>CATNWA010019895.1:0-190513 GCA_951230385.1 Staurois parvus
TGGAGGCAGAGCAGGCCAAATAGGTATTTTAATGCACTCTGTGTGTTCCTCTATTGTTTGGCAGTGCAGGTGGAATCTGTATGGTAAAAACTGATTGTGTGTGTTTTACTTGTAGTTCCACCGAACGAACTTACGAAGTTACGAACCAAGTCACTGTAGAGTAATCTAACGAATTTATAAATCCAAGTGAATTTATCAATCTATCGAAAATATACAGAACGAATTTATCGAATCTATTGAACCTATCGAGATAAGCTATCGAATCAACCAATGTAATATGAATTAAACCATTGTAATATGAAAGAAACAAGCCATTGTAAGCAGTGTTATATGAAGAAGATTGAAGTTATTAAAGAAGTTAACTAAAGTATTCGGTGTGCTCTTTAAACCTACTGCATCCATAGAGCGGCATTGGAGGAATTACAGAGTAAAGTCAGTCTAATCAAACAAAGAAAACAGCAATTGCATAATTTTTCTAATGCCACAGCGCACTAGGCACCAAAGTGTGCTGCGCCTGCCACAGGGGCCGGCACTGCTGGGCACAGGTGGGTGGCACTGCAGGGCACAGGTTGGTGACACTGCTGAGTGGCACAGGGTTGGTGGCACTGACGGGCACAGGTGGGTGGCAATGCTGAGTGGCACAGGTGGGCAGCACTGATGGGCACAGGTGGGTGGCACAGGTGAGCAGCACTGTTGGGGACCTGATCATCAGTGCCCTGATGATTGTGCCGATCTCTTCACTGACAATTGTCGATTCTCAGCAGTACTTTCTTCATGCTCTGACAGCGGGAGGAAAGTGCAGCCAATAACTGGTAACTGCAGTCGTCCAGTGATCGCTGTGTGTCATTGGACACAGCTGATCATGTGGTTAAAAGGCCGCCAGTGTGATTGGCCGATTAACATACCCCATGATCAGCTGTGTCTGTAGGGGGGGCGTTTGTCCTGTGGAATGACGTCCATGGACGCAGTCCCAGAATTACATAACTGTGCTGTAGCCATCCTTCGGCTATAGCGCGGATGGGAACCGGTTAAATTCAGCCTTACTAATACTTACTGTATACTGTTACAAAAAAATAGGGCAAGTGAAAAAGGGCCAGTTTTGTCTATATACTGTATTTGTATCATACACCACTTTGTTACCAGAGATGGGTGTATCCACCTGGATTAGATTCACCAAGGGTTTAGTGAATCCTGTTTGAAATTTGGCAAATCAGAACTCAATGGTGAATCCCAATGAAGTCCATGTGGGAAGGAGGGTGGTGCATCCTGTTATGAAAATTCTGGTCATTTGTAGGGCTAATAGGTAAACTACTGTCCAAAAAGGCAGTGGGAGCTGGGCCCTGCCACGGGGCTCCGGACAATTTTACCCCCTTCACAACCAGGCCATTTTTTTGCTGTACTGCCCTATGCTAATTTGACTTGTAATTGTGCGGTCATGCAACACTGTACCCAAATGAAATTTATACCATTTTTTCATGCAAATAGAGCTTTCTTTTGGTGATATTGAATCACTTGTGGATTTTTTTTTTTCAATATAAAGGAAAAACAACCCAAAACAATATTTCTTTTACTTTGTGCTATAAAACATATTTAATAAATACAAAATTTAAAAAATCTAATTTCTTCATAAATTTTGGGCAAAATGTATTCTGCTACATGTCTTTAATAACAAAAAATCCCAATAAGTGTATATTGATTGGTTTGCATGAAAGTCACAGCACCTAGAAACTATGGTATATATACTGGAATTTTTTTTTTATACTAATGATGGTGATCAGAAACTTATAATATTACTTACAAGGCGTATAAATAAATCAAGCCTAAAGATATGACTATGCTGGTAATATCAGAGAGGGAAGACCGCGCAATGCTCTCTGATATTACCGACATATTCATATCTTTGGGCTTGATTTATTCATATGTCTTGTAAGTAATATTCTCGGGCAGAGAATAAATGATTTTAAGTGGTACTGCACCATGTCGGGTCTCTACTTTTTATTTTTTTATGTGATGTTTTGTGAGAAGTATCTGTCAGAGGTATTAATACACTGGAGGAATTTGGGCCATTGCTGGAAGAAATCATCATTGTGTCCTGTGAGAATATCTTTCCTTTGGAGAAATATTTATACAAATGCGCAATTGCCACAATGAGAATGGAAGGCAATTATTTCTGGTGAGTGCACACCTGAAAAGGGGAGCACGACACAATTGAAGATTTACTTGAATATTCACATGGTGATTTTGGAAATATTGATTAATTTCACGTGGTGATCATAAAAGGACTGGAATTTATGGACTTTTTAGTTGTTTATTATATTATGATTTACAGAGCGCCGCACTAATATTTTGTAATCACAGAATATGATTTATTTATTTTATGTAGTTTAATATGGCAGCAGTTATTCGTTTTTATTCACTTTCATATTATCATAGCGCAGTTTGTGTTTTGAAGGTCATTATTTGACCTAGGAAAATACGTTGTTTTTTAATGAAATAATATATATTCTAACAGTATCTGTGTGTATTTAGTTTATTGTTTTATAAGTTGGTGATATGTTTTACATATGTAGATTTTTGGTATATAACAAATTATTGAGATATTATGTTATAAAGATAGATTCTTAGTGTTATACTATCATTTAACAGAGAAACCTGTCTCATGAGCATGGCTGATGCAACATTGCCAGCTTATGGAGCCAAATACATATGGGCTTGTCAACAGTGGCGGACTGACAACTCATGGGGCCCCCGGCAATAGGGGATCATGGAACCCCTGTGTCCCTTGCCCAAACTCAAAAAAGCCTATGAAAAAGGTACCAGGGACATCTCATGGGGCCCCCTACTGACCCCGGCCCTCGGGCAGTGCCCAATGTTTCCAAATGGTCAAGTCCGCCCCTGCTTGTCAATCAAAAGACCATATATGTAGTGTCCTCCTCTCTTCAATGAAATTGCTCTGCTAAGCAATATTGTTTGCCATACAAGGTTTCTAGGATCACAAATTATGACGTCTACATGTAACATAAAAAGACATCCTAACAGATGTGAGGAAGGCTTCACAACACACACACACACGCATGGGCATGAAGACACTATGCTTATTCACAGAACTGACAGACTGGAACAGGTACATTCTCTAAGACAGGCATGTCCAAAGTCCGGCCCGTGGGCCATTTACGGCCCGGGGTCGGTTTTAATACGGCCCTCCAACAGCCCTCCCTGCTCTGTGTAATGTGGCCTCTCCCACGGCCCTCCCTTCTATGGCAACAGTCTTCTGCTTGAGGAGTAGAGGGCAGTGCGCATGCCTGACTGCGGCGCGTTCTCCCTGGTCTGTGTAAATGTGGCTGTCGCACCGCACGGCCCCTCCCTTCTGTGGCAGACAGTCTCTGCTTGAGAGCAGTGCGCATGCGTGATTGTGCCCGCGCTGGGAGCAAAGGAGGGCGGTGACGTCAGGGCTGGGCTTCCAGCGTGAAGTGTGTTTTCTCTTCCCCTCCAGGCTGCCGAGCAGAGACTTCAGCTGCAGCTACCTTTTTTCACCTTCACATTAGTGCAGGTAAGTTTTTTAAAAATTTATTTTCAATACATTGTGAAAACTCAGCTGTCAGGTTGATCTTAATGTTATGAAATGAAAAGTATGTCGTTTGCAATTAACTTGGCATAAAAATTATTTATTTGCATTTAATTGTAATGGATTCAAAAGAATGTTCGGAAAAATGTTCGGCCCTCCACCATGTTCACTTCATCCAATCCTGGCCCTCTTTGAAAAAAGTTTTGGACACCCCTGCTCTAAGACATTAACACGTCACTTCCTTCTTCCTGCTTTTTCATCAATTGAAAATGGGAGACCTCCTTTGACTGACAGAAATTGATCCAAGCAGCAAGGGTTGGGGCTTTGCTACAAGAATTAAAATACTGTAGGACAGTTTTAAACATATATACTGTATAAGAGGCCTAATTGGTGTATGCCTATTTTATCTATGGGGGTCGGTGTTTTGCAGAGAATGTAAGTGGTATGATGTGAGGTGGTTTTAGGTGCACACTGTTCTTGCATTAAGACTAGGTACTGCTCATTTAGGTCTAGGGGTCACAAAAAACAAGATGTACTTACCTTATCCTTTGCTCCTCCACTCTGTGACACTGGTCCCCACAGCTTCTTCTCCCCCATGTTCCAGCAGTTTATGATCCGCACATCATCAAGACCAATGCAGGGTCCACCACCAGAGCATTGGGGGAGTGCTGTCTGCAAGGGTAGCAGTGAGATCGAGTAATTAAAAGTGCTTTTTTTTCTCAACAAAAATAGGTGAGTAGTTAATCCTTACAGTAGGGGCGCAGCCTAATTGAGAGGGAGAATTTTCAGATTTTTCTGAAGTTGGACAACCACTTGAGCTCTGAAAGATTTACCCCCCTTCATGACCAGAGCCATTTTTTCCTATACGGCGCTGCGTTACTTTAGCTGACAATTATTGAGGTCATTCAAAACTGTACATAAATTAAATTTATGTAATTCTTTCCCACAGATAGATTGGTGCACTTGATACACCTCTGGGTTTTTTTTTTTCGTGGGTATAAATTAAAAATTAAAAAAACCTTTAAATAACAAAAACTATTTTTTTATTTCTTCTATAACACATATCCCAATATAGAAACTTAAAAAAATCTAATTTTCTTCATAACTTCAGGCCAAAATGCATTCTGCTACATTTTTTTTGGTAAAAACAACAATTCCAATAAGCATATGGGTTTGCACAAAGTTAGAAGTTTGTAGCGTCTAAAAACTACAGGTTATACATATTAGAATTTTTTTTGTATAGCTTGTAAGGCCGAGGCAGTCATGTGACTTACAGTGGGACTATGATATTGCGGTGGACAGTCTGACACAACCTTATACATTTGTGGGAACGAGTGACACTAATAGCAGTGTGATCAGTGCTAATAATATTACACTGTCACTGTATTAATGAATCTGGCTCGGGAAGGGGTTTAAACAATCTAGGGTGTGATCAAATGGTTAACTGTGTGCCTAGCTTTGTTGATTATTGTTCTGAGGTGTGCTGCTAGATTTTATTTCCCTGCTTTGTCAGATCACTGTGCTGACAGATCATGAGCTACTTCCTTGTTTAATGTTAGTGTAAAGCTATGTTCTTGTCTGTCTCCTTCAACGTAGCCCTCGCGGTGCTGGCACTCATGGCATGGTGATTGGCTACTGCCTGTGGGGCCAATGTATCCAAGGCCGCGGGCAAGTCAGCCTGATTGGGCCGGCACGACCGCCCGGCGACTGGCAGCGGCGGGGCACAGTGAAGTTTTCCCAGCGCCTAACACTCACTGACGCAAGGCCGCGCTCTCCGAGGTAGTGCGGCCCGTGATCAAGGGGGACATGCCTCGTTGACAACCGCGGGAGCGTCACGGGGGCACTTAAAAAGGCAGGCGCAGGACCCAGCGCTCCTGTTACGTGGCTGTTGTATGTGCTCAAAGTCCCCGTCACGAACCAGGTGAGCTTTCCGTGCGGGGGTCTGCGCTGAGTCCAGACACCCACAGCCAAGACCCTGCCGAGTCCCCTGAAGCCCTGCTGTGGTCCCTATCTGCAAGCCTGCTGTGTTGGTCCTGTGCGCTCGGTGAGTAAAGCGCTGTGTGGGGGTATCTGAGCTTGGAGGCCCGACACACCACAGCCAGGACTCCCCGCTGCTGTCCCTGGTAAAGCTGAACCGACTGTTGAAAGGCCCCTTGCGCTGCTGATCGCTGATGTCTTCTGGGAAAAGTTGACAAGCTGTTGAGGGACCCTTGTCTTATGCTGACCGCTAGTTGAAGGGCCCGCATGGACTGCAGCTGTCCCTGGGAAAGCTGACTGTTTGTGAGGGCTCCTTTCTCAAGCTGATCCGCTGTGAGGGCCGCTGCACGGCTGCTGTCCCTGGAAATGTCTTGATCCGCTGTGAGGGCCCTGTCCGCTGATCGCTGTTTGTCTTTGGAAAGTCTGACTGTTTTTGTGAGGGTCTCCTGTCCGCATTTTATGTGGTGTTCCTACAATCCGCTTGCTGCCTGAGTGTCTGCAATGCAAGCCTCCTCCAGTAAGTGTCCCATACAATCCGCCTGCTGGCTGAGTGTCTGCAAGCCGCCTCCCGTGGGGGTTCCTACAAGCGTCCCTACTGCTGAGGGTCTGCAAGCTGCCTTCAATGAGTGTCCCTACAAAGCCGCATTGTTGCAGTAGTGCCCTGAACTAGCCCCTATTGTGTGCTTAAACTAACCCATGCTTGAAACTGCCCCTTATTCGTAAGTTGCTCGGATATTACCTCTTACTTAAAAACTGCCCATGTTGCGTGCGCCGGATTATCGCTAACCTGCGACTGCCCCCATCTGAGTGCTTGAGCATCGCTTTCCGCGAATCATATCCCCCAGCCAAGGTCCGCTGCTGAATCCCTGTGAGCCTGATGTTGTCCCTAGAGAGCTGTTGTGGAAGTTGTGCTGAGGTCAGATCCCCATCCAAGGTCCCGCTGAGTGCCCCGTGAGCCTGAATGTTGTCCCCTTAGAGAGCTGTGTGGGAGCGGTGCTGAAGGTCAGACCCCACTGGCCAATGGTCCCGCGCGAAGTCCCCGTGAGTCCGGGTGTTCGTCCCTAGAGAAGCTGTGTGGGAGCTGTGCTGAGGTCAGACTCCACAGCCAAGGTACCCCGCTGAGGTCCCCGTGAGCCTGTATGTTTTCCCTAGAGAGCTGTGTGGGAGTTGTGCTGTGGTCAGAATTCCCCAGCCGAAGGTCCCGCTGAGTCCCCGTAAGCCTGATGTTGCCCCTAGAGAGCTGAGCGGGAGTTGTGCTGAGGTCAGACCCCGCAGTCCAAGGTCCCGCTAAGTCCCCGTGATTGTCCCTCTACAAGCCGTATTTTGCGGAGTTTTTAGTGCCATGAACTGCCCTGATTGAGTGTCTTCCATAGTTCAATAAAGCTTTGTGTGTTTTACCATCGTCTTTGTGTGTTCTGTCCTGCCTACGCTTCCCATCACAATGGGTGGCTGCAGTCAGTTATAATTGTGTAGAAATAGGACATGACAGTGAAATTTACATTTCTGCTATTTTACATAGAGGTTATTTCCCTGGAGATTTCATGTGATATAAACAGCTGGAAACCATTGATCTGTGTATGTGACAGTCCAGAGACATCAAGATGATGCTTGTGACCTACCTGCTCCGTGGCTTTTTTTCTTTATATACAAGGTAAGGAATTGTATTATAGCTTTTTTTTTTTTTTTACTTTTTTTACTTTACAAATACAACATATATCATTTTTGCAAATGCAGGATGTCATTAGGGATCCAGTAAAAACTGACTGATAACACTTTATTGTTGTCATACTTTGGACCAAGGTAAGTTTACTCGCCATCTACACAACAATCATGATTTGATAAAGTGAAAATCCCTGACTCAAGTTTGCGAAATTGATTTTGCATACAGAGATATGAACTTGTAATCTTTACCATCCACATTTTGTGTAACATGTATACATTTTATTTTATCAGATACCTGTTGTGAAAGTTGTATTGACTCAGACACCTCAAGACATTGTGAAATCACTGGGAGACACACTCACCATTTCATGTACGTCCAGTGGTGATATTTACCATTCCGCAGCAAAAATATAATCCTTTAGTCTGGTTCCAACAGAGACCAGGACAGACACCAAAGCCTTATATATTAAAGCAAACTGAAAGATATCCTGGGGTCCCCAGAGAGGTTCAGTGGATCGGGATCGGGAACAAATTATCAACTTACAGTTAAGGACATGAAAAAAGAAGATGAAGGAAATTATTTCTGTATGCAACATACAGAGTTTCCACTCACACAGTGACACACAACAGTTGCACAATAACTTCATTAATCTTTTTAGTTTCTGAAAGGACTGTTTTAAAGCTGAACTTTCATTGATGATATATTTTGCCTACTTACATAGGCCAGCTTGGCACAATGTAAGCATGCATATGTGATACCTGATTGGCCTTTGTGGAAGCTGTAAATCACTGTAGTAGCTGGAGCTACCGTAATGATGGACACAATCTTCCAGGTTCCACGCAAAATGAATGGATGGCTGGGCTAAGCCATTCAGAGAAGGACTTGTCTTTTTTCTAGTGAATGCCGTTGACTGAATCAAGTCCAGGGTGGGGAAGTTATGCTACAATCTCCAACCCGTCCAATTAGAGAGAAAGTTCTCTGAACAGTTTGCAGTGCTGAGTGAGCGCCCCTGTGGCAGTGGTGAGGGAGTACATCACTATGATTACCATGCAGAAGAGCACCTGGAAGATTAAAGCCATCATTATAGTAGATTGGGCTGATCCAGTGATTTACAGCTTCTTCAGAGGTCAGTCAGGAATCAAATATGCAGCCCAATATACAAGTGTGCAAAATATATTATCCCTGGAGTTCAGTATTAAGTTAGATACAGGGGTGGACTGATAAACTCGTGGGGCCCCCGGGCAATAGGGGGTCATGGGGCCCCTGTGTCCTTGACCACACTCAAAGCACACCCAAAAAAGCCTATAAAAGGTACCGGGGCATTTCATGGGGCCCCCTACTGACCCCAGTGCCCGAGTGCTCGAATGGTCAGTCCGCCCCTGGTTAGATAATAGCTCTAGGCAACAAGTATAGAAATAAGGGAGTATAGACATTGCTAACTGGGAATTGTAAAGGGGGGTGTGTTGGATCTCAGGTGACCCAGATAGCTGTGTTCTGTGCAAGAACAGCTGACTGGCTCTCCAGTGTGCTGCCATCTCAGTTTCTTCCTATTTTAATCACAAACATATTAAAATTTAATATTTGTTACTTGTTTTTGCTGCCTAAGTAGACTTTATGTTGTTTAGGAAATGTAACAGTTATACCAAATTCAAAACATCCACTAAAATGTGTGTGTATCCCAGTGATACAATTTATGAAGTCCAGTTCCTCATTTCCCTGATATTTTGGTAGGGCTTCAGAAGTTTGTCCATGTGTTGGGCTGCTTTACTTTAATTTCAGCATTTCTGTTATGTGTTTTTGCAGGCTGGGCCATTCAGTAATTGGGTATTCTTTAGCTTTAGCTATCGATAGACATCTGTACAAGATGAATATCATAGTCTGAATTTAGACTTATTCCTTGTCATGGTCCATCAATGTCAACACTTTTTAAGTAAAGTGATTGTTTTTAATTGTTTTTTTAAAAACAAACATTAAAAACAAAAAATGTACTTACCTGCTCTGGGCAACGGTTTTGCACAGAACGGTCCCAGACCTCTTATCCCGGGGTACCCCACCAGCCGTCTTGGCTCCTCCCACTCCACTGAGTGCACCCATAGCAAGCTGTAGAATAACTAGATCAAATGATACAAGAAAACAGTGGAACTTGAAGACAACAAAATCCAGTAAATAAATGACTTAAAATAGCATGGATAGCATAAAACACATATGATTATTACATATAAAAAAAGCTCCAAATAGATCAATTATAGGATGGATAAAACTTAATTCCGCACATCAACATAGGTGATGAAACAGTGCTCTTAACATGTCACTAATATCAGAGACTAGGGATGTGCAAAGTGTAAAATAAAAGTCCAACATTAAGGTCCATAAGAGATTATAAAGATCTTCAGGATCCAGTGATCTGATCCAGATAGGGTAGTGATATATATCCACATGGTATAAAGATTGTGCACTCACCAAATCAGGGGCATATTTTTCGCAAGGCAAACTAGGCATTTGTCTAGGGCGGCACTTTTCAGGGGGGCGGCACGGCGGCAGTGGGACAGTTCAGTGGGGGCACCGTGGGAAAGGGACAGGGGCAGGGCCGCCATGGCTAAGGGACCACTGTAGCGACAAGATCTGTCCCCCCATGAAGATCTGTCTCCCTGACGCAATTGCGCATGTCACCGGCTGCAGAGGACGCGGAGTGGTGGGCGGATCCCCGGTGTGCGCTCTTCGCAGCGTGTGAGGGGCGGGGCCAGCTGTCAGTGTGCCGGGATGTGCAGGAAGGCCAGAAGGAGGAAGCAGAAGAGGACGAGGTCAGGTGGGCGGAGCCCGCCCGCTCGCTCTTTTGCAGCCGCTGCCGCCGTGGAGATCCTGGGGGGAGAAGGGACACAGGAACCCGACCTGGAATGACCCTGACACCATCTGGAGGAGCCGCTGCTGGACAGGTAAGTGCTTGGGAGGACTGGTGCTCCCTCGGTCCTGTCTCACACTGTCCTCTGATATTGTCCACCTGTTCTACGGACGCTTCCCTCCCCCGTCCCATTGCCCCCCATCCATCACACTGCCCCCCACATGTCACCCTACCCCACACCTGTTCCATTTCCCCCTCCTGTCCCCCACATTGTCCCACTACCACCCATCTGTCCCCAGTGCCCCCACCTGTCCCTCTGCACTCCTTCTGTCCATCTGCCCCTCACCTGTCCCTCTACGCTACTCCTGTCCCCATTCCCCGATCCTGTCCCATACCCCCCATCATGCTGCCCCCCCATTTTTCCCGCTGCACTCCTCCTGTCCATCTGCCCCTCACCTGTCCCTCTGTGCTACTCCTGTCCCCATTCCCCGATCCTGTCCCATGCCCCCCGTCATGCTGCCCCCCATTTGTCCCGCTGTGCTCCTCCTGTCCATCTGCCCCATCACCTGTCCCTCTGCGCTACTCCTGTCCTGCTGCCCTGATCCTGTCCAATAACCCCCCGTCATGCTGCCCCCCTTCTGTCCCTCTGCGCTTTCTCCTGTCCCACTGCCCCTCACCTGTCCCACTGCGCTCCTCCTGTCCCCCTGCACTGATCCTGTCCCACTGCGCTCCTCCTGTCCCCCTGCACTGATCCTGTCCCATGCCCCCCTGTCACGCTGCCCCCCATCTGTCCAGTGTGATACAGTAAATCACACTGACCAGTGGTGGAATTCCAAGATGGCCACCGAGACCAATGTGGTGTCGGCGGCGTTGGCGTCCAGATGCTGTAGCTCCTCGCTGACGCGTTTCATGCAATAGCACGTATTCATGGGTGTGTATGCAGCAATGGACGCTTCACAATGCTTATATAAGGTAAAGGCGCATGCGTATTCCGTGCGCGCCAATTCTCGATTCTTCAATGACCATGCGCCAGCGCTATTTTGACGTAGGCAACATAACGATGCATGCGCTTTCCGCGCGCCAATTGACGATAGTGCAGTGTCTATGCGCCAGCGCCATCTTGGCGTAGTCGGCATGACCGCGCATGTGCGAGTGTGCCGTGTCAATGAAGAAGCGAACCATGTATATTACACTAGGATCGCTAGGGAACAATGGAATATGCTATAACTTGCCATACTAACGGCATAGAAACAGATAACAAATTATGTTCTGTAACCCATGATTTGTGAACTAATGTTAGTATAGTGAGCAGGGTGGATAAAAATCAATGATTTTTTTTTTAAATAAAAAAAATCTGATTTTTTTGATTTAAATCAGATTTTTTTTTTTTAAATCGGATTTTTTTGATTTAAATCGGATTTTTTTAAAATAAAATGTTTTTTGAGGAAAATATATTACCGTCCAAAGGTTATTCCACCATGAAATAAAGATTAGTTTTTTAATTATGTAGAATAAGGCTGTATATGTTTAATTTTTTTTGGTAAATAAATTCCATGAATCCATTCACAATGTCACGCTCTTCCAGAGGTTTTTTTTTGTAAGATTATTGGGCAGTTTCTCTGCCTACAAGATATTATCACAGATGATTGGTTTACTTTTGCAGTTCTCAAAACTGAATTGGACTCAGCGGAGATCACATGCCTCTTCTTCACAGCAAAAATGTTATAACATGAACAGAGTTAAGAAAAAGACCTTCATCCTAACTTCTACAAACCTATGAATACAGAATCAACCCCTTCAGTGCTAAGTTTCAAGAAGTTCAGTGAATAGAAAATAATATTTTTATGATTGTTTGGAGTGGAATAGATCTGCACAAGAAGAAAGTGAAACTAAGTGTGAGGGGGAGGGGCTGACAGTCTAAGTTTCTTAATATATATATATTTTGTTTAGCCAAATTAGTTAACAAACATGGATGTTTAAGCAAATAACATATGCTGGAATATTATTGTTTCAGATGAATAAATCTATTTAAAATTGTTTATTATTAAGGTAATTATTATTTTTCTCCTTCCTAAGTACAACAGAAAAGTTGTCCAAATATGAATGATTAAACCTATTAAAACTGGGGATAAAAAAACTAATATGAAAAAGTTGTTATTCTAAAAATCTTCATCTACTTGCATATTAAAGTTATAGCAGCAAGAATTAGTCTTTATGTAGAAAACTAGGATTTTAATCAAGCCTTACTGACTAGTGATTTAAATCATGATTTAAATCAGTTTGATTTAAATCAAATCCACCCTGATAGTGAGTGATACTCATAAGTGCAATAGCGCATATATTAATGCGTCCGAGGACAATAGCGGTAATACGCAACCAGTATCCTCGTTTCAGTATCAAAACTTGCACCAAGCATAAGGTGCATAATAATATCCTAATGTGACAATTTTATGCCGATAAAACATCACAGCTATTTGGTGATCAAAGTTATAAAATAAGACATATGTACATATGTGTGAAACAAATGCCCAAAAATATGGAAGTATATAACAGTATAATCTGGTCAGTGAGATAAAAACGTTAAAATATACAAAAATCATACATGGCTATATAAATACATAAAAAAACTACACAAATACATTTTAATAAATACAGTATAGAATAGAATAAGATACACAGAAAACTTAAAATTGTTGTTTTAAATTTTGCAATGACCATAAAATTCAGATAAAATCTGAATATCTTATTCTATTTCTTAATCATACTATTCTATATTGCATTTATTAAAATTTTTGTGTAGTTTTTACATCTCTCATAAATGCGCATATTGATTGCGTATCTGGTGAGTGCGCAATCTTGTTATACCCTGGGATATATCACTGCCCTATCTGGATCAGATCACTGGATCCTGAAGATCATTATGATCTCTTATGCACCTTAATGTTGGACTTACACTTTGCACATCAGTAGTCACTGATTAGTGACATAGTAAGAGCACTGTTTCATCACCTATGTTGATGTGCGGGATTAAGTTTTTATCCATCCTATAATTGATCTATGTGGAGCTTTTTTATATGTAATAATCATATGTGGTTTTATGCTATCCATGCTATTTTAAGTCATTTATTTATTGGATTTTGTTGTCTTCAAGTTCCACTGTTTTCTTTGTATCATTTGATTTGGTTATTCTAGCGCTACACCCTGCTATTTATTATTGATGTTTAGAGGTTATTGGTGCCTTTGGTGTTTAGCAGCTGACAGACTTTTTTAGCGATCACTTATCTTTTTCTTTTTACCCATAGCAAGCTGCTTGATATCAGGGCGCTTGTGCAAAATCTCAATCCTGAGCTGGGCTTTTTGCATCTATTGACACATTATTGTACTGCATGCACTACTTTTTTTCAGCACAGTGGATGGCGAAGCAACCCACTGAATCATAACATGGCCACGGTGAATAGAACTTGTGCAATTACAATAAAGTTCTGTAAAAAAAAATTAAAATCCAGAAATCTGTGTATTCCTTAAACCCTGACCTCTGAACTCTGTGCATCCTTAATCCTGACCTCTGAAACTCCAGTTGTTACTTAATCCTGAACTCTGTATGTTACTTAATCCTGTCCCCTAAACTTTTTATTTTTCTTAATCCTGATCTCTGAACTCAGTGCATTCCCTAATCCTGATCCCTGAACTCTGTGTATTCCTTGATTCTGACCTCTGAACTCCAGTTGTTACTTAATCCATGACCTCTGAACCCTGTATACTTACTTAAACATAATACTGACCCCTGAACTCTGCCATGTTACATAATACTGACCCACTGAACTCTGTATGTTACATAATCCTGACTCTTTGAAACTCTGTATGTTTACATAATCCTGGACTCTTGACCCCCTTTTCCCCCCCGGGGCCCCCCCCCCCCCCCCCCCCTTTTTTTTTTTTCCCCCCCCCCCCCCCGGGGGCCCCCCCCTTTTTCCCCCCCCAATTTTTTGGGGTTTTCCCCCCCCCCCCTTTTTCCCCCCCTTTTTTTCCCCCCCCCCCCCAAAAACCCCCCAAACCCCCCCCCCGGGGGGGGGGCCCCCCCCCCCAAAAAATTTTCCCCCCCCCCTTGGGTTTTGGCCCCCCTTTTCCCCCCCCCCCCCCCCCCCCCTTTTCCCCCCCCCCCCTTTTCCCCCCCTTTCCCCCCCTTTTTTTTCCCCCCACCCCCCTTTTTTTTCCAACCCCTGAAATTACCCGGGCCCCCCCAAACCCCCCCCCCCCCTTTTTTCCCCCCCCCCCCCCCCCCCCCCCCTTTTTTCCCCCCCCGCATTCCCCCTTCCCCGGCCCCCCCCCCCCCCCCCCCCCCCCCCGGGGGGCCCCCCCCTTTCCCCCCCCCAAACCCCCCCCCCCCTTTTTTGGCCCCCCCCGGCCCCCCCCCCCAAAACCCCCCCCCCCCCCCCTTTTTTTTCCCCCCCCAAAAAAACCCCCCCCCTTTTTTCCCCCTCCCCCCCCTTTTTCCCCCCCCCCCCCCCCCTTTTTTTCCCCCCCTTTTCCCCCCCCCCCCCCCCCCCCCCCCCCCCAAAAAACCCCCCCCCCCTTTTCCCCCCCCCCCCCCCCCCCCCGGCCCCCCCCAACCCCCCAAAACCCCCCCCGGGGAAAAAAATTTTTTTTCCCCCCCCCCCAAATTTTTTCCCCCCCCCCCCCCCCCCCCCCCCGGGGCCCCCCAAACCCCCCCCCCCCCCCACCCCCCCAAACCCCCCCCCCCCCCCTTTTTTTTTGGGGGCCCCCCCCCCCCCCCGGCCCTTTTTTTTTCCCCCAAAAACCCCCCCCCCCCCTTTTTTTTTTTCCCCCCCCCCCCCCTTTTTCCACCCCCCCCCTCCCCCCCCCCCCCCCCGGGGGCCCCCCCCAACTTTTTCCCCCCCCCCCCCCCCAAAATTTTCCCCTTACCCCCCTTTTTTTTTTTGGGGGGGGCCCCCCCCCCCCCCAAACCCCAAAGGCCCGGGCCCTTAAAACCCCGCCCCCCCCCCCCCCCCCCCCCCCCCCCCCCCCCCCCCCCCCCCCAAATTCCCCCCCCTTTCCCCCCCCCCCCCCCCTTTTTTTCCCCCCCCCCCCCAAACCCCCCCCCCCCCCCCCCCAAAAAACCCCCCCGTTTTTTTTTCCCCCCCCCCCCCCCCCTTTTAAAAATTCCCCCTCCCCCGGGCCCCCCCCCCCCCCCCCCTTTTTTTTAAAAAAAACCCCCCCCCCCCCCTTTTCCCCTTTTAACCCCATCCCCCCTTTTCCCGGGCCCCCCAAATTTTTTTTTCCCCCCCCCCCTTTTTAACCCCCCCCCCCCAAAAAACCCCCCCTTTGGGGTTTAAAAATTTTTAAAATTTTTTTTTAAAAAATTTTTTTTTCCCCCCCCTTTTTCCCCCCCCCAACCCCTTTTGGGGGGCCCCCCCCCCCCTTTTTTCCCCCCCCCCTTTTTAAAAAAAAAAATTTTTTTTTTTTTTCCCCCCCCCCCCCCCAAAAAACCCCCCGGGGGCCCCCCCCCAAATTTTTTTAAAACCCGGGGGGCCCCCCAAAACCCCCCCGGGGGCCCCCCCTTTCCCCCCCCTTTTTTCCCCCAAACCCCCTTTTCCCAACCCCAAAAACCCCCCCTCCCCCCCCCCTTTTTCCCCCCTTTTTTAAAAAAACCCCAAAACCCCTTTTGGGGGGGGCCCCCCCCCAAAAAAAAAAAAACCCCCCCGGGCCCCCCCCCCTTTTTTTCCCCAAACGAAAAAAGGGGCCCCCCCCCCTTTTCCCCCCCCCTTTCCCCCCCCCCCCCCCCCCCCAAACCCCCCCCCCTTTTTTTTAAAAAGGGGCCCCCCCCCGGGGGGCCCCCCCCCCCTTTTGGGCCCCCTTTTAAAAAAGGGGTTTAAGGGGGGGGGGGCCCCCCCCCCCCCCTTTTTAAAAAACCCCCCAAAAATTCCCCCAAAAAAAAAAAAAAACCCCCCCCCCCCCCTTTTTCCCCCCCCTTTTTACCCCCCCCAAAAAAAAAAACCCCCCCCCCAAAAAAAAACCCCCCCCCCCCCCAAAAAAAACAAACTTTAAAAGACTTTTTAAAAACCCAAAAAAAAAAAAACCCCCCCCCCCCTTTTAAAAAAAAAAACCCCCCGGGGGGGCCCCCCCCCCAAATTTTTTTAAAAAAAAGGAAAAATCCCCAATAAAAAGGTTTTTAAAAAAAAAAACCCCCCAAAAAAAAAACCCCCAAAACCCAAAACCAAAAACCCCAAAAAACCGAAAAAAACCAAAACCCGGTTTTAAAAATTTTAAAAAAAATTTCCCTTTTTTTTTTAAAAAAATTGGGGGAAAAAAAAAACCCAAAAAAAAAGGGCCCTTTTTTTTTTTTGGCCATTTTTTAACCCCAAAAAAAAAAAATTTTAAAACCCCAAAATTTTTTTAAAAAATTTTTTAAAATAAAAAAACCCCAAATTTTTTTTTTTAAAAAAAAAAAACCCAAAAAACCCAAAGGGAACCCCAAAAGGGAAAAAAAAAAAAAAGGGGGAAAAAATTCCCCCCCCCCCCCCCTTTTTTAAAAAACTTTTTTCCCCCAAAAAATTTTTTAACGGGGAAAAAGGGGGTTTAAAAACCCCCCCCCTTTTTTTTTTTTTGGGGGGGGGGAAAAAAAAAACCCCCGGAAAAAAAAAACCCCCTTTTTTGGAAAAACCCTTTTTTTTTTTTTGGGGGAAAAAAAAAAAAAAATTTTTTTAAAAAAAAAACCCCCTTTTTTTTTTAAATTTTTTTTAAAAAAAAAATAAAAACCCTTTTTTTTAAAAAAAAAAAAATTTTTTTTTTTTTTTAAAAAAAATTATTAAAAAATTTTTTTCCCCCTTTTTTAAATTAACAAAAAAGGGGCCCAATTTTTTTAAAAAAAAAGGGGGAAAAAAAAACCCGGGGTTTAAAAAAACCCCCCCCCCTTTTTGGAAACAAAAAAAAAAAAATTGGAAATTTGGGGGAAGGGGAAAGGGAAAAAAAATTTTTAACCCAAAAGGGAAAAGGGCCCCAAGAAAAATTTTAAAAAACCCCCCCCGGGGGGGGGTTTTTTTTAAAAAAAAACTTTAAAAATTTAAAAAGAAAAAAAATTTCCCTTTTTAAATTTTAAAAAGGGGGGGAGGGGGGGGGTTTTTAAAAAGGGGGGAAAAAAAATTAAAAAAGGGGGTTTTTTGGGGGAAAATTTGGAAAAAAAAAAGGGGGGGGGAAAAAGGGGGGGTTTTTGGGGGGGTTTTAAAAAAAAAAAAAATTTTAAAAGGGGTAAAATTTTTTTTCCCAAAAAAAATTTTTTTTTAAAAAAATTTAAAAAAGGGGAAACCAAAAAAAAACCCTTTTTTGGGGGGGTTTTTTTTTAAAGGGGGGGGTTTTGGGGGGAAAAAGGGATTGTTTAAAAGGGGTTCATGGGGGGAAAATTTGGGAAAAAAGCCAAAAGGGGGGGTTTTTTTTTAAAATTTTTTTTAAAACCCCCCCTTTTTTTTTTAAAAAAAAAAAAAAAAAAAAGGGGGGTTTTTTTTAAAAAAAACCAAATTAAAAAAAAAAAATTAAAAATTTTCCCCCCAAAAAAAAAATAAATTTTTTTTTTAAAAAAAAAAAAAAATTTTTTAAAAAAAATTTTGGGAAAAAGGGGTTTAATTAACCCAAAATTGGTTTTTTTTCCCCCCAAAAAAAATTTTTAAAAAAAAAAATTTTTTAAAAAAATTTTTTAAAAAAATTTTTTTCCCGGGGGGTTTTTAAATTCCCCCAAAAAAAAATTTTTTTTAAAAAATTTTTTAAAAACCCTTAAAATTTTTTTTTTTTAAAAGTAAAAAAATTTAAAAAAAAAAAAAATTAAAAAAAAGGTTGAAAATTTTTTCCAAATTTTTAAAAAAATTTTTTTTTAAAAGGGAAAAAAAAAAAAATTTGGGCCTTTTTGGGTTTTTAAAATTTTTTAAAAAAAAAGGGGTTCCCCCAAAATTTTTTTCTAAAAAAATTTTGAAAAAAAAAAAAAACCCCAAAAATTTTTTTTTTTAAAAAAAAAACCTTAAAAAAAAAAAGGGGGGGGTTTTTAAAAAAAGGGGTTTAAAAAACCCCCAATTTTTTTTTTTTTCCCTTGGGTTAAAAAAAAAAGGCCCTTTTTTTTGGGGGGTTTTCCCCTTTCTTTTTTTAAAAATTTTTTTCCCCCCCTTTTTTAAAAAAAAAGGAAAAAAAAAAAAGGGGTTTTTTGGGGGGGAAAAAATTTTTAAAAAATTTTTTTTGGGGGGTTTTTAAAAAAAAAAAAGGGGGCCCTTTCCCCCCAAATTCCCCCAAAATTTTAAAAAAAAAAAAAAATTTTTTTTTTTTTTTTTAAATCTTTTTTTTTTTCCTTTTTTTTAAAAATGGGGGGGGGGGTTTTTTTTTGGGTTTAAAAAAAACCCCCCTAAAATCAATTGAAAAAAACCCAAAAAAAACCCCCAAAAAAACCCCCCCCCAAATTCCCCCCAAAAAAAAAAAAAAAAAATTTTTTTTAAACCAAAAAAAATTTTTTCCCTTTTTTAAAAAAAAGGTTAAAAAAAAATTTTTAAACAAAAAAAAAAATTTGGGCTTTAAAAAAAAAAATTAAGGGGTTTTTTAACCACCCCTAAGGCCCCCCCAAAAAAAAAAAAACAACCCCCCTTTTAAAAAAAAAAAAATTTTTTTTTTTTGGGGGCCCCCTTGGGGGGAAAAATTTTAAACCGGGGGGGAAAAAAAGGGGAAAAAAAATTTTTTTAACCCCCTTTGGGGCCCCCCCTTTTTTTTGGGGGGTTTTAAATTTAAAAAAAAAAAAAACCTTTTTTTGGGGACCTTCCCCCCCCAAAAAAAATTTTTTTCCCCAAAAAGGGAAAGGGGCCCCGGGGCCCCCAAAAAAAAAAACCCCCCCCAAAAAACAACCCCAAACAAAAAAAAAAAACCCGGGCCCCCAAAATTTTTGGGGGAAGGTTTCCAAAAAAAAAAAAAAAGGGGGAAACCCAAAGGGGGGGGAAAAAAAACCCAAAAAAAATTTTTTCCCCCTTTTTTTTTAAAAAAAAAAGGGGAAAAAACCCCCAAAAAAGGAAAAAAAAAAAAAAAAATTTAAAAAAAAAAAAAAAAAAAAAAAAAAAAATTTTTTTCCCCCCCCAAAAATTTTTAAATTTAAAATTTTTTTTTTTTTTTAAAAGGGAAAAAAAAAAAAAAATTTTTAAAAAAATAAAAAAAATTTAAAAAAAATTTTAAAAAAAAATTTTTTAAAAATTTTTAAAATTTTTTTTTTAAAAAAAATAAAAAAAGGGGGTAAAAAAAAAAAATTTTTTTTTTTAAAAAAAAAAAAAATTTTTTTTAAATTTTAATTTTTAAAAAAAAAAAAAAAGGGGGGAAAAAAAAAAAACCCTTTTTTAAAAAGGGAAAAAAACCCCCGGGTTGGGGGGAAAAAAAAAAAAACCCAAAAAAAAAAAAAATTTTTTTTTCCGGGGGGGGAAAAAAAACCCCGGGGAAAAAAAATTTTTTAAAAAAAAATTTTAAAAACTTTTTAAAAAAAGGGGAAAAAAAAACCCCCCGGGCCCCCGGGGGAAAAAAGGAAAAAGGGGAAAAAAAACGGTTTTGGGGGGGGGAAAAATTTTTTAAAAAATTTTTTAAAAAAAAAACCCCCCTTTTTTTTTTTCCCTTTGGGGGGAATTTTTTTTAAAAAATTTTTTTTTTTCCCTTTTTTGCGTTTTTTTTTTTAAGGGGGGGAAAAGGGGAAAACCCCCTTTTTTTTCCCGGCCCCAAAAAATTTTTCCTAAATTTTTAAAAAACCCAAAAAAAAACTTTTTGGGGGGAAAATTTTTTTAAAAAAAAAAATTTTTTTTTAAAATTGATTTTTTTACGGGAAAAAATTTCCCTTTTTTTTTTTGGTTGGATATTTTTTTCCCCCCCCGAAAAAAAAAATTTAATACCCCAAAAAAAAAGGGGAAAAAAATTTTTTTTTTTAAAAAAAAAAAGGGGGGGGGGTTTTTTGGAAAAAAAAAAAACCAAAAAATTTCCAAAAAAAAAAAAAAATTTTAAAAAAAAATTTTTTTAAAAAAATAAAATAAAAAAAATTGTTAAAAAATTTTAAAAAAAATAAAAAAAAAAAATTTCCCAAAATCAAAAGGCAAAACCGGCCCCAAAGGGGGAAACAAAGACAGTCCAACTCCTCCAGGATTGCACATCAAACATGCCATGGCCAGAAAGGGTTTCTGGTGTCCCAACACAAAATATCAAGAGCAGGAGGGGGATTCCCGGGGACCCGGCATTATTTTAGGGGAGCTTTGGGCAAAGGGCAAAAAAGCCCCCTTTTGCCCAACACAGGACTGGTTTTCGCTCCATTTTTTAAGGAGGCACCAGAAAAGAACACTGCCCGAAGGGCCCCAAAAAAAGACCCCATTTAAGTCACTGGTGTGAAAAACTCGGGGCCAAATCATAAAAAAGACTTCATGAAGGGGGGGCCTAAGGGGCCCCCCCATCCTCTAGTTTGGCCCAGGGGCTCCCCTGGCCCCACCATAAAAATTTTCGGGTTGCATTTTGCCTGAACACCAAAATTTTCAGGTCCACCTCGGCACCTTGCTTTTTTACAGATTGAGACAGTTCACCCTTTAGTACATTTTGGAAAGGGCAAAGAAAGGGTCCCGGAAAAACCCTGGGGAACATTAAAGCTGCCGTAATATCAATTTTACATGGGGCCGTTTTTGGTGGGGGCTTTAGTGAAGGTCGGGGGGGCATACCCCCGGGGGGAAAACACAGACCCCTACAGGGTAGACAATGGCAAACCCTGACCGCCATAAGTTCCTTTTTTTTTTTGACAATGTACATAAATTAAACAGTTTTTTGGACCAGCAAAATAGTTTTTCATAATTTGAAAACCTTCCCCTTACACATTAACATGTCCAATTAAAAAATCCTGTTTTTAGCTCTAAAACCCAGTGATATACAGGTGTGGGAAGGTATTGGATATATGAAATCAACATTCTTATTAAACATTTTTCTTTAACTGCAGAACAGGATCTTTCTTTGTCATTTTCTCTAACACTCAGAAAAATATCAAAAGTGCATGATTTAGTTACTTCCCCAGTTAATGGGACATTTGCATCTTCCCAGATTTACATACAACATCCACTGAGGTTATCTCCTGCATAGGATATAAAATAATTTGTGCATTCAAAAAGACATTTAATCATGTGTGGGTTTTAAGAGTCAACTGTCTATGTATACGAGGAATGCTGTCCATCTGACCATATCTGCTCTGTCCTGTTGTCTCTTATTACATTGAATGGTACGGTAACAACAATTTTGTTTTGGCAGCACATGTATAGACCTGTATGCTCCTACCTTGAGGTATATAACCTTTTGTAAGAAAGTATATAATAACAAAATTTTTTTTTTTCATGTAGGATCACCATGCAGAGATCACAGTGACTCAGTCTCCAGGTATCTATATCTCTGTGTCTCCGGGAGAGAAGATGTCGATTATCTTTTGTAGAGTCAGTGAAAGTTATTTTATCTTGATGCCAGTCAATATTAAGGTGATTGAATGGCCAAAGCTGGACCCAACAACAGACCAGGACAACCAGGGAGAGGTCTTCTATACTATGCTGTAAGAAGGCACACCGCGGAAATTCCTGAGAAGTATGTTGGATCCCGGATCCTGGGAGAGAATTCACTTTTACTGTTAAAGAGCTGCGGAATGATGATGCAGGAGTATATTACTGTCAACAGTTTAAGAGGGCATCCCATCCACACAGTGATATAAATCCTGTACAAAAACCTTCTTCCTCTTTCAACATGTATTTTATTGTATTTCATTGTAAAACCCATGAAGATGACTCCAGCCTTCCTTTCAGTCTTGCACAGTTGTACCGGCTCCTTAACCCCTGTACGTGAAGCATAATGTATTACTCTGATTTCACTGCACACTGCAAGCTGCTTACTGTGTGCATTAAAGCCTCATTCAAGTCAGACACAGCCCGTCCCATTCCCCTGGCTGCGAGCAAATCCAGCATTATCTTCTATATCGTCATGGAAACCCAACATCACAAGTGGATCATTACCTAGAGCCGTGGTCATAAGTCCTCACTTACGTGAGAAGTACAACTGCGGGGAATCACATGGTGGTGAAGGATCTGGGAGTTCTGGTACATCACAAGCTAATAATGAGGCATGCAATGCCGAAGCTGCGATTTCTAAAGCGAGGAAAAATCCTCTCTATGTAATTAAAAGAGGTATAGACTCCAGAGAGAGAGATATCATAATCCCCCCGGTACAAATCATTAGTAAGACCTCACTGGGAATATGCAGTTCAGTTTTGGCACCAATTGCACAAAAAGAACATTGGTGGGAACTGGAGAAAGTACAGAGAAGGCAACCAAAAGGGGGGGGGATATGATCTCCATGTATAATACATAAGGGGGGATACGATCAATCACCATGTATAATACGTAAGGGGGGATACGATCTCCAAGTATAATACATAAGGGGGGATACGATCACACATGTATACTACATAAGGGGGAGATACGATCACCATGTATACTACATAAGGGGGATACGATCTCCATGTATACTATCCTAAGGGGATAACGACATAAGGGGGGATATGATCTCCATGTATAATACATAAGGGGGGATATGATCTCCATGTATAATACATAAGGGGGATATGATCTCCATGTATAATACATAAGGGGGATATGATCTCCATGTATAATACATTAGGGGGATATGAGCTCCATGTATAATACATAAGGGGGATATGATCTCCATGTATAATACATAAGGGGGATATGATCTCCATGTATAATACATAAGGGGGGGATATGATCACTATGTATAATACATAAGGGGGATATGATCTCCATGCATGATACATAAGGGGGGATATGATCTCCATGTATAAATACATAAGGGGGGATATGATCTCCATGTAAAATACATAAGGGGGGATATGATCACTATGTATAATACATAAGGGGGGATATGATCTCCATGTATAATACATAAGGGGGATATGATCTCTGTGTAATAATACATGAGGGGGGGATATGATCTCCATGTATAATACATACGGGGGGGGGATATGATCACCATGTATAAATACATACGGGGGGGGGATATGATCACCATGTATAATACATAAGGGGGGATATGATCTCCATGTATAATACATAAGGGGGATATGATCTCCATGTATAAATACATAAGGGGGGATATGATCACCATATAACACATAAGGGGGGATATGAATCACCATGTATAATACATAAGGGGAATATGCTCTCCATGTATAATACATAAGGGGGGATATGATCTCCATGTATAAATACATAAGGGGGGATATGATCACCATGTATAACACATAAGGGGGGATATGATCTCCATGTATAACACATAAGGGGGGATATGATCTCCATGTATAATACATAAGGGGGATATGATCTCCATGTATAATACATAAGGGGGGGTATGATCTCCATGTATAATACATAAGGGGGGATATGATCTCCATGTATAATACATAAGGGGGATATGATCTCCATGTATAATACATAAGGGGGATATGATCTCCATGTATAATACATAAGGGGGGATATGATCACCATGTATAATACATAAGGGGGGATATGATCACCATGTATAATACATAAGAGGGGATATGATGATCTCCATGTATAATACATAAGGGGGATATGATCTCCATGTATAATACATAAGGGGGGATATGATCTCCATGTATAATACATAAGGGGGGATATGATCACCATGTATAATACATAAGGGGGGGATATGATCACCATGTATAATACATAAGGGGGATATGATCTCCATGTATAATACATAAGGGGGATATGATCTCCATGTATAATACATAAGGGGGGATATGATCTCCATGTATAATACATAAGGGGGAATATGATCTCCATGTATAATACATAAGGGGGGATATGATCTCCATGTATAATACATAAGGGGGGATATGATCTCCATGTATAATACATAAGGGGGGATATGATCTCCATGTATAATACATAAGGGGGGATATGATCTCCATGTATAAATACATCAGTGGTTCATATAGTGAACTCGGTGTAGAGTCATTCACCCTGAGGTCATCACAGAGGACAAGGGGGCACTCTTTACGTCTGGAGGAAAAGAAATTTAATCTCCAAACACAGAAAGGTTTCTTCACAGTAAGAGCTGTGAAAATGTGGAATAGACTCCCTCAAGAGTTGGTTCTGGCCAGCTCAGTGGATTGCTTCAAAAAAGTCCTGGATTGTTTCTTAGATACACAGAATATAACTGGATACTAACATTTATAGGTAAAGTTTGATCCAGGGAATATCCGATTGCCTCTCGGGGGATTGTTAAGGAGTTTTTTTTCCCCCTGCTGGAGCAAATTGGATCAGGCTTTGCTGGGTTTTTTTGCCTTCCTCTGGATCAACTGTGGGTGTAGGATTATAACTTTTTTTTAATGGTTGAACTGGATGGACTTTTGTCTTTTTTTTTTCAGCCAGACTAACTATCTAATTATGTAATTTATGTTTTTTTTTCTGCATTGTATTGAACTGCATCAGGTTATTATTGTTTTGTAGTATGCTGACATCTAGTGGCAGTTTTGGGCCAGTGCAACTTTACTATGTGATTTGGCTTCTCCCTATGTCCTCCCCTCCTGTTTGATGCTGGTAAGTTCAGTCCTTGCTAAACCCTCTGTTTTTTTTCTGTGTTCCCTCAGTCAGTGATAGTACTTTGCAGAGACAAGGCTCGGGGTAAATTTACTAAAGGCAAATAGACTGAGCACTTTGCAAATACAGTTGCTCCAGAGCTTAGTAAATGAATTAAAGCTTCACATTGTCAAGAATACCCAATCGCATGCAAGAAATTTGAAAATAAAAAAAACAGTATGTTTGCTTGCACATGATTGGATAATGGAAGCCAGCAGAGCTTCCCTTGCATACTAAGCTCTGGAGCAACTGCACTTGCAGAGTGCAACCACACTTGCAAAGTGAACAGTCTATTTGCCTTGGCAAAATCAACTCCATTGTCTTTTTACATTTCAAAAGTCTGGATTACTGTCTTACTGAAGAGTTAAGCTGCCTGTGGATGATGCCAAGTCAGCAGGTGATCATACTGTCTGGATCTAAAAAGATATGTCAATGTATAAAGCGACATTTGAAACAGAACTGGCACTCTGCATGTAAGTACAGCCTTCCTAGGACCACCTGTCAAAACATTTTGATATTTGAATATTTGCATAACCCCTCCTATTCATTAATTTGTAAACAATAATGTATATGGTTAATGACATGTAGGCAAAAGTGATTTTGTCTCCAAACATTATTATTTTGTATTGAAATAACAGTAGGAATAATAATGATAAATAATGATAATTGGACAATTGTTCTTATTTGCATATATTATTAATTAATACATTGATGTACTGTATTCTTTACTGATGTAACTGTTAAGAAAATCATCCTCCAGCCTCCTGTATTCCTCTTCACAACAGAGTGCATTACACAGTGCTGTCCATTTACTGCAAGATAGAAAGCTTCCTGACAGAAGGAGAGGACAGAGTGATGATCCTACCAGTGTGCTCTTGCAGGCTGAAGTAGGTACCAGACCAGATGGTATTGCTCAATGGCTGTGCAGTCTCAGAGTATACAGTGCCTAGCAGTATAGTATTAGGAGCAGTTTGTAAACATTTTAAAGTGGCATTACCCCCTCCCATCACACCCCCGAAAATATTATTTATTTCAGCTTACCAATTATTTAAGTCCTGGTTCACACCGGTAGGACTTGTCATGCGATTTGGTGGTTCAAAATTGCATGACACATCGAACCCTATTGTCAGCAAGGGGACCGCTCAAATCCATTGAATTTGCACCAAATCCATTGAAGTCGCACTAAATCCATTGAAGTCGCACCGATTTTGAAAATAGTTCCTGCACTAGTTTTGGTAATTTCAGGTGCGAATTGCATTGACATCTGTGGATGAAGTTGCACCAGGTTCGTGGCTTTGAAATTAAGTGAAGTACCAAAATCTCAATGTCACATTTCGTATGAGCCAAGGATAAAAGTGGTGGCTGCATTTGTTTTCCCTTATTACGCTTATATATTGCTTTTTTCTTTTCAGTTGGTGATCCAGCTAGTAGTACACTTTCTGTCTTGGCTAGGTTCACACCTATGCAGTTTTGCATTTCTGCATTGCGTTTTGCATTGCATTTTTTGCACCTGCGTTTTTGATGCATTTGTGCTGGGTTTTTGATGTGCTTTTCTTTTTTTTCTTTTGTTTTATTTTTATTTTTCCTGTTGCTAGGCAGATTTAAAAGCACAAAATGCATCAAAAACACAGAAAAATCATACTACATGCTTTTCTGCAGCATTTCCATTGACGTCTATAGAACCAAAAACGCAACTTTTCAAAAAAGTCCCTCACCCTTTTCAAAAAACACATTGGGGTGAGAACGCAGAGATGTGAATGTGTCCATAGACGACAATCATGTTAAATGGACCGCTGAGCGTTTCTGAAAAACACTCTGGAAAACGTGCGGGCTCGCTACAGAGTCCCACTGCTTCGTCCTTGATACAGACAGTAAGGACTTGGCCCTATTCCTGCTCTCTCATCACTGGAGTTGATTGACAGGAGGTGGGAGCCAAGGCTCCTGCTGCTATCAATTTGCTCAGTAAGGAGTAACATAGCCAGGAGAGCCGCAGACACATTGTACTGCTGTGCAGGCCCCTAAGGCATACATGAGGTGACTGCATGGAGGACATCATATGATGTCCACCGAGGATATTGGTGCACCCATCCGTCTGTCTTTTCACAGTAGGCTGGGGATGGGTTTAAACCAGTATTAATCCCAAAACAAAAAATTTAATATTTTTAATTTACCTATCATTAGATGTGGTGACTGTATTCATTTTCTCTTTTTGGCTTTTTTTCTCACTGTTTTCACCTATGGATCTGGCCAGTAACATACCTCCTGTATTAACCACTTGCCTACTGGGCACTTATACCCCCTTCCTGCCCAGGCCAATTTTCAGCTGTCGCACTTTGAGTGACAATTGCGCGGTCATGCAACACTGCACCCATTTTTTTACACAAATAGAGCTTTATTTTGGTGGTATGTACTCACCACTGGGGTGTTTTTATTTTTTGCGCTATAAACAAAAAAAGAGCAAAAATTTTGAAAAAAAAAATTTTCTTTGTTTCTATTATAACATTTTGCAAACAGGTAATCTTTCTCCTTCACTGATGTGCGTTGATGAGGCTGCACTGATGGGCACTGATAGGCAGCACTGATTGACACTGATAGGTGGCCACTGATGAGGTGGCACTGATATGCAACAATGATGGGCACTGATAGGTGGCACTGATTGGTGGCACTGCTGGGCACTGACTGGCGGCACTGCTGGCACCTGATGAGCGGCACTGTTGGGTAGCACTGCTGGGCACTGATCATCAGGCACTGATTGGTGCCGATCCCTCCTCTGACATTGTGATTGGCCTTTTACCACATCACATGATCAGCCTATTTGCCCTTAATAAATCAACCCCACCAACAGGATAATTTGTGTTCCATAACCAGGAAGAACAAGTAACCTAGTTAGATGTTATTCCTAGGCCCCCAAACAGGCATTTACTGATCCCCACTGGAACCCAGAACCCTCAAAGAGTGAAAGTACATTTTCCAAATCATCTGATGTCAGTTACAATTTTTCATAATTAATCTTTCTTCTCCTCGTCCCCTTTTTTGTCTTTTTGATATTTGTGTCTGATAGGCTGCATTGGAGGCCAGAGGAGAGATTTGGAGTCTATTAGACCTCAGATCTCTCCGTAAAGAGGACCTGTCATGGCCCATAATTTAACAAGGGATGTTGTTTATTCCTATTGAAAGCAATACATTTGATAAATAAAAAATAATGCTACAGTGTAAAAAAAGTAAAAAAAAAAATAGATAATAAAAATAATTTAAAAATGTAAAGCACACCCCCCCCCCCTCCATGCTTACACTCAAATGCAAATACATGCGGTAGATGGCGATTGCACCACACTTGTGAGATATCATTGCAAACAAAAGGGAAAGAGCATTAATTTAACTTCATTGCTCCTGTGTAACTAAACCTGTAAAGGCTTTTAAAGCGTCACCTATGGACATTTTTACGTACCGTAGTTTGGTGACGTTCCACGGGCGTACTCAGTTTCAAAGCGTGACATGTTAGGTATCTATTTACTTGGCGTAACATCATCTTATTATGTCTTATTAGGTCATCATCTTATTACCTTATCATATTTTTAACAAAACATGAGGTATTATTGTTATGCCAAGGAATGCCTGGACAATTTAGTCAGCTAAAAGTGCCTCCGACTAATTTATAAAAATAATTTAACTGACTTAATCAGTTAATTTTTAACTGAACAAAATTATTTTTAAAACGACAAATGAGATCAGTGTAAGGATGGGACTGGAAATGACTAAATAAATGTTTATTTACAATAAGTCACATACAAAACACATAATATAATAGCCCGATTGTGATGACACCAAGATAAATTTGTATAAACTTCAAAAATGGTATATATATATATATATATATATATAATAAATGTGATAATTTCTCCCCATAGACAAAATAACTAATAATAACTGCACAAATGGATAATCTTCTCAGCAGCAGATTTCTAAGTAAACTTGTGACTGAAACAAATGGTAAAATTGCACACTCACCGGAAGCGCATAGGTAAAATGCACATATATATATATATATATAACCACCAAGGATCTCTTAAATAGGCGGATGGTATCAGATGTGTGGTGAGCTTCCTTCTATGGTAAGGTCATCAAGTCTTGGGACAGTATGGAAATCTGCTAGGTCCAGAGGTCCCCTTAAGGATAGATGGGTGCTCAGCCTGGGTATTTGAATAAACCTGGTCCAGGAGGTGGTACCTTCTTCCTATTGGTGAATTTGTCTAATAACCCAGCCCATGTTTATTTTTCCATTACTAACCTTTTGCCACTGAGTGTCACTCTTAGATAAGTCCTGACTACTTTGAGTTTACTGAAGTAACTAATTTGTTATAGGGAAAGATTAATATCCCACTATAGCAAAATTGGGCCTTGTGAAAACTATATAAATGCCTCGGAGATGTTATTAGATATTATTCCTTATTTATGATCATTACTTTCTTGTATGCCAATATTTTCAATGTAAAATCTTAACTGTAAAGAGTTGTAGTTTTATCTATAGTTTGTATATTAATAATAAATATATATATATATATATAATAATTTGCACACCTAACTACTTATTGATTATGGATGCCTATAACACACACATATGTTTCCAACAATGGGGATTACACATAAACAACCCATTTCAGTCTTTGCAGATGACACCAAGCTGTGCAGTGGAATAACGTCCTTACATGATGTCTTCAATTTGTAATTGGGCAACTATGTGGCAAATTAATTTTAATGTTGATAAATGTAAGGTTATGCACTTGGGGGCTAAGAATATGCATGCATCATACATACTAGGGGGGGGTACAACTGGGGAATCAATGGTGGAGAAGGATCTGGGAGTTCTGGTAGATCACAAGCTTAATAATGACATGCAATGCTAAGCTGAGGAAAGTTTAGAGGAACTGAATTTATTCTCTCTTGTGAAAAGGAGATTAAGGGGGGATAAGATCTCCATGTATAATACATAAGGGGGATATGATCTCCATGTATATACATAAGGGGGATATGATCACCATGTATAATACATGAGGGGGGATATGATCTCCATGTATAATATACATAAGGGGGGATGATCTCTATGATCTCCATGTATATAATACATGTATAATAAGGGGGATATGATCTCCATGTATAATACATAAGGGGGGATATGATCACCATGTATAATACATAAGGGGGATATAAGATCTCCATGTATAATACATAAGGGGATCTCCATGTATAATACATAAGGGGGATATGATCTCCATGTATAATACATAAGGGGGGATATGATCACCATGTATAATACATAAGGGGGGATATGATCACCATGTATAATACATAAGGGGGATATGATCTCCATGTATAATACATAAGGGGGGGGATATGATCACCATGTATAATACATAAGGGGGGGGGGATATGATCACCATGTATAATACATAAGGGGGGATATGATCTCCATGTATAATACATAAGGGGGATATGATCTCCATGTATAATACATAAGGGGGGGATATGATCTCCATGTATAATACATAAGGGGGGATATAATCACCATGTATAATACATAAGGGGGGATATGATCATCCATGTATAATACATAAGGGGGGATATGATCACCATGTATAATACATAAGGGGGATATGATCAACATGTATAATACATAAGGGGGGATATGATCTCACATGTATAAATACATAAGGGGGGGATATGATCTCCATGTATAATACATAAGGGGGGATATGATCTCCATGTATAATACATAAGGGGGGATATGATCTCCATGTATAATACATAAGGGGGGATATGATCTCCATGTATAATACATAAGGGGGGATATGATCTCCATGTATAATACATAAGGGGGGATATGATCTCCATGTATAATACATAAGGGGGGATATGATCCATGTATAATACCATGTATAATACATAAGGGGGGATATGATCTCCATGTATAATACATAGGGGGGATATGATCTCCATGTATAATACATAAGGGGGGGATATGATCTCAACATGTATAATACATAAGGGGGGATATGATCTCACATGTATAATACATAAGGGGGGATATGATCTCCATGTATAATACATAAGGGGGGATATGATCACCATGTATAATACATAAGGGGGATATGATCTCCATGTATAATACATAAGGGGGGATATGATCACCATGTATAATACATAAGGGGGGATATGATCTCCATGTATAATACATAAGGGGGGATATGATCTCCATGTATAATACATAAGGGGGGATATGATCTCCATGTATAATACATAAGGGGGGATATGATCATAAGGGGGATATGATCTCCATGTATAATACATAAGGGGGGATATGATCTCCATGTATAATACATAAGGGGGATATGATCTCCATGTATAATACATAAGGGGGGATATGATCTCCATGTATAATACATAAATGCGGATAAGATCTCCATGTATACTACATAAGGGGGATATAATCACCATGTATAAGTACATCAGTGGTTCATATAGTCCACAGGACAAGAGGGCACTCTTTACGTCTGGAAGAAAAGAAAACTAATCTTCAAATATGGAAAGGTTTCTTAACAGTAAGAGCTGTGAAAATGTGGATTATTTCTTAGATACACAGAATATAACTGGATACTAACATTTATAGGTAAAGTTGATCCAGGGAATATCCGAATGCCTCTCGGGGGATCAAGAAGGAATTTATTTCCCTGCAGGAGCAAATTAGATCATGCTTTGCTGGGTTTGTTTGCCTTCCTCTGGATCAACCGTGTGTATAGGATTATAACTTTTTTTTTTTTATTAACTGGTTCCTTGCCACCCTATAGCAGAAATATTGCTACAGGGTGGCACGGGTGCGCAAAATCATGTACTGTATTTATATACACGATTTTGCAGTTTCCATGTAGGAGGACATTCTTGGCCTTGGCTGTCAGTCACTGGGTCTCAGCCTTGATTACTCGCCTGGCACCCAGTGATCGCTAAGTATCTCTGTTGGAGGAGAGACCAGTGTATAAACAGCACAGATCTCTCTCCTGTCAGCTCCTGCACACTGCTTTGTATGGTTCTGCATAGCAGTGTGCAGAAGCTGTGCTTAACAGTGAAGCAAACACACAGCCAACATAGAGAAACAGCACACAGCACACATTTAACCCTTTGATTGCCCCAGATGTTAACCCCTTCTTGCCCAGTGCCATTATTACAGTGTAAGTGCTTTTTATTAGCACTGATCACTGTCAATGGGGGGATGTCAATTAAACCAGGTCAGTTCCCCCCAGTGTCAGTGCTGCTGCAGTCCTGATTGCCGCCACTACTAGTGAAAAAAAATATATATACATGATTTTGAAGTACCGGGTGTGCGCACTCATGTCATTCATGGCCTCTGCTGTCAATCACCAGCACCTGGTGATCACCGAGCATCTCCGACAGGGGAGAGACCTGTGTATAAACAACACAGATCTTTCCTTGTCAGCTCCTGCACACTGCTTAGCATAGCAGAGCCATACAAAGCAGTGTGCTTACAGTGAAGCACACATACAGCCCAAGTAGTGAAACAGATGTTAACCCCTTTCTGCCCCATGCCATAAGTGCAGTGTCAGTGTTTTTTATTGGCCCTGATCACTGTATTGGGAGGATGTCAGTGACACCAAGTCAGTTCTCCCCAGTGTCAGAATGCCCATCGCAGTCTTCCAGTCCTGCTAGAAGTTGCTGATCGCCGCCATTACTAGTAAAAAAAAAAATCCAGTATATATACCGCCATTTGTAAATGCTATAATTTTCACATAAACCAATTAATTTATATGTATTGGGATTTTTTTTTTAGCAAAGACATGTAGCAGAATACACTTTGGCCTAAATTTATGACGACATTTGATTTTTTAGATTTTTTTACTGAACATGTTTAATAGCAAAAAGTCTATTGCATCAAAGTGTCAGCTCCACAAGAATAATACCACTGAAAGAAGCCCTATTATGTTTGCAGCGTTGGTATTACCGCTTGATAGGGGATCACTGAAACTTACACTCAGCGCCGCATTGCAAAAAAATGGCCTGGTCAGGAATCCAGTAAAACATGTTTTTTTGCTCAAAATTGTCAGTCTTTTTTTGTTTATAGCACAAGAAAATACCACTGAAAGAAAGCTCTGTTTGTGGGAAAAAAAAGGATGTAAACTTCATTTTGTTGCAGCGTTGTATGACCGCACAATTGTCAGTTAAAAATAACACAGCGCCGTATTGCAAAAAATGGCCTGGTCAGGAAGGGGGGTAAATCTTCAGGAGGGCAAGTGGTTAATATTCAGAAATCCTTTTTCCGGCAATGGGATACTGTATGTCTCAGGATACAATCTTTTTATATCCAATCAACATAGATATTTGGCAATCATTGTGTTATAATTCAACCACTTGACCTCCAGAGGATTTACCCCCCCTTAATGACCAGGCCTCTTTTTGCTACTCGGCGCTGCACTAATTCAACTGATAATTGCGCGGTCATGCAATGCTGCACCCCAAACGAAATTTACATCCTTTTTTTCACACAAATAGAGCTTTCTTTCGGTGGTATTTGATCACCTGTGCGCTTTTTATTTTTCACTCTATAAACAAAAAAATGCCAAAAATTTTGAAGAAAAACAATATTTTTTACTTTCAGCTATAAAAAATATATAGTAAACTCAAAGTTGGTTATAAATTTAGGCCAAAATGTATTCTGCTACATGTTTTTGGTAAAAAAAAAATCCCAATAAGTGTATATTGATTGCTTTGTGTGAAAGTTATAGCGTCTACAAACTATGGTATAGATACTGCAATTTACGCCATTTTTTTGCTATACAGCACTGCGCTAGTTTAACGGACAATTGCGCGGTCATGCAATACAGTACATAAATGAAATTTACATCCTTTTTTTCCCCACAAATTGAGCTTTCTTTCGGTGGTATTTGATCGCCTGTGCGGTTTTTATTTTTTGCGCTATAAAAAAAAAGTCTGACAATTTTGAGGAAAAAAAAAAAACAATATTTTGGACTTTTTGCTATAAAAAACATGTCCAGTAAAAAAAAATTTAAAAATCAAATTTAGTCGTAAATTTCTGCCAAAATGCATTCTGCGACATGTCTTTGCTAAAAAAAAAAAAACCCCAATACATGTAAATTAATTGGTTTACGTGAAAGTTATAGCGTTTACAAATGACGGGAAAGATACTGGGATTTTTAGTTTTTTTTTATACTAATAATGGCGGCGATCAGCGACTTATGGCGGCAATCAGGGACTTATGGCGGCGATCGGCGACTTATGGCAGGACTGCGGCGGACATTCTGACACTGGGGGGGTACTGACTTGGGGTCACTGACATCCCCAGTGACACCAATACAGTGATCAGTGCAAAAAAAAAAAAAAAACACTGACACTGTACTAATGGCACTGGGAGGAAGGGGGTTATGTTTATTTTGCAGGGAAGGGTTATCTGTGTGAGAGGGAGTGTTTTACTAGGGGGGTGGGGGTGTGTACTGCAGGGGACACAGCTGATCGGGAGAGTGAAACTCTTCTGTCCTGATCAGCTTGTCCTCGGGCTGTCAGGGAAGTGACAGAAAGCACAGCTACTGCAGCTGTGCTCTCTGTCACTGATTGCCGCCTATCGCCGGGAGATAGCCGGTAAGGACCGGCTGTGACCCGGCGACTGACATCCGTGGCTGTGATCGGCGGGACAGGTAGGGCGGCGGCGCGCCTCGTGCATGCCCCCTACCTGTTTACAAAACACACATTTTAAAATGTGGTTTTGCCTGCCCGTGCCGCCGTATTTCTACAGTGGCTGGGCGGCAAGTGGTTAAACTTATAAATATATCCATGATACTTATAATGGTTATGTCCAAGAATCGATAGATATTCACTATATCCACACTGTCATGAAAGTCTTGGCCTTATGACTTGCAATAGATAATCCTTGGAATTGGCTTATGTTATATGGATAGTTTGAACATATAAATAGTTTCAAAATTTATCTGTATAACTTCCCATAGAGACTCCTTTAATGAGAGATATTTGTCTATTGTTTACCTTTCCCAAAGCTGAGACCGTTTGGAGTCATTGCATAACCAGGCTGGTAATGGGTTGCGGCTACAAGTCTACTTGGTCACACCAGGTGTCTTCAAACTTTACATTTATGGTACCTGAAAATACTTGTAAATATTGGTCAGTTCAGGTGCAGTGAATATGCTAGAAACCCATGGTTCCTGCACTGAGAGATGTCCTGTGTTTGCTAGGTCCAAGATTTGTCAAACAGATACTATATGGAGAACAATCAGAAGTGTATCTCCCATAGGGCACACCAGGCATTTGGCACACCTTGGCCGGCCTCTGCACACAGCTGCACTGAAGGGACAACGGCGGCCTCTCTCCTTCACTGGCGGGCACACTGTGACAGATCTGTAGCAGCGGTGGATTGGGCTGTGTCTTTGCTGGACGGGCTGTGTCTTTGCTGTGTCTTTGCTGGACGGGCTGTGTCTTTGCTCAGTTGGGTCCTGCAAAGAGATATCCCAATCCAGAAAAGAGACAGCCCAGTCCAAGAAGGGACATCCCCATCCAGCAGAGACATTCCTGTCCAGCAAAGAGACATCCCGTCTCTTTGTGGATTGGGATGTCTCTTTGCTGGATGGGGATGTCTTTTTGCTGGATTGGGCCATATCTTTGAATATATAGGGGGCAGTGTGATTATATTTCTAGGGGCACTGTGATATAAAGGGGACTGCGCTGTAAAGGGGCACTGTAATCAATAAAGTTTATATTACAGCGCGGCGGACCAACTCTGTGAATATTCCATAACCAACTGCCCCCTGTGAATGCCCTTGCCCCCCCCCCCCCCACAAATTGTCTGTTCAGTCTAAAATGCCCGGGCCTATTTTTTGTCCCAGTCCGGGCCTGATTAGTTCTGTAAATAAACAAGCTTGTTTAAGACCCTCAGCAGTTTCAGTTGACAAAAACAGAGTTTCTGGGATGGGAAGGTCAAACCTAAAATGAAAGCATTACTCTGACTTGTATGATACAGTCCAAAACTTAAAATGATAAAATATACCTTATTTTTTCATAAACGTTCTGACATTATATAGTGTTTGTTTGCAATAAAATTCATTCATTCAATACAGAGTCAATGTTCACCACAGAATTGTGGACAAATAGTGGTCCTATTTTTGGCAAAACCATTACTAACTATACCCCTTAGTGTGCTGTATTTTGTAGTTTCCTTGCCCTTTTTTGTGTATTTGATTGTTATTTGCAAGCTGCCTCCTTAAGATTTTTATTTTTATTGTGTTACTTTTATTTTGTAGAGAAAAAAAAGATAATGAGACTTGTGTCGCAGTATTTTTTGGTACAAGAACAGCGGAATGACAGTTGAGAGGAGTTTTCTGAATGCCTGAAGCCACTTAATTCCTATTGTGCAAAAATTATGAGTGCAGCGCTAATTAGTATCTAATAGAACCGTAATAAATATATACTCAATCCCCAAAATAAATCCAAAATACTCAATACATATACAGTGTCATGCATGTATTCCCTCATGGGGAATATCTCGTGCAAAAACGTGAAAATAAAGTAATATATACTATAATAACATATATACTAATAATAAACAGTGCCACACAAAAAGTGCACAAAGAAATAAACGATAGTTCAAATACGAGAAAAGTCCAAAGTTAATAATAATAATACTGATGATGCTGTGCTTAATGATGAACTTCACACTCCACTCTTCATGCAAAATTATGTGCAGTGTACGTGATGCACACGTGCCAATCCTTAACAGCCAAAATGCCCCCTCACCTCCTTCCTTAGACCCCAAGGGGCCAGCACGCTTTCAGGATCACACGATCCTATCAGTATGGATCACTCTCTAGAAAATATCTTCCTCCTCCAGCGTCCACCAGTTTAGCAGCCAGCTCCTCCCAGGGTCATAGTAAGACACAAGCAGAGACCCTCCATAGTGCAACCAGTAATTTTATTGGTAATAGGTATAAAAAGTAGATTCCACACTCACAAAACGATGAATCTTCCAGCCTCCTACCACATGCTATGGGTGTACTGCATGGGTAATACACAGGGTGTTCCAATATGGCCCCCAGGCCCTGATGAAGTCACGAAGTGGGCGTGACGCAACTAGTCGGTACGTGGGGAGGAGCTTCCGGTAATCGCGGTGACGTCATTTCCGGCGTGGGGGCCATATTGGAACACCCTGTGTATTACCCATGCAGTACACCCATAGCATGTGGTAGGAGGCTGGAAGATTCATCGTTTTGTGAGTGGAAATCTACTTTTTATACCTATTACCAATAAAATTACTGGTTGCACTATGGAGGGTCTCTGCTTGTGTCTTACTATGACCCTGGGAGGAGCTGGCTGCTAAACTGGTGGACGCTGGAGGAGGAAGATATTTTCTAGAGAGTGATCCATACTGATAGGATCGTGTGATCCTGAAAGCGTGCTGGCCCCTTGGGGTCTAAGGAAGGAGGTGAGGGGGCATTTTGGCTGTTAAGGATTGGCACGTGTGCATCACGTACACTGCACATAATTTTGCATGAAGAGTGGAGTGTGAAGTTCATCATTAAGCACAGCATCATCAGTATTATTATTATTAACTTTGGACTTTTCTCGTATTTGAACTATCGTTTATTTCTTTGTGCACTTTTTGTGTGGCACTGTTTATTATTAGTATATATGTTATTATAGTATATATTACTTTATTTTCACGTTTTTGCACGAGATATTCCCCATGAGGGAATACATGCATGACACTGTATATGTATTGAGTATTTTGGATTTATTTTGGGGATTGAGTATATATTTATTACGGTTCTATTAGATACTAATTAGCGCTGCACTCATAATTTTTGCACTGTTTATTCACTTATTTTGGGTATAAGCTTAGTGTCAGCAGCTTATGGTTATAGGGTAGGAGTCCTTGTGAGCGCAGGAGGTTTTTTGTAATTAACGTAATTCCTATTGCACCCTTAAAATCAACATAAAATTTCAATGCATTCATTGAAATAGTCAACTTTTGCTGAAAACTAAAATTTTTTTTTCTTGGAAATATGTGAAACTCAATTTCACTTATCCCTACTGATAATGGATAGGGAAGTTTCTCCAAAAGTGGAAAAATCTTTTAAAACTTTCATAACGAGTCTCACTGCATGTAATGTGCTGGGTGCATTCTACTCTGATATCACACTGCTCCATTCTGCCACATTATACTGAGCACTGAGATATAATACTCCCCATAAACTGTAATATTTGAATATTTCCTGCTTTACATAGTGAGACTGAGATTATTTCCCTATAGATTTCATGTTATATAAACAGTTTACCATGAAGATCAATGATCTGTGTGAGCGACAGACCAGACCCATCATGATGCTTCCTCTGACATATCTACTCTGTGTCTTTTATGTCTACATACAAGGTACGAGGAAATGTTATGTATATTTTGTCATATGTAAAATAATAACTATGAAACAAAAAGGCAGAGACGTATTTCATCAGAAAATAGCTCTTAGGAATTTTTGTTAAGCAATTATTGAATGGGTAACAATGTTCAGCATTTTGTTCATTATAAACAGAACCTAGATCCTTACATAGAGCCTTATTGTGAAGTAGATGATTTTAGCTATATATTGTTAACTCTTATGATGAAATCTATTGATAATCAATATGTCTCTTCCCATCCTCAGGATCCTGTGGAGAGATTGTGATGACTCAGACTCCGGATTCTATCTCTGTGTCCCCGGGACAGACAATCACCATCACATGTACATCCAATAAAAGTCTTTCTCATGTACAGGCTCCAAAAACAATATTCGTCCACATAAAAGTTCCCCCTAGAACAGAAACTCAGTTTAGCCTGGTACCAAAAGATAGAAGGACAGCCTCCTAAACTCCTCTTGTATAGCTCCAGTACTCGAGCATCCGGGGTTCCAGATTGGTTCAGTGGATCTGGTTCAGGAACTCAATTCACAATGACAATACAAAAAGTGAGTGAAGATGATGAAGGAAGATATTACTGTCAGCAGTATATTGAGTACCCTCTCACACAGTGATACAGAGCTGTACAAAAACCTCCTTCCTCTTTTTTATTTCATGTGTTTATTTCTCTAAGTTCCCCCCTGTAAATAAATCTGTTTCAAATTACAAGTAAAACACTTTAAAAAAAATGAGCAAGCCACCTTGTAAAGGGACCTGTGATTGGACAGATGTTTGCCCCAAGTTGTACAGTCCCACTCCACTTCTTCTCGGATAGAGAACTTAATCCCCTGCCTTTGTAACGACCATATTGAAAACACGACTTCTGACCATAGGCAGACCCAAGACATCCGCGGCCAGAGGCCTAATATTCAGAATAAAGAAATATCTACACATCAAAGCATTTTCAGCACTTGCAATTTCACATCTTCACATAAAAATTCCCGCAACTTATCACATTTCGCTTACTATCAGAATCTTCAGCGCACAGCGCAATTTACAAGGATGACATTCTGTAGCAGTCATTTCAGTGCAGAGCACCTGCACACGTTCTTTAGCTATCTTCCCTTTCCTCCTCCATTATTATTTATTATTATTATAATACAGGATTTATATAGTGCCAACAATTTGCGCAGCGCTTTACAAAATGAAGGTAGACATTACAATTACAATACAATTTGGTACAAGAGGAAACAGAGGGCCCTGCTCATTAGAGCTTACAATCTAGGAGGAAGGGTTGAAATGATATGTAGTGACTTTTGGGGGACCATTTATTAAAAAGAGATGATTTCATTCCAACAGCAACAAGCCCAGCCGTCTGTTAAGGGTTAACCTTTCTTGGTTAGAATTCAAATGACCTTCTAGTGAAATTACACCCACAATGAGTGGAAGGAACCTGTTCCAGAGACAATAGGTTATTTGAATTTCTACAGGTAGTTAAACAGGGCCCAAGACAGACAATCGTGAGAGCTGATGTCGGTGACTCTAAGACTGGCAAAGTATGTTTTCTCAACAAATTGCCATTGTCTGTTGGAAATGAGGAGATTCCACCTACAAAAAGTAAATTATAAAGTCAAATACAAAGTTGGACTTCCAAACAGTGAGTCACCACACCTGACCAAATTAACAATGGTGAGACGATACTTGTAAGTCTGAGAAGATTAAACAAAACCTTGGGGAGAGTGATAAGCCAACAACTTCTCAAAGGAAGGCTACAAGTATAACTGGTTGTTTACCCTATTATCTTAACAATGGACAGGTAAACAGAGGTTGTCATTCCTAAAACCAAAAGGTGAAACTTAGAACATATATTTCTACCCACAAAGACATTAAAGAAGAGACATATTATTCACACTCTTTTTCAAACAAAAATATACTCAGCAGAGTTGGGGATTGCATACCACTAAATTAAGTATGAAATGGTGAAAAGTAAGATATTTTGTGAATTGGTATCAGTTGTATGTTTCCATCAGAAAGCAAATGTTTTCACACAAGTTTGAACCTCAGGGAAATGAATAACTGAATACACATATATATCTTTCTATGGTTCCTATCCAGAACATTAGAGGTAGAATCAAAAAATATTTGGATAAGACATATAATTAAATACCTAAAATCACCTTGGTTTCCAACCCAGGCATGAGTCATCATTAATACTCAAATTGTTTTGTGATCCCTGACTGCCCCCCAGTGGACAGGTGAGAGATATCCTAGGTACATACACTTCTCAACCGGCCAATCAAAAAGCCTGTTGGGAGGGTCTTTTAAACAATGGTTTGGATGGTATAAAAAAGCCATGCACCTCATTTAAAAAAAAAAAGACAAGCTAAAAAACAAGCTGAAAAACTCATACTAAGAAAAATAAGAAAAGCTACAGAAAAACCAAGGAGATCTGAAAAGCTGAAGAAATCTGACGAGGCTGAAATCTATCCCATCTGAAGAACTACTACTTAATCCTTTCAAACTTTTAAAAACTTCTACTAAACATCTAAATCTCTGAACTTCTACCATCCTACATTTTTTCAACACTACCACCTCTTGCACTATCTCTCACTTGCTCCCTGCGGCCATTCCTGAAGGCATTTCAATTGCCAGCTGAATCCACTGGGGAGGCGTCATAATCCAGGTTCTGGGTGTGGTGAGACTGTTTAGAATTAATATTGTATTGTATATCTCCTCTCTTGTATAGAGTGATAATAATAATTGCATTGGGGTGATAACTGCATTGGGTGTTTATATATAGATAGAGAGATCCATATTATTACTGCTAAAGAATTGTTTGGTGTCATATTGAAAATCTACATATTGCATAATTAATTAATTTTTATTGGTTATAGTACAATTTATCAGGGAATATTTTCTCCCATTTCTATGGCCACGTTTTGGGAGAAATGACCTCTGAAGTACTCTAAATTACCATTTATTACTAAATTTGATCTTAATCTTTATTATCATTATTAGAATTGTTTGGTGTATAGTATTGGTATATTATATTTTTGATCGTGTGTACCAGTATCCATTCATCACCAGTCTTTTGCGGTTTGTGTTAATATATATATAATTTTTGTACATAAATAAATTTATCTATTTATTTATTATAAAGGCAATTTTTGTGTATATGGTACGAAATCATACTGGCTAAAAGGACTCAAGGTATAATATTAAGTGGTGATCAAATTATTAAGGTGTCCAAATTATTGGTTCATTAAATATTTGCCGTATCTTAACGGCTGGAGGCACTGCGATATTTTGTTTAAGGGAAAGGGACGCCGCCCTTCATAAGTAGAATAAAATTCTTACATAAACCACCACAGATACAAGAGGTAATAGCTGTGGGGGGGATGAGCTGATGGAGGAAATAAAAGGAAGTTTCTAGTTAGAAGCAGGATAGGCTTCTTTAGCCGCCCCCAACCCACCATATAAGGAAATGATGGGCGCAAGGTGGTTCTCGTTCTGGGAGGACATCATATGACGTCCTCCCACTCAAACCGTGCGTGCGTGGCTCCGGGAACGCGCAGCACGGCGATTGGTGGTGCCCTGTGTCCCTCCGACACAGCGGATCACCGATCAATGGAAAGAGCCGAAGATGTCGGCTCAGTCATGTGATCAGCTGTGTCCAATCACAGCTGATTGCATGTAAATAGGGAAATGCCAGTTATTGGCATTTCTCTCCTCACGAGCTTTCATGCTGACAGAGGAGAGGAGAGCCGGTAATCGGCATTCCTCAGAGGGGACATCTACACTGATCATCAGGGCACTGATGATCAGTGTGCCCTGATGATCAGTGTAGCCCCAGCAGTGCCGCCTGTCAGTGTCCATCAATGCCACCTGCTAGTGCCCATCAGTGCCACATCAAAGCCACGTATCAGTGCCTACCAGTGCACATCAATGCCACATATCAGTGACCATCTGAGCTGCATTTCAGTGCCACCTACCAGTACCAGTCAGTGCCACCTATCAATGCCAGTCAGTGCCACCTGGCAGTGATGCAAATTAGCACTGCCTATCAGTGCCAGTCAGTGCCGCCTATCAGTGCCAGTCAGTGCAGTCTATCAGTGCCAGTCAGTGCCGCCTATCAGTTCCCATCAGTGCTGCCTATCAGTACCACCTAACAGTGCAGTCAGTGCCACCTATCAGTGCCAGTTAGTGCCGCCTGTCAGTGCCATATATGAGTGCTGCCTTTCAGTGCCCATCGGTGATGCCTGTCAATGACCATCAGTGCCACCTACCAGTGCCTCCTCATCAGTGCCAATCAGTGCCGTCTAGCAGTGCAGCCTATCAGTGTCCATCACTGCAGCCCCATTAGTGCACATCAGTGAAGGAGAAAATCACTTATTTACAAAATTTTATAACAAAAACGAAGAAAAAAAACTGTTTTGTTTCAAAAATTTCAGTTGTTTTTGGTTTGTTTAGCAAAAAATAAAAAACTCAGAGGTGATTGAATACCACCAAAAGAAAGCTCTATCTGTCTCAAAAAAAATTATAAAAATTTCAAATGAGTACAGTGTTGCATGACCATGGAATTGTCATTGAAAGTGTGACAGCACTGAAAGCTTAAAATTGGCCTGGGTAGTAAGGGGGTATAAGTACCCTGTAGGCAAGTGGTTAAAGAGAAAAGTTTTCAGGAATCGTCTAAAGCTGGATAGATTAGGTGATAGCCGTACAGATTGGGGAAGGGAGTTCCATAGTATGGGAGAAGCTCGAGAGAAGTCCTGGAGGCAAGCTTAGGAGGAGGTGACATGAGAACTAGAGAGCAGAAGGTCTTGGGAGGATCGAAGAGAGTGGTTTGGTTGATATTTTGAGACCAGGATGGTGATGTAGCTGGGGACAGAGTTGTGGATGGCTGTCTCTTTGCTGGAAGAGCTGTCTCCTTGCTGAATGGGCTGTCTCCTTTCTGGACGGACTGTCTCCTTGCTGGATGGGCTGTCTCTTTGCTGGATGGGCTGTCTCTTTGATGGTTGAGTTGTCTTTTTGCTGGACGGGTTGTCTCTTTGCTGGACTGGGCTTTCTTTTGCTCAGTTGGGTTTAGTAAAGAGACATCCCAATCCAGCAAAGAGACAGCCCAGTCCAAGAAAGGACATCCCTATCCAGCAGAGACATTCCTGTCCAGCAAAGAGACATTCCGTCTCTTTGCTGGATGGGGATGTCTCTTATGTCTCTTTGCTTGATGAGGATGTCTCTTTGCTGGATTGGGCCATCTCTTAATATATATAGGGGGTACTGTGATTAGATTTCTAGGGGCACTGTGATATAAAGGGGACTGCGCTGTAAAGGGGCACTGTAATTAATACAGTTTATATTACAGTGCAGAAGACCAACTCTGTGACAATTCCATCACCCAACTGCCCCCACGAATACCCTTGCATTCCCCCCCAAAAAAATTGCTGTTCAGTCTAAAATGCCCGGGCCTATTTTTTGTCCCAGTCTCGGCCTGATTAGTTCTGTAAATAAACAAGCTTGTTTAAGACCCTCAGCAGTTTCAGTTGACAAAAAAGGTCAAACTTAAAATGAAAGCATTACTATGACTTGTATGATACAGTCCAAAACTTAAAATGATAAAATATACTTTATTTTTTCATAAAAGTTCTAACATTATATAGTGTTTGTTTGCAATAAAATGTATTCATTCAATAGAGTCAATGTTCACCACAGAATTGAGGAAAAATAGTGGTCAGATTTTTGGCAAAACCATTACTAACTATACCCCTTAGCGTGCTGTATTTTGTAGTTTACTTGCCCTTTTTTGTGTATTTGATTGTTATTTGCAAGCTGCCTCCTTAAGATTTTTATTTTATTTTTTCTCTGCAAAATAAAAGTAAAATAATGAAACTTGTGTCGTGGTATTTTTTGGTACAAGAACAGCGGAATGACAGTTGAGAGGAGTTTTCTGAATGCCTTGAAGCCACTTAATTCCTATTGCACCCTTAAAATCACAATAAAATTTCACTGCATTCACTGAAATAGTCAACTTTTGCTGAAAACTACAATTTTTTTCTTGGAAAAATGTGAAACTCAATTTCACTTATCCCTACTGATAATGGATGGGGAAGTTTCTCCAAAAGTGGAAAAATCTTTTAAAACTTTCATAATGAGTCTCACTGCATGTAATGTGCTGGATGCATTCTACTCTGATATCACACTGCTTCATTCTGCTACATTGTACTGAGCACTGAGATATAATACTCCCCATAAACTGTGATATTTGAATATTTCCTGTTTTACATAGTGAGATTATTTCCCTATAGATTTCATGTTATATAAACAGTTTACCATGAAGATCAATGATCTGTGTGAGTGACAGACCAGACCCATCATGATGCTTCCTCTAACATATCTACTCTGTGTCTTTTATGTCTACATACAAGGTACGAGGAAATGTTATGTATATTTTGTCATATGTAAAATAATAACTGTGAAACAAAAAGGCAAAAAGATGTATTTCATCAGAAAATAGCTCTTATGAATTTTTGTTATGCAATTATTGAATGGGTAACAATGTTCAGCATTTTGTTCATTATAAACAGAACCTAGATCCTTACATAGAGCCTTATTGTGAAGTAGATGATTTTAGCTATATATTGTTAACTCTTATGATGAAATCTATTGATAATCAATATGTCTCTTCCCATCCTCAGGATCCTGTGGAGAGATTGTGATGACTCAGACTTCGGATTCTATCTCTGTGTCCCCGGGACAGACAATCACCATCACATGTACATCCAGTAAAAGTCTTTCTCATGTACAGGCTCCAAAAGTAATATACATCGGCAGAAAAGCTCCCCCTGGAACAGAAACTCAGTTAATAGCCTGGTACCAAAAGATAGAAGGACAGCCTCCTAAACTCCTCTTGTATAGCTCCAGTACTCGAGCATCCGGGGTTCCAGATAGGTTCAGTGGATCTGGTTCAGGAACTCAATTCACAATGACAATACAAAAAGCGAGTGAAGATGATGAAGGAAGATATTACTGTCAGCAGTATATTGAGTACCCTCTCACACAATGATACAGAGCCGTACAAAAACCTCCTTCCTCTTTTTTATTTCATGTGTTTATTTCTCTAAGTTCCACCCCTGTAAATAAATCTGTGTTTCAAATTACAAGTAAAACACTTTAAAAAAAATGAGCAAGCCACCTTGTAAAGGGACCTGTGATTGGACAGATGTTTTCCCAAGTTGTACAGTCCCACTCCACTTCTTCTTGGATAGAGAACTTAATCCCCTGCCTTTGTAACCACCATATTGAAAACACGACTTCTGACCATAGGCAGACCCAAGACATCCGCGGCCAGAGGCCTAATATTTAGAATAAAGGAATATCTACACATCAAAGCATTTTCAGCACTTGCAATTTCACATCTTCACATAAATTCCCGCAACTTATCACATTTCGCTTACTATCAGAATCTTCAGCGCACAGCGCAATTTACAAGGACGACATTCTGTAGCAGTCATTTCAGTGCAGAGCACCTGCACACATTCTTTAGCTATCTTCCCTTTCCTCCATTGTTATTATACAGGATTTATATAGCGCCAACAGTTTGTGCAGCGCTTTACAAAATGAAGGTAGACATTACAGTTACAATACCATTTGGTACAAGAGGAAACAGAGGGCCCGACACATTAGAGCTTACAATGTAGGAGGAAGGGTTGAGAGGTACAAAAGGTAATTGTCACAAGTTAGCCTGCAGTTTCTGGTTTGTGTATTCTTATGTAGCAATATTTTTTACACTCTTTATGGCTAATGGGGTATGATGGCTCCACCTGTATAGTAATTAGGAGCAGAGTCTTTATAATCTGTGTGATCAGGACAAGATCTCTAACAATCGTTGGGGCTTGTGAATAACAAGTGAAATCCCAACTGAGAAATGTATCATCCACATAGACAGTAATCCACACAGCATTGTATATGAAGGTCCATGTATTGAAGAAATCACATTCAGGGAACAATCCAACATAAAGTATCTTCCAAACAGGGACATTAAAGCATTCACAGTCTTCTTTTTGCATGTCTCAATGAGGGAGGCTGCAACACTTACAGTCTAAGCTTTCTCTCTCAGCAGGAAATCCAGACCCCTCTCTTTTCCACAAGTGCTCTCTCTGATGACTTCATCCTCAGTGCCCAAAGAGCATAGCAGCCATATTGGAAAAGGGCAAAACAAACACTGCATAACATAAGTATACACTGGAAAATAGACAAAGAAATTATCACATCACTACATTTACCTCCTTGCTGCAGTGCTGTTCCTGATCCCTTTCACATGTGTGTTTGTCTGTACTCACCTATGGGCATCGTCTGCTGTTCTGTGGGTTTTATTTCCTTCCCTTCCATCACTTCCTGGCCCACCTCCTTGTTTGCTTGTCTATATAAGACATGCTCAGTTTAGGACACTTTGCCTGAGCAACTTCCTAGTTGTCTGAGCTCCTGTGTGTTGCTATCTCCTGAATCCTGCATTGTGTACTGACCCCACCTTCGTTCTCTGACTGTGCTTGTTTTCTGACCACGGCTAGTCTATACAGTCTCTTTGTCGTTTGATTTAAGGCAAGGTACAAACAACATAAAACATCTCTTACCTATAATATATTAAAGTATTTATCCAGCTGAAATATTCTATTTTATCAAAAATGGGGAAAGATTAAACCGCTTGTCTGCTTTTTGCTTCTATCAAGGGCTTTGTTAGAGAGATTTTGCCTCACTTTCTGTCCTGTGACAGTGTTTTTATCAGGCACAAAGTGATTGCATTTTTACAACAGGGACATAGAAAGTATTAAAAAAAAAAAGTTGTAACCAAATCCTCCCCACACACTTACCTACACAGTCAAAAATGTTGGGTGCATGACCTCTGGTGACAGTAGGAAACAATTCATATGAAAAAATGGTCAGAACACCATTACAAATTAAAAAGTTTCTATTTATTTTAGTGTTGCTCTTGAAGGATTACCGTCACTTACTATCTGGTGAAACCTTTGTTACCAGGACTTGCACTTATGGGAAGTCTCTCTAAGGCTCCATGTACACTGAGCTTAAAAAAAAAATGCCAATTCCCTTGGCAGAAAAAAAACTGATTTAGAGCATTTTTGCACAGTTTAGGAATGTTTAGCGTTTTTTCTGCCAGAAAGCTCCAATCAAAAACACAAACCAGAAGAGTTGTTTTTCCTGCCTCTAAGCGTTGAATTTAACCACTTGCCCTGCAGAGGATTTGCCTCCCCCCTTCCTGACCAGGCCATTTTTTGTGATACGGCACTGCGTTACTTTAACTGACAATTGCGCCGTCATGCAATGTTGCACCCAAATGCAATTTATGTCCTTTTTTTCCCCCAAATACAGCTTTCTTTCAGTGGTATTTGATCGCCTGTGCATTTTTTATTTTTTGCGTTATAAACAAAAAAGGGCCAATAAGATTGAGAAAAAACAATATTTTTGACTTTTTGCTATTAAACATTTCCAGTAAAAAAATTAAAAAAATCTAATCTCTTCATAAATTTAGGCCAAAATGTATTCTGCTCCATGTCTTTGCTAAAAAAAATTCCAATACATGTAAATTAATTGGTTTATGTGAAATTTATAGCGTTTACAAATGGGAGTATATATACAGGGATTTTTTTTCACTAGTAATGGCGGTGATCAGCAACTTATAGTGGGACTGCGAGACTGTGGTGGGCATTCTGATACTGGGGGGAATTGACATGGTGTCACGGACTTTCCCAGTGACACCAATACAGTTATCACTGCTAATAAAAAGCACTAACCCTGTACTAATGGCACTGGGCAGGAAGGGGTTAACATCTGGGGTGATCAATGGGTTTACTGTATGCTGTTTCACTACTTGGGCTGTGTGTGTGCTTCACTATAAGCACACTGCTTTGTATGACTCTGCTATGCTAAGCAGTGTGCAGGAGCTGACAGGGAGAGATCTGTATTGTTTATACACAGGTCTCTCCCCTGTCGGAGACACTCGGCGATCACCGGCTGCCGGCGACTGACAGCAGAGGCCGCGAATGGCTTGCACGCGCGACCCCTGCCCGGTATTTCAAAATCACATATATATATATATATATATATATTTAAATATACATACATGATCTTGCGCACCCATGCCGTCCTGTAGTAGTATTTTTGCTATAGGGAACTGGTTAAAATATGCGTCTAATTGTCCTATTGTGCATGGACACATAGGATAACACTGAGCTGCTTTTACAGGCAAAACACAAAACTCCTGTGGAAGCAGCGATTGTTAAGCCAGTGTACATGGAGCCTAAGGGTAAGAGGGGTTCTAATCTTCATAACTCCATCCAAAACATAAATAAAGGTTTTGCTGAACATATTCTTTATATATTTTGTTACAATTATTGTTAGTGGAACACAATCATAAACTATGAAGGTGCCTGTAGTTGTTTGATGTAATTAAAAGCTGCATCTACCGCTACATAGTGAACTGATCATACATGGCTGACCGCTCGGTTCTACCCTCTGCTCTGAGCAGAGAACTATATGACTGTCATTCACCAGCTCTGTGCTCTGCCCCTCCAGTGCTCATTGGCGCACAGAGCTGTGCATGGAGTGAAAGAGGCTGGCACACTCTCCAGCTGCTTGCTGAGAGGCTGAGCCAGCTGCCGGTTCAGGCTTCTGAGTGGTTCCTGACCTTAAAGTGACGTCAGCCGACAGCAGACTTGTCTGCTGAAAATTGGTCACAGAATGAAAAAAGCTTTGACCATACCTGTCCTTTAACTCACACATTTTCATGCATTTCTATAGCAGGTCTACAGTGCAAAAAGTTTACTAATCCATCAGAATATTGTAGCAAAATTGATACAAAAATGTAACAAAGATGAAACTGCAACCATCTCACAGAGACGTCCAGGCCGTCCATGGTAGTTAACACCTTGAAAGGAGCATCTTCTGATGAGAAGGGCTGAAGAAAATCACCATGAAAGTTCACTGCAGTTAGCTACAGAAGTAGAAAGCCAAACAGGGGTGATTGTTTCCCATGACACAATACGGCATACAATGATTTTCCATCCTGTACATTTGGGTCATCCGACCTGTGGTTAGGTTCCTGCCTCAAATACAACATTAGAAAATAATTTGTCACCATGGTAAGAAGGATCGGGATGTAGTGGAATACTATGTAAGGATACAGTGATGAAGTTTTGAACTGACCAGATCTGGTAGATGCCAGACATCATTTAAAGGCACATATATATTGTGGTGCTCTGCATCTTTCAATTACATTTTACCAAGTTTTAATGAGATTAGAATGTATGTAGGGCTTCTGGATTTGGATATCCCACTTCTTTGTACATATTGTTCATTCATCTTTCCCCTCCCCTTTTTCCCCTATTATTTATTTTCTATATGGCTAATATATGCACCTTTTAATATAATATACATGTCTCCAGTCTCCTGTACGGCTGGGTCCCTCTCATATCCAGCAATCATGGTTCTTCAATCCTGGGGACAAGTTATATGCAATCTGAGCATTCATAGCAGGTAGTATGTCTATTTATATGTGTATAAGATTTTATTGACTACTCTATGTATATGATCCGCTATGATGCTCATTGTGGTTTTGCTTGTCATCTTAGAAATTTATGCCAGTTCTCCCGTAGGAAGCATGCATTGTCTTCTGAAACGCGTTGGAGATACACCTTATGACCATCTGGGAATATGGCTATCAACTACTGGCACAGTTTGTAACTGCAGTATTCACAAATAGTACCTCTATGTTAGGTTTTATATTTTAAACTTTGTTAATGTTTGTAAAATAAAGTATGTTTTAAAGTATTTTTTCAGGTGTGGTACTTTGAAATTCCTATTAGTATTTCCTTTAGGGATTCAATATTTTTTGTGAAAAATCTTACATAATGAGTCTCACTGTATGCAATATGCTGGGTGCATTCTACACTGACATCACACTGCTTCATTCTGCCACGTCCTACTGAGCATTGAGATATGATACTCCTCATAAACTGTAACATTTGAATATTTCCTGCTTTACATAGTGAGACTGAGATTATTTCCCTATAGATTTCATGTTATATAAACAGTTTACCATGAAGGTCAATGATCTGTGTGAGTGACAGACCAGACCCATCAAGATGCTTCCTCTGACATATCTACTCTGTGTCTTTTATATCTACATCCAAGGTATGGGGATATTTGGGGTTTATTTTTGTCAGATATAAATAATATTTAGGAACAGGAAAGTTAATTGTGTATTTTTATCAGATAACTTAGCTGATTTAAAAATAAATATTAAAACAAAATTAAATAGATAAATAGAAGCGTATAACTCCTCCACCTGGCATATACAGAAAGTGTCAATAAGTGGAGTCAGCGATCATTAATGACTATATCACCGGAACACCTGTTTTTGAAAACAAATATAATAATAAAGCTCTATTTTAATTTACTTGTGACTACTGATCCCTTTTTATTTTTATGTTGAACATTTAGATTCATTCAGACTAGGAATGTTAATTGCCCCCCATTGTGTTTCTTCAGATTCTTGTGGTCAGATTATGATGACTCAGTCTCCGGAATCCATTGTGAAATCACTGGGAGACACAATTACCATCCCATGTACGTCCAGTGAAGATCTTTACCACCCTGATGTTAAATATATTACTTTAAAATGGTACCAACAAAAGCAGGGAAAACCTATAAGTCTTCTTGTCCAGAAAGCAACAGAAAGATATACTGGGGTCCCAGAGAGGTTTGTTGGATCGGGATCTGGAACAAATTATCATCTAACAATCAATGGAGCGAAAGAGGAAGATGAGGGATCTTATTACTGTATGCAACACCGAAAGTGGCCAGTCACACAGTGATACACATCTGTACAAAAACCATCTTCCTCTCTTACTTGATATATAGAGTGTCTGAGCTGAAAACAAAACCAGAAAGTGAATGGAGTCAGTTGTGTGCTAGGTATACGTAGGAAACTGCAACTGACAGAAAGTTGAACTCCAGGCAAACTGAAATACAAAGTTCAATCCAGTTTACTTTGGTCCAGTGCTGATTAAAATTAATTAATTAAATGTTTACTTACATAAAACAAATTAAGTACGGTACCTGAATTTATCTGTATTTTTTAAATTATTTTTATTATATTTTTATTAATTACATTTTACAAAATCCAACTCAACACTAATACAAATCATCTAATATTCATTATAAATTAAATTTACGTTTCCCTCCCAATCCCCCCTCCCCACCTCATATACTCTCCTTTTCCATTCTCTTCTTATTTCACTAATGCTCCATCTTCACCACTTAATAGAACCTCTTTTCACCCCATTCCTCCCTCTTCTCGTTACCTTTTCCCTCTACTCCATCAATTCCGCAAATCTCCATTTAGTCCTAAATTTACACCACCTTTCCCACATTTTTATTAATTTCTCCATTTTATCTTCTCTACTATGATATAGCTCTTCTTTCCTATATATACAGTGAAGAACAGAAGTATTTGAACACCCTGCGATTTTGCAAGTTCTCCCACTTAGAAATCATGGAGGGGTCTGAAATTCACATTGTAGATGCATTCCCACTCTGAGAGACAGAATTAAAAAAAAATTCAGGAAATCACATTGTATGATTTTTAAGGAATTTATTTGTCTTGCACTGCTGAACATAAGTATTTGAACACCTAAAAAACATCAAGAATTCTGGCTCTCAAAGACCTGTTACTGTGCCTTTAAAAAGTCCACCTCTACTCCACTCATTAATCTAACTTAGTAGCACCTGTCTGAGCTCTTTAAAGACACCTGTCCACCCCACAGTCAGTCAGACGCCAACTACTACCATGGGCAAGATCAAAGAGCTGTCAAAAGACACCAGAGACAAAATTGTGAACCTCCACAAGGCTGGAAAGGGCTACGGGGCAATTGCCAAGCAGCTTGGTGAAAATAGATCAACTGTTGGAGCAATTGTTAGAAAATGGAAAGGAATCTGTCAGTCCTCGGACTGGGGCTCCATGCAAGATCTCACCTCGTGGGGTATCACACTGATGATAAGAAAAGTGAGGAATCAGCCCAGAACTGCATGGAAGGTTCCCCTGCTCAAGTCATCACATGTCAAGGCCCGTTTGAAGTTTGCCAGTGACCATCTGGATGATCCAGAGAAGGCATGTGAGAAAGTCATGTGGTCAGATGAAACCAATGTAGAACTTTTTGGTGTAAACTTCATTCGTCGTGTTTGGAGGAAAAAGAAGGATGAGTTGCATCCCAAGAACACCATCCTTACTGTGAAACATGGGGGTGGTAGCATCATGCTTTGGGGGTGCTTTTCTGCTAAGGGGACAGGACAACTGCACTGTATTAAGGGGAGGATGAATGGGGCCATTTATTGTGAGATTTTGAGCAACAACCTCCTTCCCTCAGTCAGAGCATTGAAGATGGGTCGTGGCTGGGTCTTCCAACATGACAACGACCCGAAGCACACAGCCAGGATAACCAAGGAGTGGCTCCGTAAGAAGCATATCAAGGTTCTGGAGTGGCCTAGCCAGTCTCCAGACCTAAATCCAATAGAACATCTTTGGAGGGAGCTGATACTCCGTGTTGCTCAGCGACAGCCCCAAAACCTGACAGATCTAGAGGACATTTGTGTGGAGGAGTGGGCCAAAATCACTGTTGCAGTGCAAACCTGGTCAGGAACTACAGGAAACGTTTGACCTCTGTAATTGCAAACAAAGGCTTCTGTACCAAATATTAACACTGATTTTCTCAGGTGTTCAAATACTTATGTTCAGCAGTGCAAGATAAATAAATTCTTTAAAAATCATACAATGTGATTTCCTGAATTTTTCTTAAAATTGTGTCTCTCAGAGTGGGAATGCACCTACAATGTGAATTTCAGACCCGTTCCATGATTTCTAAGTGGGAGAACTTGCAAAACCGCAGGGTGTTCAAATATTTCTGTTCCTCACTGTATAATACTCCCCATAAACTGTAATATTTGAATATTTCCTGCTTTACATAGTGAGACTGAAATTATTTCCCTATAGATTTCATGTTTATATAAACAGTTTACCATGAAGGTCAATGATCTGTGTGAGTGACAGACCAGACCCATCAAGATGCTTCCTCTGACATATCTACTCTGTGTCTTTTATGTCTACATCCAAGGTATGGGGATATTTGGGGTTTATTTTTGTCAGATATAAATAATATTTAGGAACAGTAAAGTTAATTGTGTATTTTTATCAGATAACTTAGCTGATTTAAAAATAAATATTAAAACAAAATTAAAAATCTTAGGCATTTTTGGGCATTCAGTTATTGAATAGGGAATGTTGTTCGGCATTCTGGTTAATTGTGAACAAAACCTAGATCCTTACATAGAGCTTAGATTTTATGTACAGACAATTTTAGCTATATGATGTTACTGCTTATGATGAAATTTATTGATAATCAATATGTCTCTTTCCATCCTCAGGATTCTGTGGACAGATTGTGATGACTCAGACTCCGGATTCTATCTCTGTGTCCCCGGGACAGACAGTCACCATCACATGTACTTCTAGTAAAAGTCTTTCTCATATAAAGGAGCCTGCAAAAAGCTTCGCCATACAAGTATACTCTAGAACAGAAACTCAGTTAATAGCCTGGTACCAAAAGATAGAAAGATAGAAGGACAGCCTCCTAAACAACTCTTGTATAGCTCCAGTACTTGAGCATCCGGGGTTCCAGATAGGTTCAGTGGATCTGGATCAGGAACTCAATTCACAATGACAATACAAAGAGCGAAATAAAATTAAAAATTAGTGAAGCGTTTGTATCACATGAATACAATCATGTATCTCCATATAGTGTAATTATAAATCAAAGTGACCAAAATGTGTGTTGACTCCCTCTAGTGGAAAGAAAAAATAGTGTCAACCAAAATAGCTAAATAACACACATTAGGAAACTAAATATATAGTGCATAAATCAAATATAATGAACAGAATATATATACGTGAAAACAGAATATTGGCCACATACAATGGTGTCTAAATCATACATAAATGATATATGCCAGGTGAACAAGACAATATCAAAGGTGAAAAAAATATTCCATGCATGTGACTGTGCTTTAAGCTGGAACACACACGTGATCTCCACTTCTAAGTGCAAGTACTCTCCTTCAAATGGCAGCAATGCCTGCTCACCTCCCTTCCTCGACCCACACAGGGCCTCAAAGCAGTTACCACCTCAGTGGTGTATTCCTCTGGCAGACTCCTTATTCCTCCCTCCTCTCTTATGCAACTCATAAAAAGACAAGAAAGCCTTCCATAGTGTAGTAAATTTAATAGGCAAAATTAAAAATTACAAAGTTTTCCACTCACATGCTCCTTTCCATAAAAAAGCGTTTTTCCCAGCCTGTGGGTAGATATGCATGCACCTGGGGGAATCCAATATGGCCACTGTTCAGTGGATCTGGTTCAGGAACTCAATTCACAATGACAATACAAAGAGCGAGTGAAGATGATGAAGGAAGATATTACTGTCAGCAGTATAGGGAGTAGCCTCTCACACAGTGTTACAGAGCCGTACAAAAACCTCCTTCCTCTTGTTTATTTCTCTAAGTTCCACCCCTGTAAATAAATCTGTGTTTCAAATTACAGGTAAAACACTTTAAAAAAAATGAGCAAGCCACCTTGTAAAGGGACCTGGGATTGGGCAGATGTTTGCCCCAAGTTGTACAGTCCCACTCCACTTCTTCTTGGATAGAGAACTTAATCCCCTGCCTTCGTAGCCACCATATTGAAAACACAACTTCTGACCATAGGCAGACCCAAGACATCCCCCGCCAGAGGCCTAATATTCAGAATAAAGGAATATCTACACATCAAAGCATTTTCAGCACTTGCAATTTCACATCTTCACATAAATTCCCGCGACATATCACATTTGACTTACTATCAGAATCTTCAGCGCACAGCGCAATTTACAAGGACAACATTCTGTAGCAGTCATTTCAGTGCAGAGCACCTGTACACATTCTTTAGCTATCTTCCCTTTCCTCCATTATTATTATACAGGATTTATATAGCGCCAACAGTTTGCGCAGCGCTTTACAAAATGAAGGTAGACATTACAGTTACAATATAATTTAGTACAAGAGGAAACAGAGGGCCCTGTTCGTTAGAGCTTACAATCTAGGAGGAAGGGTTGAATGATACAAAGGGTAATTGTCACAAGTTAGCCTGCAGTTTCTTGTTTGTGTATTCTTATGTAGCATACTTTTTACACTCTTTACGGCTGCTGGGGTATGATGGCGCCACGTGTATAGTAATTAGGAGCAGAGTCTTTAAAATCGGTGTGATCAGGACAAGATCTCTAACAAGCTCTAGTGCCTCCACTCAATTGGGGCTTGTGGATATGTGAGATGGGGAAACAGCTCTCATTGTTTGAATACTGTGTGTAGTAAATTAGAGAACGTCCTGACTGACGTTATGCAGTTTGGCCACAAGATGTCACTGTTTCTAACACGGCTTCAGACTGCATAGCTATTTCTATATTCAATAAGGGGTGCGGTTTTCTCAAGGAGAGAGTGAACAGAAAGAGAAAGAAAAGCCATACTGGAGAGAGAGAGAAGAAGGCTGAGTGATCGGATAATCCGTTGCCATCCAGCTGTGGAGACTGCCCTCCGTAATCAGAAATCCCATTGAGTGAAGCTGATGGTGTTCAAGACGCTAATCCTGTTCAAAGAGGGGAAGATTTGATGCCAGGAAGCTGATGAGGACAGAGGAGCAAAGCAACATACATTGCTGATAATATTGCATGCTCAGTGGAGAGACATTGTTCTGTTCAGAGTCACCAGCGACTGTAAAGCAGACCCGGGTCGGTAAGATCGTGCACGCACCTCATTTCAGTGTTGGCACCCATAGAACTGAGACAGGCCTATAGTTAGTTAGGGTCTCTGTTTGTGTCAGGCCACAAGTGTTGTTACTGATCATTGGAAGGACTCCACAACTTAAAGTGACATTTCACATTGGAGAGCTGATAAAATCCTACAAACTCAAGCCAGACTGGCGTTTTGCTCAGAAGGAATATCCGTACCCTACACTCCACCGAAACTGCCTTACTCAAACTCTCCAACGACTTGCTAACCGCCAAAGCTAATGGCCACTACTCAGTGCTCCTACTCCTCGACCTCTCCGCAGCCTTTGACACAGTCGACCACCCCCCCCTCCTCAATAAACTACACTCCCTCAGCCTCAGAGATTCCGTTCTCTCTCCTGGCTCTCATCCTACCTGTCACAACGCTCTTTCAGCATTACCTATAATGCTACCACCTCCCCCTCACTCCCCCTCTCTGTTGGGGTCCCTCAAGGCTCCGTCCTAGGCCCCTTCTCTTCTCCATCTACACTCCTCCCTTGGCCAACTCATACACTCTCACGGCTTCAACTACCACCTCTATGCCGACGACACACAAATCTATCTCTCAACCCCCCACCTCAGTCTCCGCCCGAATCACAAACCTACTGAGCGATATATCAGACTGGATGTCGCTCCACTTCCCTAAACTCAACCTCTCCAAAACCGATGCTCTTGTCTTCCCCCCAACCCGCACACCACCCCCCACTGACTCTCTCACGTCCAACAATGCCACCATCAAACCCGTCCCGCAGGCCAGAGTACTTGGTGTCTTTCTGGACTCCAACCTATCCTTCCAGCCCCAAGTCCAATCATTAACTAACTCATGCAGACTCCACCTCCGCAACATCGCCAAAATCCGCTCGTTCCTAACCCCAGAAACCACTAAACAGCTCATCTACTCCCTCATCATATCACGACTCGATTACTGCAACTCCCTCCTCACTGGCATGCCTCGCCGCAGGCTATCCCCGCTACAGTCGTTCCTGAATACGGCTGCCAGACTCATTCACCTTACCAACTGCTCCGTTTCCGCCACCCCCCTCTGCCACTCCCTCCACTGGCTTCCGATTGCACAAAGGGTCAAATTCAAAATCCTAACACTGACGTGCAAAGCTGTCCACCATACTGCCCCGAACTACGTCACCGACCTAATATCCAAGTACCACCCAACACGCACATTCCGATCCTCACAAGACCTCCTTCTCTCTAGTTCCCTAGTCTCCTCCTCCCATGCCCACCTCCAGGACTTCTCCAGGGTGTCACCACACCTCTGGAACCCCTGCCCCAACCCATCAGACTATCACCTACTCTCCTCTCCTTTAGGTGCACCCAGAAAACCCACCTATTCAGGGAAGCGTACCCCACCCCCTGCTAACTTGCCGATCTCCTCCACTCTTCCTACCACTTCATCCCCCACAGCTATCTCCTCTTGTGCCACACTATCCCCTCCCTCCTAGATTGTAAGCTCGAAAGAGCAGGGCCCTCGAACCCCTCATGTTTTGCACTGTATTGTTATTGCTCTGTCACATGTTCTGTCTCCCTTTGTAATGTACTCGCTGAGCAAACTGTTTGCGCTTTATAAATACTGTATAATAATATAAATAAGGAATACTCAGGCACGTGCTACAGGAGCAGTTATGGGAGGAAGAATACTGTAGATTTGTGTAAGATTGTAAGCTGTTGTGCTGCACCCGCAGGCTAGCCCATACCATACACCCATACACTGATTCCTGCGCTTTTAGGGTAATAACAGGTAAGGTGTGGCATCTTATTAGTGCCCACCAGTAGGTAAATTACTAAACTTTCTACCTTCATCCATCAGAAGGCGCCGTGCTGTGCAGCACAAGGGTCTCAGCCTTTGGGCTGAGTTTATGTAAATTTATTGTATATTCCAGCATTTGGGGTTTTGTTTATTTGCCACATCTAAGTAAAATTCTGTTGTGACAAAAGCTGGTGTTGGGGTTGCTTTCCTTGTTTGTGACTTCACTGTATCCTGGGGAGCCCACCCTGCTACACGGCTTACAGATAACAAGTAAAATCCCAACTGAGAAATGTATCATTCACATACACAGTAATCCACACAGCATTGTATATGAAGTTCCATGTATTGAAGAAATCACATTCAGTGAACCATCCAACATAAAGTATCTTTCAAAAAGAGACATTAAAGCATTAACAGTCTTTTTTTTGCATGTCTCAATGAAGGGAGGCTCTCTCTGATGACTTCATCCTCAGTGCCCAAAGAGCATAGCAGCCATATTGGAAAAGGGCAAAATAAACACTGCATAAGTATACACTGGAAAATGGACAAAGAAATTATCACATCACTACATTTACCTCCTTGCTGCAGTGCTGTTCCTGATCCCTTTCACATGTGTGTTTGTCTGTGCTCACCTATAGATGTTGTCTGCTGTTCTCTGGGTTTTATTTCCTTCCCTTCTATCACTTCCTGGCCCACCTCTTTGTTTGCTTGCCTATATAAGACATGCTCAGTCTAGGCCACTTTGCCTGAGCAACTTCCTGGTTGTCTGAGCTCCTGTGTGTTGCTATCTCCTGAATCCTGCATTGACTACTTGTAGTACCAACCCGGCTTTGTTCTCTGACTGTGCTTGTTTTCTGACCTCGGCTAGTGTATCGAATTTCTGTTTGTGTCCTCCCATTGTATTCTGCTCCCACAAGCGGTCTCCTCATCCTCAGCTGGGCGTACCTGGGGGCCGCGACCTGGTCACAGCTTGCTGCAAGTCCATCTCCACCATCAGGGACTCTGGTGAAGAAGCTGGTTGGGGCTTAGACTCCGTGCCCTGGGGAACCCCAAGTTGACTATCTACAAGGGCTCACTACCACAGGTGCTGACAGTAATAGCTGTGGGGCATGAGCTAATGGTGGAAATAAAAGGCAGTTTACTAGTTAGAAGCAGGATAGGCTTCTTTAAAGAGAAAAAGTTTTCAGGTGGATAGATTAGGAGATAGCACAGAATGGGGTAGAGAGTTCCATAGGATGGGAGAAGCACAAGAGTAGTCCTGGAAGCGAGCATGGGGGAGGAGGTGACACGAGAACTAGAGAGCAGAAGGTCTTGGGAGGATCGAAGAGAGTGGTTTAGTAGATATTTTCAGACCTGGTTGGTGATGTAGCTGGGGGGCAGAGTTGTGAATGGCTTTGTAAGTTGTTAGTATTTTGAATTTTATTCGTTGAGTGAGTGTAAGCCAGTGGAGGGATTGGCAGAGAGGGGTAGCAGACACTGAACTGTTGGTAAGGTGGATGAGCCTGGCAGCAGTATACATGATGGACTGAAGGGGGGGATAGCATATGTAAAGGTAAGCCAATGAGGAGGGAGTTGGAGTAGTCGAGGTGAGAGATAACCAGGGAGTGAATTAGGAGCTTTGTGGGGATGGGTTGATAGTGGTGCTATTGATCCTGACTGAGAAATCAGGGAAAGAGGCACGTGCGGCAGGAAATATTATCAGCTCAGTTTTGGATCTCCTTGGGAGCACCCCAGAGATGAGACTGCCTCCCCATGTATACTTACATGTACTTGCATGTATACACATGCTCAGAAACGTGTCACTTTTTGATGACGTCAGGCGCCACATGTGCTGATCCGGACATCTTGGAGACTCTGCCAGGCTTCACCATTCATTATCATTGCTGCATATGCACAGCACCATCTTCTGGCAGACACCTTGGAGATTCCACCAGGCTTACCATCCATGTTGCACATGCACAGCACCACCTGCTGGCGGACTCATTCGATCTCATCTCTGGATCAGTCACACAACAACATCTGACTACAGACGTCTCACCCTCTTACCCATGAGCCTGTTTTTAAATTCTAAGATGTGAGTTACTACTTATCTTTCTATTAAATACATTCCCAATACATACTTAGAGGCTCTGTGTTTCTTTGTTTCCCTTCTGCAGAGTTATGCTTCGCTCCTACGCAGCTTGCCCTTAGTGCCTACTGATTCAGAAAAAATGAGGAAGGGTTGTTGTAACAGCGCAAACACTGCAAAGTCCTGGGAAATGGTAGTATGGGTGATGGTGGTATTAGTGGCTACTGTATGAAGAGCGTAGGATTCTGTGTGGCACTGAGGGCAAGGCTTCCAAATAAGCTGTAGCAACTTCTGTAGATGAGAAAAAGGAGAGAAGTGCCTCTAAGTGCAATAAGTCTTTTAATTCAAGTCTAAATGTAGAAACACTCACATGTGTGAAGTAATCATAAGCATAAAAAAACCGTGGTTAACAATAGTTAACGGTGGGGTGGTAACCCGGTGTGAAGAGCCGTCATCTCTCTGCGATGTGGGGAGGTCAGCTCTCGGCTGGAACAGCGTGGTGGCTGGAGGGGGAACAGCGGTGAGGCCAGCCTTCATGCACGTCCTCCCTCAGAGCTGGATGGAACGCACGCTGGAACGTAGCGGCGGCGTGGCCGTGATGACGTCAGATCCAGGGTGCACTGCGACGCGTTTCGGAGCATGCACTGGCCGTGGAAGGCGGAAAGTGCACTCCTTTTTCAAGCAGGGGGAGGTGGATGAACAGGGGTGAATATATAGGGAACGTGAGTCTAATTGATCAATTAACCAATTAACCAGTGATTGACCATTGCTGTCAGGTGAATAGTGTAAAGTCATGGATGTTAACTGGGGGGTAAAAGGAAACCAAATGGAAAAAAGAGAGGATGTAATAAATAAGAAAACGGAAGACGAAAGAAAAAAAAAAAAAAAAAATTATGTTCTGGGAGATTAGTGGGGTAAAATGTTCACCTTGAGTGTTGAGTGGCTGTGAATGGGAGATTGTAGTGTTTATAGTATAGTGTTAATGTCTAATTCCTCGTTGAGTCCGCCTGGGGACAATGTATCTAATGTAAATATCCAATAAGTTTCTTGTGAACAGAGTTTTTTGAAACGATCAGACTCAGAGAGATTGTTGTGTATGGATTCTAAGACCCATACTTGTAGGCCATCAGTGGATTTTTGGTGATATTCAAGGAAGTGGCGGGGGACGCTATGTTTGTCTTTACCATCTTCAATAAGACGTCTGTGCTCGCCAAACCTGGCGCGGAGGGTTCTGATGGTTCGTCCCACATATAGGAGGCCGCAAGGGCAGGATATACAATAGATCACATGATCAGTGGAGCAGTTGTAAAATTCTTTGAATGAATAGGTTTTTCCTTTTGTGGTGAAGTTTTTTTGTCCGTGTTTAACGAATTGACAGGTTTTGCATAGCGCTTTGTTGCATCTATACATGCCGACAATGGGTATGAGGCAGATTGTGTTGAGTGTGTTGGTGGGTGGGTTGTATTTGCTGGGGGCAATCTTGTTTTTAAGGTTGATGGCTTTGCGGTAGGTGTATTTTGTTTTTTTATCTAAGATGTCTATTAAATGTGGATCCTGTAGTAGTATCGGCCAATGTCTATTGATGATAGACTCCATTTTGTGAAAGTTGTTGTGGAATTTGGTTATAAATCTGACCTGGTTGGGAGGCTGTGTGTTATTGTGTGTTTGGGGTCTACCCTTGTGGTAGAAGGAGTGGGCCTCAGGTATACTAGCTTGTGTGGGTAACTTTTGTCTAGGAATTTCTTTATTAGAATGTCACTCTACCTCACCGTCTTTTTTTAGGTCAAAATCCCCCCCACGGAAAAAGAAAACACACAGAGGCTGTAGGGGGGGACGAAATAAACACCGCAACACACACCAAACACAAACACCGCAAACTGTAAAAATCTTCAACTTATCCAACCATCAACTATCACAAACTGAAATCTCTCTGCTCAATCACGGTCTAAACTTTGCCCCAACTTCCCCACCCAACTTATTCACACTATTCAAAGACCTGAATAAATTTATACGCAATCTCACCTTAAAAAGATTCTTTCACATTCAATCCAAAAAAACTCAGCCTACAGCCATTTCACCTGACACAGACAATATCAACCCCTCAACCCCATCTGACTCAGACACCTTAGACATATTAGAACAAATTATTTGCTGAGTCTCACCCTGATGATGGCCCACCTTTAGATTTTACACTCACTTCACAACTTTTATACCCCCCACCTGTGGCCCACACTACACTCAGACCCAAATCAATATTCAATCCCACACATTCTAAGGGCCCCTACCTGGAAAGTTTTTATAGAGTAGTCTACTCGGAATTCATCAAATTGTGCAATCCCAACCAGCACCATTCCGCCTCTAATCTACCAAACACTGTAAAAAAATCCATTACCACTTTATCAAACAATAAGGACATTATTATCAAGCCCGCCGATAAAGGCGGCGGCATTGTACTTCTTAATACCACTGACTACATAGACGAAGCCCTCAGACTCCTCTCAGACACATCCACGTATACCAAATTAACTAAAGACCCACTACCCGAATTCAAACAGGACGCACTACTACTAACGAACACAGCCTTACTTGATGGTGTCATCACCAAGCAGGAAGCCTCTTTTCTATCTAAAGACTTCTACAACACCCCGTATTTTTACTTTCTCCCCAAAGTACACAAAATCCAAATAATCCACCAGGAAGACCAATCGTAGCGGCCACAGGGAGCATTACCAGCGGGTTTCTCCCAATATATCGACCACTTCCTACAACCCCTTGCACAGGCTCAACACTCATATATCCGGGACAGCGGACACTTGCTAGAATTACTCCAAACATACTCCTGGGAACCCGACTATTGTTGGGTCTCGTTAGATGTCTTCTCCCTATACACCTCGATACCCCATGATGTAGGCATCACCGCCATCCAGCATTATCTATCCTTGGATCCATCACTCAACCCCAAACAATCTTCCTTTATAGTAGACGCCACCTCATTTTGCCTCAAACACAATTACTTCACATTCAACCACGATTTCTACTTACAAACTCAAGGTACAGCCATGGGAGCCCACTTTGCACCCTCATATGCCAACTTGACTATGAGTTTCTGGGAGGACAAACACATATGGCACAACAACCCCTTTGCCGCCCACATCATCTTTTACGGCCGTTACATAGATGACATTATCGTCATCTGGGATGGACCAATATCACACGTAGACCGGTTCGTAACCCATTGCAATTCAAATCCTTTTGGACTGTCCTTCACCTCCACTCACCACAAACATACTCTTGTATTCCTAGATCTCGAATTATACCATGACAATCTCCAAATATTAACAAAAAACCACTTCAAACCCGTATCTGGCAACTCATACCTCCACTTCAACAGCTGCCACCACCCCAAATGGATCCAAAATATACCTAAAGGACAATTTCTGTCGTCTCAGACAAAACTGCACCACAGATTCAGATTACAATCTCCAGAGTGACATTCTAATAAAGAAATTCCTAGACAAAGGTTACCCACACAAGCTAGTAGATGAGGCCCACTCCTTCTACCACAAGGGTAGACCCCAAACACACAATAACACACAGCCTCCCAACCAGGTCAGATTTATAACCAAATTCCACAACAACTTTCACAAAATGGAGTCTATCATCAATAGACATTGGCCGATACTACTACAGGATCCACATTTAATAGACATCTTAGATAAAAACCAAATACACCTACCGCAAAGCCATCAACCTTAAAAACAAGATTGCCCCCAGCAAATACAACCCACCCACCAACACACTCAACACAATCTGCCTCATACCCATTGTCGGCATGTATAGATGCAACAAAGCGCTATGCAAAACCTTGCCAATTCGTTAAACACGGACAAAAAAACTTCACCACAAAAGGAAAAACCTATTCATTCAAAGAATTTTACAACTGCTCCACTGATCATGTGATCTATTGTATATCCTGCCCTTGCGGCCCTCCTATATATGTGGGACGAACCATCAGACCCCTCCGCGCCAGGTTTGGCGAGCACAGACGTCTTATTGAAGATGGTTAAGACAAACATAGCGTCCCCCGCCACTTCCTTGAATATCACCAAAAATCCACTGATGGCCTACAAGTATGAGTCTTAGAATCCATACACAACAATCTCTCTGAGTCTGATCGTTTCAAAAAACTCTGTTCACAAGAAACTTATTGGATATTTACATTAGATACATTGTCCCCAGGCGGACTCAACGAGGAATTAGACATTAACACTATACTATAAACACTACAATCTCCCATTCACAGCCACTCAACACTCACAATGATACTTCCCCCCCCCCCCCCCCCCTTTCTTTATAAAATTATTATTTTTTTATTTTTTTTTTTTTTATTCGAAATTTTTAATCAAATTTTTTAATCGAATTTTTTTATCGAATTTTTTATCGAATTTTTTTTTTTTTTAAATCCGATTTTTAGTTTATTATTTATAACCTTTTGTTCATTATTTATATTTTATTCTATTTTTTACAATTTTTTACAATGTAATTTACTTTTTATAATGTCATCTGCATGTATTATTACCAATATGTTTATCATCTTGCAATCATGCTGTATCATCTTGCAATCATGCTGTATTACCACTAAATATCTGCTCACTACTGTTACATAATTGATGTGCCAGTGCTGCAAGTGTGAACATTTTACCCCACTAATCTCCCAGAACATAATTTTTTTTTTTTCTTTCGTCTTCCGTTTTCTTATTTATTACATCCTCTCTTTTTTTCCATTTGGTTTCCTTTTACCCCCCAGTTAACATCCATGACTTTACACTATTCACCTGACAGCAATGGTCAATCACTGGTTAATTGGTTAATTGATCAATTAGACTCACGTTCCCTATATATTCACCCCTGTTCATCCACCTCCCCCTGCTTGAAAAAGGAGAGTGCACTTCCGCCTTCCACGGCCAGTGCATGCTCCGAAACGCGTCGCAGTGCACCCTGGGATCTGACGTCATCATGGCCACGCCGCCGCTACGTTCCAGCGTGCGTTCCATCCAGCTCTGAGGGAGGACGTGCATGAAGGCTGGCCTCACCGCTGTTCCCCCTCCAGCCACCACGCTGTTCCAGCCGAGAGCTGACCTCCCCACATCGCAGAGAGATGACGGCTCTTCACCCGGGTTACCACCCCACCGTTAACTATTGTTAACCACGGTTTTTATGCTTATGATTACTTCACACATGTGAGTGTTTCTACATTTAGACTTGAATTAAAAGACTTATTGCACTTAGAGGCGCTTCTCTCTCCTTTTTCTCACCTTAGTGCCTACTGGACTACCTTTACCCCTGCCCATTTGGAACTCATCAAGCATACATGGACTGCCACACCATGCGCCTGTTATTCCTTTTGTATTAACAATATAAAACTACCTGTCATGAATGGCTTTTCATTCATGAATAGCTTGCTTACTGTTGTGATCTGTGATTGGCCTACAGCAATCACATGGTACCTGGCTACTTGTACCAAGTAGCTTAGACAATCACAGATCAGAATCAAAAGTAAGCTGGTCATGAACGGTAACATCTAAATGTATTGCTTATACAGTGATCTTCACTGTATTAGGAATAACAATGTTAAAAAAAAACCCTTATCACGCCCTCCTCCCTAGCTTTCTAGAGTAGTACAGTGACACTGTAAAACAAAAAAAGTTATAAAACTAAAAAATTAAAACATTGCGTAAAAAAAGTAAATTTTTCTATTTTGTTTACATACTGTTATCAGTCGGTGTCCCTGATCACCGCCACACCAATCATATGATGATGCTGTACTGCACTAGTGGCAGTATGTAATAAAAGGGGAAAAAAAAATTTAATGGCTTAACCCCCCTGGCAGTATTCCTGAGTGTAGCTCGGGGTAAAGTTTCAGTACCACAAGCGGTAACCCCGAGCTACACTCAGGTTTACCATGCGGCGCTGCTCCGAGATCCCTCGATCGCTTACCTTGTCCTGCGCTCCTGCGATGTCCCCCGGCAATGTAATCACACGGATGCCGGCATCTGTCATCTGGTTTCCGTTCCCTGCGAGTGTCGGGACATACGGGGGACAGAACGGCGGGAAATTTGAAAATGACAAAAAGTGACATTCACTAAATTCACATAGTATAACATTACTGTATCAAACCATTTCACATACATTTTGTCCCGAGTGCTTTGTCCTGTGCCCTGCCTGCATTTTTACTGTTCTTACTGCCTGGAAACTGAGAAACGTCCATGGCGTCCAAAAAGCATCCCTTTAGGTCAAAAGCGATTTTGAAAAAAGTGAAAAACCCTATTTACCTTTAGCGGATCAAACCCACGGAGTAAATGTTCACCAAAACATTTTGGGTAATACTGGGCAAAATCATAGATAACTAAACCCCTAGGATTTATTTGTATTTGGGTGTTTGTGTTTATTGTGCATTTAATTGTTATTCGTGTATTGTTTCTTTACCTTTTTGACTTTACTTGTTTTTCATTGTCTATTGAAAAAAGCTAATTTTTGAGACTAATGAGGGGATTTTTTGGCACAAGAATAGGCTAAGGAGCTTCCTGGACTCTCCAAAGCCATTTATTTCTCACTCCACCCTTAAAACCACTAAGCTCCACCTTTACTTGGACTTTCCCATGGATTAACATGTATTTCATCAAAATGGCCATTTTTTGGTAAAATCTCCTGATTTTTTCAGAGGTAATGGGGAAATTAAAACTCTCATTATCAATAATCCATACTGATAAGTAGTTGGGGGATAAGTACAGGTTTTCTATCTTCCCTTCGAAGGTGGAAAATATTTTACAGCAAATCTACATAGCAAGCACAACTGCATGCAATATGCTGGGTGCATCTACCCTGACATCACACTGCTGCTTTTCCACATTCTACTGAGCACTGAGATATAATATGCTGTAACATTTGAATATTTTCTGCTTTACATAGTGAAACTCTGAGATTATTTCCCTATAGATTTCATGTTATATAAACAGTTTACCATGAAGGTCAATGATCTGTGTGAGTGACAGACCAGACCCATCAAGATGCTTCCTCTGCCTCTACTCTGTGTCTTTTATGTCTACATCCAAGGTGTGAGGATATTTTGTGTTTATGTTATTAGCTGTAATATAATAGTAGGAACAGAAAAGTTAATTATCATCAGATAATTCTAGCAGATTTCTTAGGAATGTTTTGGCATGCAATTATTGAATAGGGAGATCCTTACATACAGCTTAAATGGTATGTACAGAAAACTGTAGCTCTATTTTGTTGCATCCTATGGTGAATTCTATTGATAATCAATATGTCTCTTCCCATCCTCAGGATCCTGTGGAGAGACTGTGATGACTCAGACTCCGGATTCTATCTCTGTGTCCCCGGGACAGACAATCACCATCACATGTACAGTTGCAAGAAAAAGTATGTGAACCCCTTGGGATTACATGGAGTTTAGCATGAATTGGGCATAAAATGTGCTCTGAATGTCATCTAAGTCACAACAATAGAAGAACACAGTCTGCTGAACATAATACTACACAAACATTAGATGTTGCCATGGTTTAATTGCACATAACATGTAAACATTCACAGTGCAGGGAGGAAAAAGTATGTGAAGCCCTAGCTTAATGACTTCTCCCAGAGCTAATTGGAGCCAGGAGTGAGCCAACCTTGACTCCAATCAGTGTGATGATATTGGATGTGTTGCTGACAGCTGTCCTGCCCTTAAAAAACACACACCTGTTTTGGGTTTACTGGTTTCAAGAAGCACTGTCTGATGTGGACCATGCCTCGCAGAAAAGAGCTATCAGAAGACCTACGATCAAGAATTGTTGACTTGCATGAAGCTGGAAAGGGTTACAAAAGTATCTCCAAAAGCCTTGATGTTCATGTGTCCATGGTAAGACAGACTGTCTACAAATGGAGAAAGTTTAGCACTGTTGCTACTCTCCCTAGGCATGGTCGTCCTGTAAAAATGACTGCAAGAGCACAGCGCAGAATGCTGCATGAGGTAAAGAAGAATCCCAGAGTGTCAGCTAAAGACCTACAGAAATCTCTGGCACATGCTAACATTTTTGTTGACACATCTACAATAAGGAAAACATTAAACAAGAATGGAGTACATGGGAGGACACCACGGAGGAAGCCATTGCTGTCCAAAAAGAATATTGCAGCACGTTTGAAGTTTGCAAAAGAGCACCTGGATGTTCCACAGCACTACTGGCAAAATATACTGTGGATAGATGAAACCAAGATTGAGTTGTTTGGGAAGAACACACAACACTATGTGTGGAGAAAAAAAGGCACAGCACACCAACATCAAAACCTCATCCCCACTGTAAAACATGGCGGAGGGAGCATCATGGTTTGGGGCTGCTTTGCTGCCTCAGGGCCTGGATGGATTGTTGTCATTGATGGGAAAATGAATTCCAGAGTGTATCAAGACATTTTGCAGGAAAACGTACGACCATCTGTCCGCCAACTGAAGCTCTGCAGAGGATGGGTGATGCAACAGGACAATGACCCAAAGCATACAAGTAATTCAACAAAACAATGGCTGCAACAGCACAAAATACGCCTTCTGGAGTGGCCCAGTCAGAGTCCTGACCTCAACCCGATTGAAATGCTGTGGCATGACTAAAGAGAGCGATTCACACCAAACATCCCAAGAATATTGCTACACTGAAACAGTTTTGTGAAGAGGAGTGGTCCAAAATTACTCCAGATCGTTGTGCAGGTCTGATCTGCAACTACAGGAAACGTTTGGTTGAGGTTATTGCTGCCGAAGGAGGGTCAACCAGTTATTAAGTCCAAAGGTTCACATACTTTTTCCTCCCTGCACTGTGAATGTTTACATGTTATGTGCAATTAAACCATGGCAACATCTAATGTTTGTGTAGTATTATGTTCAGCAGACTGTGTTCTTCTATTGTTGTGACTTAGATGACGTTCAGAGCACATTTTATGCCCAATTCATGCAAAACTCCACGTAATCCAAAGGGGTTCACATGCTTTTTCTTGCAACTGTACATCCACTAAAAATCTTTATTGGTCTGGAGCAAGCGCTCACTTAATAGCCTGGTACCAAAAGAAAGCAGGACAACCTCCTAAACTCCTCTTATATCACACCAGTACACGAGCATCCGGGGTTCCAGATAGGTTCAGTGGATCTGGATCAGGAACTCAATTCACAATGACAATACAGGGAGTAACTGAAGATGAAGAAGGAAAATATTACTGTCAGCAGTACATAGAGCTCCCTCTCACACAGTGATACAGAGCTGTACAAAAACCTCCTTCCTCTTTTTGAACCTATGCACATCAATGGAATGCATGTTTTGGAAATATCACATGAGATAATATGAATCAATTCATCAAAGTAAAATATCAAATGTGAGGTAAACACCAGAAAAAACATAAGATAAATCATAAAAGTCAATTCATTAACCACTTCAGTTTTGTATGATTTCATAACCAGGTCATTTTCTTTTCTATTTGCAGCTGTGCTGTTTCAATAGGTAATTGCACAGTCATGCAACACATTACACAAATTAAATGCATGTCCTTTTTTCACACAAATAGAGCTTTATTTTGGTGGTATTTGATCACCACTGGGTTTTTTATACTTTGTGATATAAAAAATCCAGAAAATTGTGAAAAAAAAAAACAAACAATTTTTTTTCTACTTTCTGTTATAAAAAATATCCACTAAACTCAAATTTATTCATACATTTAGGCCAACATGTATTCTGTTACATGTCTTTGGTAAAAAAAAAAAACCCCAATATGTGTATATTAATTGGTTTGTGTGAAATTATAGTGTCTACAAACTATTGTATATACAGTATTGTCACGACCCACGGTCGCCGCCACCAACAGGTGACAATCGCACCGCCGCGACTAACGTCAGACCCCAGACCTTCTCACCAAACTCGTGACCGAAGGGCCAGCCGATCCAAAACCGCGGTGTGACGCGCGTAACAAGGCCCCACCCAGCTGCGCCCTACAAAGCGATTGCCCAGCTAATGGTCTACAATCTGTGCCTGCAGCCTGAATGCGCTTGTTACTGGGTCGGGTTAATTACGCAACTAACCCTTCTACTGCCACCACCACTTTTGTCGGAGACTGGGAAACTCCCGTTATCAAATATACACTATAATGATTGAAATATTGATCTATATAGCACGGCCCGCAGACCTGCTATACAAAGATATAACAAACAGTAGCGTCTCTTCAAAGGCAGGGATTCGTGAATTGCAAGTAAGCGCTTAGAAACAGTTTAACACTTTCAGAAAGAAAGATTTATTTCTAACAGGGTCAAAACAGGTGCAATAAAATATTTACAAAGAGATGTCACAAAAATATATATATATATGTATATAAAGACACAGCAAAGAGATAATTATGAAGAAGATTACAGGGTTAAGTTACTTGCCCATATGCCTGGGTTTGCAAATCCAAGATGCAGAGCAGAAATGTTCTTTAGTCTCCTTTTGTTACGATGTTGCTGGGAGATCTCTGTGTGTGTGTGACAAGCTCTAACTCTCTTGAAAGTCCCTCTCAAGGGGAGGGGGGGGGGCTCTGACTACACGTTTTGGGAGTGGTCATTGGGGGACTCTAAACTAAACTACCAGCTTCATATCCCATGATATGAACCATACAGTTGACCTGAGGAATGTGCATTTACTCTGGTCAGTTTGATAATGTGTGGGCTTACGCTGTTTTGGGTGACAAAAGTTACACTTTAGTAGACGGCCTGTCTCCACTCTCATGTCTTCCTGGTTGTTCCACGCCATCTGCCAGGAGATAACGTTTGCCTCTCAGGAAGGGAGGAGGGTAGGAATGAGGCTGAGGAATGCCTCAAATAAACAGACAGAACACGAAAAAGAGAGGGTAAAGGGGGACTCCGCTCCAACAAGGATGAGCAAGTTTGCCACAAGTATATTAGAATTTAGTCAGCTTTTACTTTCTGACTGCCTTTTTTGAGGTGCTAAAATGCCAGGACAACAAACCCCCCCCCCCCCCTCAAATGACCCCTTTTTAGAAAGTAGACACCCAAAGGAATTTGTTGAGAGGCATATTGAGTCCATGGAAGGTTTTTTATTTTTTGCCATAAATGTTTGGAAAATGATATTTTTTTTGTATACAATGTTGTCACAAAATGATATATTGCCCACACATGCCATGGGTATATGTGGAATAACACCCAAAAAAAAAATTCTGCTACTTCTCCCAAGTATGGGGATACCACATGTGAGAGACTTTTTGTCAGCCATGCCACATACAGGCCCCCAAAATCCAATGACCACCTCCAGGCTTTCAAAGGGCATATTTACTCATGTCACTTCCTCACTACCTATCACAGAGGTCCTAAAATGCCAGGCTACTACAAACACCCCCTCCCTCATAATTGACCCCTTTTTGGAAAGTAGACAGACCAAGGAATTTGATAAGATGCATTGTGAGTATTTTGCAGATATCATTTTGTCACAGGGTTTTGAAAAAGAAAAAAATACATTTTCGTTTTCTTTCTTCATTTTCCAAAAACTTGTGGCAACAAATAAGATCTTCAAAATACTCATGAAGCCCCTTAACAAATACCTTGGAGTGTCTACTTTCCAAAAAGGGGTCATTTGGGGGGTTGCTTCCACTATCCTGGCATTTTAGGACCAACATTAGAAGCTTATGCCACACATCCCCCACTCTTCTAACCACATGAAGAACAAGACTTTTCCGATACTTTTTGTTTACATGAATAACCAGTTTTTTTGCTAGAAAATTACTTTGAACCCCCAAACATTATATATTTTTTTAAAGCAGAGGCCCTAGAGAATAAAATGGTGAGTATTGAAATCTTTTATGCCACACAGTATTTTGTGCAGTGATTTTTCAAAGCAAATGTTTTGGAAAAAATACACTTTTTTAATATTAATACACAAAAACACAATATATTGCCCTTTTATAACAACAAAAAAACTAAAGGCAGCGCTCCTCAAATTAATATATCTCTGAATGAGTGAACTCAGCTAAATCAATAAATAATGGTGTATAAATAAAATAAATAATCTACCAGATGATACCAAACAAGGCAAATAAATGTGACAAATAATTCTGTGAATAGACAAATGAATTATTGTCCAACAAAAAAGTCCATATAAATAATATTATTCATAAAAATAGTGTGCATGAAACAATAAATTTTCTTCAATACTTTATATTAAACTCTTCTATAATGCGACCAAAAACACAGTGAAAATCCACCACCAAATAAATTGAATCCACTCACCAAAGCTCCATGCTGGCAAAATTATAAACCAGCTTCAACCACTTAAGCTCTGGGAGCAACGATCTGCAGAAGCACACACCAGCTGATTGAAACTCCTTAAAATGACAATTGGCTCCTCATATACTCAGAATGGGACCGTAAAGAAAAAAAGAAAAAAGGAATTCACACAGTGTAAAACCATCCAGGCATTTATTCAGCACAAAACTTATTCAAACCACTCACATTTAACCGTGTCAAAGCCGACACTAGCATATAGTGCATAGGTTTGCTCCAGTCTTAACAGACAATGGCAGCTCACCCATATGTGGTGAGGTCACCTTCCAAGGCCCCGCCCTACGTGTTTCGTCATCCGACGTCCTCCAGGAGCAGAATGATGTGCGTCACCGTTGGCTGACATTTTATACGCTGCACAATTACTTGTGCAAAGCCAACTGACCATTAAAAACCTCATATAGCGATCTAAATCTACAACAATTATACCATACATCAATACATTAGATCCCAGCAAGCTAAAAACTGCAATTATATCAATATTACTAAATGGCTAGCATTATCGTGTTTTTAAAGGGCCAGTGCATATTAAAGGGCAACTCTGATCATAGTATTATAAATTATCAAAACAAAATATCAAAACATTATAAGGGAAATAACATTACTCAATACTTCACATAGTAAAGCCTAATAAAAATAAAAATAGCTACCCAATCACTATAAAAATGCATTATTAAAACAAAATATCCAAAAAACAATTATAATCTGCAATAGACTATATTGTATTGGAAATGCAGGATAAATCTTTTAGAGAAACACATTAAGATTTGGTGGGATGTGAACACTCTAGAACTCTACAAATATCAAAGACAAACGAGCGCTAGATCTGTGTAATGGAGCAGCTTAGCATAAAAGGGTGAAACCTCAGAAAACCTCTTGGGATGACATCAATATATAAGAAAACAGGCATGCAGAGGCTCCTATATGATATGAGGTAAACAAAATACCAAACACATGTATGTTACTTCGAATTTAATATATGCATATAAATGTGCAAAATAGTGCATAACGCATGTAGCTATATATCGCTGGGATGGATAAGTTCATGAATGGATTTCCCAAGTTACAACGTGAAGATGAGTGACAGTCTGTTTATAGCAAACATCAAAATATTTGTGACATCAGATGGTGAAGAAATGAGAATAATATGCACTAACCATATAGCGCTATAAAAACGCATGTAGATGATGAAATCATCTAGGTGTGAGCATCTGGACCCAGGTGTTTTGATTATGGCAACATCTATCGCAGCATTACAGCAGGATTTCCAAGTGGCAGAGCTATGATTGAAGACCACCGGAGCTGGTTGCTGGCTCCCTCCGGTGGTCTTCAATCATAGCTCTGCCACTTGGAAATCCTGCTGTAATGCTGCGATAGATGTTGCCATAATCAGAACACCTGGGTCCAGATGCTCACACCTAGATGATTTCATCATCTACATGCGTTTTTATAGCGCTATCTGGTTAGTGCATAATTCTCATTTCTTCACCATCTGATGTCACGAATATTTTGATGTTTGCTATAAACAGACTGTCACTCATCTTCACGTTGTAACTTGGGAAATCCATTCAGAACTTATCCATGCCCAGCGATATATAGCTACATGCGTTATGCACTATTTTGCACATTTTTATGCATATATCTTAAACTCTAGAACTCTATATTACCCCCAAGAGACTGAGGTGGGATGTGCCAGCTAAGCTAATGATGGCCTGATGGAGAAAGACCTCATGGAGGAATGGTATTTGTTCTTCAATTGATGTGAGATCAAATTGCTTGAATTGATCATTAAAAGGAACAGGTCAAATTAAGAAAAATAGACACAAATAATAAAGAGCTCAGAGAAATTATGTCCCCATTTGGTGATACTAATGAATATAAAGAAAGATCAAAATTGGTACAAGATTATATTTCCAAAGTAGATAGAGTCACCAAAAATAAAAAAGTAAAAAATATAAAAGGGATACAGATGAAGACCTGATGTCAGTTGATTGTGATTCCAAACAATCGACAACAGAAAAAGATCAAACGGTTGATACTGTTCCCCAACAGGTGACTCTAGACAAGACCATTAAAAGTACATCACCATCTAAGAGTAGAGTTCAGTTTCTGAGAGGTGTGGGAAATGAACAAAAAAACCAACAGTATGGACATCACACAGAGTTTCAAAGAGATGGACAAGGAAGATCCACGAGGGGTTTTTCTAATTAAAGAATGCCTTTTTTGGCATTTACTGCACCAATGCCACAAAAAGCCCAGTTACAATATGCCTGACAACACCTTGACATGCCTAACCATGCCTTTTTGTGTTATTGATGCAATAAAAGGCTTCTTTCTGGCACCTTGACCATGCTCCTTCAAAACAACCACACTGTCTTTTGCCAGAGTAGCCTGTATTTCTTTTGAGGTTGCCTGTGGGTTTTTCTTTGAATCCTGGACAATTCTTCTGTCAGTTATGGCTGCAATCTTTCTTGGTCTACCTGACCTTGGCTTAGTATCAAGAGATCCCCGAACTTTCCATTTTTCTTAATAGGTGATTTAACAGTACTGATTGGCATATTCAAGGCTTTGGACATCTTTTTATGTTCTTTTCCATCTTTATAAAGTTCCATTACCTTGTTACACAGGACGTTTGACAGTTCTTTTCTGATCCCCATGGCTCAGTATCTAGCCTAGTCAGTGCTTCCACGTAAGAACTAACAAACGCATTGATATTTATACACTGATACTAATTGCAATTTTAAAAGCCACAGATGTGGGACAATTAACCTCTAATTGGCATTTTAACTTGTGTGTGTCACCTTGTATGTCTGTACCAAGGCCAAACATTCCAGGGGATGGAAACTTTTGATCATGGCCATTTGGGTGATTTCTGTTATCATTATGATCTAAAAAGGAGCCAAACAACTATTTGATAATAAATGGCTTCATATGATCATCATCCTTCAATAAAAGAGCATTTTTTTGGCATGATCAGTCATATTTTCAATATCAATGCCAAAATCTCCCAATTTCTGCCAGGGTATGCAAACTTTTGAGCACAACTGTATAAGAAGCTAAAAGTAAATCTACAAAAAATCTTAAACATCAGTTGAGGAAAATCATTAAGAAGGGAAAAGAAGTAGGGATTCTTACAGAAAAATAAGAGAGATATCTTATTCCAAAGAATCCTAGAATACCTACGATATATTATTTACAAAACTACATAAAGATAAAATCAAGCCTCCGGGTAGACCAATTGTGAGTGGCATTAATTATTTTTTTGCTAGGATCAGTGAATATATAGATTCATTCCTACAGAGAATAATAATTGGAGAATAGAGCTTTTTTAAGAGCTAGTGGTGAATTAATAAAAATTCAAAAATCTCTTACAGATTTGGATGATTGTTTACTGGTGACAGTTAATGTAGAATCACTGTATACTAGTATCAATCAGGATGATGGGATAAAAGCAATTAAGTGGGCTTTAAAAAAAGAAAACCAAGCTTAAAAAAAACAGAGGAGTTTTATTGTTGAATTGTTGGAGTTTGCTATGACAAATAATTTCTTTTGGTACAATAACACCTTCTTTCAACAATGTAAGGGAGTTCCAATGGGATCTAAGTATGCTCCCAGTGTTGTGAATCTGGTGATGGCAAAATGGGAGGAGGAATGTATTTATGATAAGTGGCAAGAGATGATGCTATACAAAAGATATGTTGACGATATTGTCATGCTATGGAAAGGGACACATGGTGAACTTGCTGAGTTCATTAAGGATATCTGTGAAGCAATCATGCACACAGAGATTGGCGCTGTCATCCATTCTGCTCCAAACCTCTGCATTTTGGTATCTCTCTCCAAAACAAATCAGTCTCCCTCCTCCGATTTCCCCCCTCCTTCAGGAATGCGATCGGTGTATGTTAGCTGAGTTCAAAAAAACTGAGCTCCCTGCCTTTACACAACCCTCTTCCCAAATAAGGAAATTGGCTTTCTATTGTAAGAAGACACCAGCTGATTTTGGTAGAAAAAGGCTGTTATGCTTTGTGTGTGGGTGAGAGAAAGAGAGATCTTCCTGCGTTTAACATCACTAGCAGAGGGAGATCAAACGCATCCTTGAGCTCCTAAGACTGGAAACTGCTTAACCCAAGTCTTTTTGGTAAGTACTTATCTACCTAAACTTTCTTTCTGTTATCTTTTTGCTGTGCTGTTGTTCTCTGTATATTTATATATATATATATATATTGGTTACATCTTTTTTCTGCAAATATTTTTATTGCACCCTTTTGACCTTTTAGTAATAAATCTTCCTTTCTGAAAGTGTTGAACTGCAACTTACAAATTCCTGCCTCTAAAAGAGCACTACTGTGTTTGTTTAACCCTCTGTATAACCTGTCTGCGGTGACAGTGCTATACAGACGATTATCTCAACCATCATAGTGTTATTGCTGATATTGCCGAGTTTCCTCTTTCTCTGTACAAAAAGGAGGTGGTGGCAGTGTGAAGGGTTAATTGAGTAATTAACTTGACCCAGTAACAATCGCATTCAGGCTGCCGGTACATCGATTTGTGGTCCATTAGCTGGAAAATCGTTGTGCATGGTGCAGCTGGGCGTGGCATTGTTACGCATGTGACATCGTGGTTTCAGATTGGCTAGTCCTTCAGTCACGAGTTTGGTGAGAAGGTCAGGGGTCTGACGCGCGATCGTCACAAAATTAATAATAATAAATATGGTTTAAAGTTCACTGTAATTAGTGACACCCAACAGGTTAATTTTTTGGCGCTCCTCTGTTTAAAAGTAATGATAATGTTATGACTAAAACCTTCTTTAAGGATTATTAGACAGGAACAACTATATATCCACCTCGAGTTGTCATCATCCAAGGTGGTTATATAGCACTCCCAGAAGCCAGTTCACCAAAATTAAAAGAAATTGTGATGTTGAAAGGGATTTTTTGGATCAGACTGATCTGCTAATTAAGAGATTTATAGAGAAGGGTTATAATAAATCTTTTTTGGAAAAAAGAGAGAGAGAGAATATCAGATTAAAAGATATAGAAACACTCCTGGTGAATATTATAATAAGAATAGGAATTTTGAAGAGGCAAAGTTTATAACTGACTAAAATGCACAATACAAGGATATAGAATTTTTTTTTTTAAAAAGTACTGGCCCATTTTATTGAGAGATGAGGTTCTGTAAAAGATTATTCCAAGTAATCCCAAATTTATATATAGAAAAAATCAATCACTAAGGACTAAAATCATATATAATATTATTGATCCACCTAATTCTGTTAGGTTATTCCCTGAATTGGGAGGCTTCTATCATTGTAATAGATGTAAAGCATGTAGAACTTTTAAAAAAGAAAAGAGGAAAATAAATAACTTTATGTCCATGTCTGCCCAATACGGAGTATAATATCAAGTCTCTGATCTCATGTGATTCTTCCCATGTAGTATACGTAGTGGAGTTTCCTTGTCACTTCCAGTATGTAGGTAGGATGGTGAGGCAATTAAAAACCAGAATAGGGGAACATTTTAGGAACATAAGTAATGGATTTGATAAGCATAGTCTTTTAAACACTTTAAATTGAAACATAAAAGTGATCCCAGGTTACTAACCTTTTATGGAATCGAAAAAATTAGCTATCATTGGAGAAGGACAGATATGCTAAATGAGGTGTCAAAAAGTGAGACCCATTGGATATATGAATTAGAGACATTACAACTGTAAGATGGGAAACAGCTCTCATTGTTTGAATACTGTGTGAAGTAAATTAGAGAACGTCCTGACTGATGTTATGCAGTTTGGCCAGAAGATGTCACTGTTTCTAACACAGCCTCAGAATGCATAGCTAGTTCTATATTCAATAAAGGGGTGGGGTTTTCTCAAGGAGAGTGAACAGGAAGTGAAAAGAGAAGCCATACTGGAGAGAGAGAGAAGGCTGAGTGATCGGAGAATCCGTTGCCATCCAGCTGTGAAGACTGCCCTCCGTAATCAGAAATCCCATTGAGTGAAGCTGATGGTGTTCAAGACGCTAATCCTGTTCAAAGAGGGGAAGATTTGCTGCCAGGAAGCTGATGAGGACAGAGGAGCAAAGCAACATACATTGCTGATAATATTGCATGCTCAGTGGAGAGACATTGTTCTGTTCAGAGTCACCAGCGGATGCAAAGCAGACCTGGGTCGGTAAGATCGTGCACACACCTCATTTCAGTGTTGGCGCCCATAGGACTGAGACAGGCCTATAGTTAGTTAGTTAGGGTCTCTGTTTGTGTCAGGCCACAATGTGTTGTTACTGATCATTGGAAGGACTCCACAACTTAAAGTGACATTTCACATTGGAGAGCTGATAAAATCCTACAAACTCAAGCCAGACTGGCGTTTTGCTCAGAAGGAATACTCAGGCACGTGCTACAGGACCAGTTATGGAGGGGGAATACTGTAGATTTGTGTAAGATTGTAAGCTGTTGTGCTGCACCGCAGGCTAGCCCATACCGTACACCCATACACTGATTCCTGCTCTTTTAGGGTAATAACAGGTAAGGTATGGCAGCTTAGTTGTGCCCCCCAGTAGGTAAATTACTTCACCTTCTACCTTCATCCATCAGGGGGCGCCGTGCTGTGCAGCACAAGGGTCTCAGCCTTTGGGCTGGGTGTATGTAAATTTATTGTATGTTTCCAGCATTTGTGGTTGTGTTTATTTGCCACATCTAAGTAAAATTCTGTTGTGACAAAAGCTGGTGTTGGGGTTGCTTTCCTCGTTCGTGACTTCACTGTATCCTGGGGAGCCCACCCCGGTACACGGCTTACACAACCTAAAGGGTTAAATATTGACATTGATTTGAACTGTTTTCTCACAAATTTTTAAAACATTTTTTGGGAGAGTTACCCTTTAATAGATACTAGCCCTTTTAAGATTGGGACGTATAAGATTTGAAATTTATGTCATGTGCATATTGGCTTAATAACGTTAGGACATGTAGGTTAAAAGGGAATAGGATTAATATCCTGCGTTTCCAATATAATATAGTCTATTGCACATTATAATATTTTTTGGATATTTTGTTTTAATAATGAGTTTTTATAGTGATTGGGTAATTATTTTTATTTTTAATAGGCTTTACTATGTGAAGTAATGTTTTGATATTTTGTCTTGGTAATTATATTATGACCAGAGTTGCCCTTTAATATGCACTGGCCCTTTAAAAATACGAAAAATGCTATCCGTTTAGTAATATTGATATAATTGCAGTTTTTAGCTTGCTGGGATCTAATGTATTGATGTATGGTATAATTTTTGTAGATTTAGATTGCTTTTTATGGTTTTAGATGGACAATTGGCTCTGCACAAGTAATTGTGCAGGGTATAAAATGTCAGCCAATGGTGACGCACGTCCTTCTAATCCTGGAGAACATTGGATGATGAAACGCGTAGGGAGGGGCCTAAGAGTTGATGTCACCACGTATGGGTGAGATGCCATTTTCTGTTGAGACCAGAGCAAACCTATAACTATTAACTTTCTATGCACTATATGCTAGTGTCAGCTTTGACACAGTTAAATGTGAGTGGTTTTAATACGTTTTGTACTGAATAAATGCCTGGATGGTTTTACAATATGCGGATTCTTTTTTTCTTTCTTTATGGTCCCATTCTGAGTATATGAGGAGCCAATTGTTATTTGAAAGAGTTTCAATCAGCTGGTGTGTGCTTCTGCAGATCGTTGCTCCCAGAGCTTAAGTGGTTGTAGCTGGTTTATAATTTTACCAGCATGGAGCTCTGGTGAGTGGATTCAATTCATTTGGTGGTGGATTTTCACTGTGCTTTTGGTTACATTATACAAGAGTTTAATATAAAGTATTGAAAAAGATATATTGTTTCACGAACATTATTTTTATGAATATTATTATTTATATGGACTTTTTTGTTGGACACTAATTCATTCGTCTATTCACAGAATTATTTGTCACATTTATTTGCCTTGTTTGGTATCACCTGGTATATAATTTATTTTATTTATACACCATTATTTATTGATTTTGCTGAGTTCACTCATTCAGAGATATATTAATTTGAGGAGCGCTGCCTTTAGTTTTTTTGTTGTTATATATGTACCTTGCTTAGCAGGGGTGAGATAGCGGCTCCTCCTGGACACTTGGTTGCCTTGGGGCCCGGTGCCCAACCATCAGCATTGGATTAGGGACCCTTGCTTTTATTAAACTCTGCTCAAAGCAACCCTCATGCCACATTAACATCAGCATAGTAGAGAGTGTGTGTTTGCAGCTTCCTTGCTATGAACATATAAATCCACAGTGGTTGTGCTTGGATGAGTTAGATTATAAACTGTGTACTTTACTGCTGCCATTGTATTATCCCGGTATTAAACATATTTCAAGATTAATGCCCCATGAGGCTTCTCCATTCCTTTATATATGTGGATGCAGTGGCTGTGAATACCATTTAATATGGTCTTATGCTGATGATCCATGCTGGGTGGATGACCTTTTGAGCAAGTTACTTGAGTGTTACCTTTTCATGACTGTATTTAGATCTCTAGATTTAGATCTAGTGCTGAGATCTATTATTTTGGTAAGCAGCTTTTCATGGCTTCAATTAAGCACTGGAGCACTTTATTGGAATATTTTTCTGGCACTGTGAACACTTTTCATCACAGGATTTCATCGATTATTAATTGAGACTTTTTTTTATTTTGTGGGACTATTTTTTAGGTTTATTCATTTTTATTGTTTTTTTGTGATTGAGTTACATACTTTCTGCACTTTTTTTATTTGACGTTTTGTTACATATATTTTTTGCATTGCTTGGGACTTTTACATTTAGAGCTCTTTACACATTATATATTTACACTTTATATATTTTTTGCACTTTTTTGAGTCATGTTTAGATCATGTTGATGCCATTTCTTGATTTATATGGTTAATTTAGTGGGTCCTGTCTTTCTAATTACACAGTGTAAGTAGGGTATTCAGGCATTTATAGATGCTTCTGCCAATTTAAATCTCAGCATGAGTTTTATACTTTATTTTTAAATAAAAGTTTGCATGCCTTGTGGGTCTGGTACATTAGCTTTAGTGTGTGGGGGGGGGGCACATTTTTTTTTTCAAAACTATAAATAGGCAGGCACTTCCTCAATAAAATTACAACATATGCATATGTGTCATGTAACATAAAAGTTGAAATACAAATATATATATAGGGCTCTCCCAACACCACATGTAATAGCGAATATAATACAGGTTAAGGTAAAGTCCAGAAAATGTAAATGAATGAGAGTCCCATAGGAGGGAGTCACATTGATCCAATAGGTTCTTCTCCACCACTTGTGAGTGATAAATAAATTTCCCACTCACCAGAAAAGTGTTGACCCTCCACTCTAGGTGGTCAAATAACACTAGAAAAAACAAATAACATGAATTCACATCTGTAGGCTCTCATATGGTGGGTTCCAGGCTCCCCTTCTTGTAGTAGTAGCTCTCAAAGAAGCTTAGAATAGAACAATCTCCATAAAATGTGCTCTAATTGTAGTATTTATTGGGAACCATGGTTCATAAATTAAGTAAAAATGCACTCACATTGTATAGTGCCTGTATCCTGGCACCAGTCTGTACAGCCAATGTGGGGGCAACATGTCTCTCTGTGTTTAGCCAGCGTGCGTTTCAAGCCTCGTCTTAGTGAGCCGGATGTGACGTCATGTAAGACCCAAAAGTGACGGGATCACGCTTCTACATATGTTTCACCTGGGAAATGTAGAAGCGTGATCTATCACAGCATGAGGAAATTATTGCCGATAACCGGCAACTGTCATAGAGAGCATCTGCACTGATAATCAGGGGCACTGATAATCAGTGCCCTGATCATCAGTGCCACCCATCAGTGTCCAACTGTGCCACCTTTCAGTGCCCAGCAGTGCCACCCACCAGTGCCCAGCAGTGCCACCCATCAGTGCTACCCAGTCAGTGCCGTCCAGCAGTGCTGCTAGTCAGTGCTGCCAGTCAGTGCCGCCAGTCAGTGTTGTCAGTCAGTGCTGCCAAGCAGTGCCACCCATCAGTGCCCCTAACTGTCACCTATCAGTGCCCATCAGTGTGCCGCCTGCCCCAGTGCCGCCTATCAGTGCCCATCATTGCTGCATATCAGTTCAGCATCATCAGTGCCTCCTCATCAATGCCCACCAGTGCCGCCTCATGAGTGCCATCTCATCAGTGCAACCTATCAGTGCCCTTCAGTACTGCCTATCCATGCCACCTCATCAGTGCTCATCAGTGCTGCCTATCAGTGCCCATCAGTGCTGGATATCAGTGCAGCTTCATCAACGCACATCAGTGGAAAAATAATTACCTGTTTGCAAAATGTTATATTAAAAACAAAGAAAACATGTTTTGCTACTTTTTTTTTGTTTGATAGCGCAAAAAAAAAACCACCCCAGTGGTGATTAAAAACCACCAAAACAAAGCTCTATTTGTGTGAAAAAAATGATAAAAATGTCATATGTGTACAGTGTTGCATGACCGCGCAATTGTCATTCAAAGTGCAACAGCACTGAAAGCTGAAAATTGGCCTGGGCATGAAGGGGTAAAAGTGCCTGGTAGGCAACTGGTTAAATAATACCCTACCAAGTGCAAAGAAAATAAAAAAACAGTGTTTTTGCTTACACATGATTGGATGATGGAAGTGAACAGCTATTTTCCTTTAGTAAATCAACTCCACACAATAAATGTTCACCAAAACATTTTGGGTAAATATTGGGCAAAATCATTGAAAACTACTTTAATTAGTGTTCTTTCTATATGTGTTTTAATTTTTATTGTATATGTGATCGTTGTTTGTGTACTGTTTCTTTATCTTTTTCATTTTACCTTTTTTTCATTGTCTGTTTATATTTTTTCTGTGAAAAAAAAACGGAATAACAAGACTAACAAGGAGTCATTTTTGACAAAAGAATAGGTCATGGGTGGTTGAAAGGAGCTTTCTGAACCCTCAGAAGCTATTTATTTATCATTACTCCCTTTAAAACACTGAACTCCACCATCATTTGGCCTTTCTTATGGATTACAATTTCACTGAAATGACCAATTTTTTTTTTTAAATCCCTGATTGTGGCTGGAATAATGGAGACATTTCCCTTTTTTGTGTGTGTTAAATCAGTATTTGCACACAGTCTCTTAACAATGTTATTTTACTTTATTTAAATTTTTTTCACTCTTCAAAAAAAGAACAATCATTAGGCAAATGAGGGGCTGTTTTTTTGGCACAAAAACAGTTCAAGGACATTTCCAAGGAGTTTCCTGAATACTCTGAAACCATTTAGATCCAATTGCACCCTTACAAACCATCAAAAATCACCCTCATCATTGCAATGCATTCCTTGAAATAGCCAAGTTTTGTTTAAATCTCCAATTATATTTTTATTGCTGAAATTACGAGCAAATTAAAACTCAAGTTCTAGTATCCCAACCAAGTGGTTGTGAAATGTAACATGTTGTCTGCATTCTACACTGATATCAAACTGCTGCTTTTCCACATTCTACTGAGCACTGAGATATATCATTCTTTATAAGCTGTAATATTTGAATATTTCCTGCTTTACATAGTGAGACTCTGAGATTATTTCCCTATAGATTTCATGTTATATAAACAGTTTACCATGAAGGTCAATGATCTGTGTGAGTGACAGACCAGACCCATCAAGATGCTTCCTCTGACATATCTACTCTGTGTCTTCTATGTCTACATCCAAGGTATATTTTGTGTTTGTTTTATCAGATGTAAAATAATAAATAGGAACAGAAAAGTTAATTGTATTTTATCGGATAATTTAGCAGATTAAGAAAGAATCTAAATAATCAAAAAAAAAAAAAAAAACAACCTCTGAGAAAATGTTTAGCATGCAATTATTGAATGGGGAATGTTGTTTAGCATTCTGGTTCATTGCAAACAGAACCTAAATCTTTATATACAGCTTAGGTGTTATGCACAGAAAATGTTGCCTCTGATGATGAAGTCTATTGATATTCAATATGTCTCTTCCTATCCTCAGGATCCTGTGGAGAGATTGTGATGACTCAGACTCCGGATTCTGTCTCTGTGTCCCCGGGACAGACGATCACCATCACATGTACTTCTAGTAAAGATCTATATTATTCTACAGCAGGAGCTCACTTAATAGCCTGGTACCAAAAGAAAGCAGGACAACCTCCTAAACTTCTTTTGTATCACACCAGTAATCGAGCATCTGGGATTGCAGATAGGTTCAGTGGATCTGGATCAGGAACTCAATTTACAATGACGATAAAAGGAGTGACTGAAGATGATGAAGGACATTATCATTGTCAACAGTATATAGAGATCCCCTCTCACACAGTGATACAGAGCCCTACAAAAACCTCCTTCCTCTTTTTGATGTTAAGGGGATCTCCCAGTAGTCACCTGTTATTTACTTGCAGTGATATCCCCGGTAATTATCTCATGTTTACCCACCTGAATAACTTCCTATCTGTTACACAGCCAATGTTGTCATTTTATTATTAAAATAAATGAACAAAGTAAAAAAAAAAAAGTCAAATATTATCAGTAAACAAACATACACACAATTGCTCTTGTTGAATGTTAGGAAGACTGTAGTATTACAATGGACTTCTAAAGACTACAGCACCTTTGGATATCAAGGAAACGGCTAGTCTTAGAGGGGCCACTGATAGTATGCCCAGATCTCCCTTACTAGTACAGAGGCTGCCCATCCACAAACACAGTTTTATGCACCGCAACAATCCAGGCTCAGACTACGGGATGTCTTTTTACTATTCATTGCTGAAGGTTTCAGTGATCAGCATGTTCCAAAACAATAGAAGAAATCAACGGAAAGGCAGATTTCTCACTAATTTATATAGCAGCCTTTCCAGGAGGTAACAGGGAAATGGCCAGTATATTTAAGAGTATGTAAGAGCAGTCCCAGACCACAGCAAAATCTTTACTCACAATGTCCCAGGAGCTGTCTGCACCCCCCCACAGGTAGTTCCCCAGTGAGGAAGGATCTAACTCATCCAGCTTCCTGACTTTCCTTGTGATGCCTCCACTCATATTGTGACAACTCTGAACCACTCCATTAATACTGCTCTACTTCCTCAGTGACATTACTAGCCTCAAACTTAGGTGATCCAGGGTCGGTTCCCTGATCACTGCCCTCTAAAACAGGCTCAATTTCCTTTGTAACAAGCAGAGTTTCACCTGATTCAGCAGCGTAAGACATGGTCACAGGTGCCAGTTCCTCCAGTTCAGCAAACGTGAGCTGGGTCACAGACACTTGTTCCTCCACAGCAACAGGCTTCAGCTTGCTAGTGCAGGGCTACCTACTCATGTACAGTACAGCTATCTGGGGATGCTGCTCTTTACTAGGACATATCCCACCACTTTCAGTCCCAGCTCTGAAGTGGGGCCAAACTGTTCTGTAGGGATGGTTGATAGTGAAGTAGATGAGACTTCCTTCCTCCTGGTGCGCTGAACTCCGCACCTTGGTGCACAAGCCCTAGCTTCAATCCACCAGAAAAGTGGTAGCCAGCAGATTGTGGACCAGCATATTTAGCAAAGGTTCTCCTCAATGCCTACATCAACTCCAGGGTCTCATCGCAGCTGTAGGTTTCCAGCAGCTCCTACAATATAAGACATAGGCGTTCGGCTCCCAACACGTTGCCCAGAGACATCCCCAGTGCACCAGCTGTACACTGTTGTCAGTTTGGAAGTTCTGGGCCTCAACCAGCCCCCCTGAAGCAGTAGTATTCTCAGATGCAAGTATTCTATATATATTCGATATTCAAAAAAGCCATCTTGATACACTTGCTCAACATGGATGTGAGGTGGTATCAAAAAGTTTTGAGATTAGCTCTGTTTACAAGAAAGTACTTTATCTACGTTTCCACACTTATCACTTTCAAAATAGTCCCCTTGCACAGCACAACAGCACTCCCAGCATTCCACCCTCTTCTGGAATGTGTCCTGGAAGTCTTCCTTTAAAAGCATGTCAGTGATGTCAAAACAACGACCTTTGAGCTGGATCTTCATGTTTGGGAAGTGGATGAAGTCCACAGGAGCCAAATCTGGCAAGTAGGGTGGATGCAGAAGTGAGATCATTGCAGCCTGAGGATGAACTTGGCAGCAACACGGCGCATGTTCAAATCGCACATGAAGATTGTCTGGACTGTTCCATATGAGACACAAACAATGGCAGCAATGTTGTGGATTGTTCTCCAACGATTATCATGCCGAATGGTTTCGACATTTCGGCATCTTCGCAGGGTTGAGCTTATAGAAGGTCTTCTTGATCTTTGGTCATCTTCTAGTGATGTTCTTCTGCTCTTCAAGTGCATGTGCTACTCAAAACACCTCAAATGACTCATTGCAGCATCACCGTAAACTTGCCGAATCATGTCAAACATCTCTGTGGCACATTTTCCTAATTTCACACAGAATTTCCCGTTTGCTCTTTGTTCTAACTTTCTGTTCATGATGAAATAGCAGATGTGGTAATGACCACGGTCAGAATAACACCAGATGCACAGCTCCCGATGGACACAGTACAATGCCTTTTGACACACTGACTTATGAAGGTCGATGTTCCATGTGACTGTGCGTGCAGCCTTGTGCTGCCATCTGTTGGCATGTTACAAAACTAGTCTCAAAATGTTTTTTATGCCACCTCCTATCTCTGTACTGAGGTCAGTAGCTCTAACCTTCTTCTGCAGTCACTCTCGTGCCAAAGATTCTCTCCCAGCAGGCAGACTTCTCCCACTCTGTGTATTAACTCTTCACTTGCATACAGAAAATGGACCCTGTCCTGGCCGCTGTCTTTTCTGGCAAACTGCACTGTCCACAGGTGACAAACACTGTAGTAACCCTCTCTTGTTATACAAAATTCAGACAGTCCATAGAAACACCCCAAATTCACAATCTTCTCTCGATTGCTATAGGCAGGTTCAGCATGTACCAGACTGATATCCAGAGAGAGATGAGCCCCCACATGTAGTGCTTAACCCCAGAGGGGGGCCATAAGTATATGCCCAGGAGTTTTAACAGTGTTGAAAATGGGATGCCTGCTCTTCCTTCCTATTATTTGCCAGCACTGGATCAGATGCCATGGGACGCCTATAGACATCATTGAAACATGGAAGATAAAAATTAGTTTAAAAATTATAATAACATTTTTTTCTTGGTTGCTATTGTGTCACATTTTTATTGTTTGCTTATCTGCACAGTGTACTGGTTAGAGGTTCGGGGGACCTTTGAAACAAGTTCACCAGAGATGGGGTGACTACCCACTTGCCACTAGGGGGCAAGTAAATGTTACACAGGACCCCCTTGCTGGTATTCCCTCCTGGGCACAAGGTTGCCATAGGGCCCGGTGCTCATCAGCATTGTGTTTTGGGAGAGGGACCCCTACTCAAAGCACTTCCTATGCCAGATTAGTATCAGCTAAGTAGGGGGTCTGTGTGTTTGCAGCTTCCTAGCTATGAGGATAGGTAGGTAGGGGGCCACGTTGTGGATTTTTTATATTAAAATGATAGAAAATACCTTTGTTTTAATTTAGTTTCAGCACTCTCCACAGACAATCTATGCAGTTTCAGTAAAATAAAGTAACAATTCCACAGCTCAAGCCAGGGAAATTTAGTAAAAAATAGCTTGAGAAAATATCAAGTGAGCAAACAGTGATGGAAACATTCACCTTTTTTTTTTCTTCCAGGTAAATGTTACAGTGAAGACCTTTTCTTGTTGAAGAAGAGCTATTGTGGAATACTAGGGAATATCACTGAGTGAATCACGGGGAAATCTTGGATGAGTTTCAGTGCTGGTTCACATAGATGAAGATTGGATGTGGTTTGAACTGCATCCAATCTGCATGGCATGTGAAAAATCTTTGCTTCCTATGGTGCCTATTCATGAACTGTATGTCTGGTGCACTGGCAGTGTGGATTCAGTATGGTTTTAAAAAGAGTCCTGTATGATTTCTGAGCAGTGCAGTGCTGTTCAGGTGCAGATTATAGGCTACTGACTTCTAAGGGAATCCTGAGCTAATCCTGTCCATGTTTTGCTGAAGGCAATTTGGCTAATCACTGTAATGAATGGGGTAAAATGTACTACTTAATTACTTTTTGTCTGCTAACATGTTCTTATGTATAACCTTGCAGATATGTGAATGAGATGCAACAATTAAAACAACTCAAAAGTAGTAGTATAAGGAATTTTCTTAGTAAAAGTAGTAAAAAGAATCTACTTAGCTCAAGTTAAAGATGTATTGCAGATGATAAAATAGGTAAATAAAGCATCATTCAAGTCCAGAAGAAGCCCATACTTTCATTTGAAATTCCTGGAAGCAACAATCATCTTTTCCCAGGAGCTCTGTCCTGTGCCCTGGGTGAGCTCACTTTAGTTTTTGTTGTACACAAGTATATATACAGTACCAAGTGAACAATGGTGAAAACACAGAATATATATATATATTCAGTGATTACACTCAATGATTACCTATAAACTGCCATAATCAGTAAACATAAAAATATGAATACGTTTCTTGTAAGTGAATAACTATTAAAAACCTATATTATATTATAACCCACTAAGGAAACTTTTACTTTGCAAATTCATTTCTCTTAGTTTATGGGATGTGGTGAAAATGCACTTTGAAAAGAATACGTAATCAAGTACATGAGAAAAGAAAAAGCAGTATTTTTTCAAACACATGATTGGATGATGGAAGTAACCAGAGGTTCACCTCTTTCACTAAGTTCTGGGGAAAACTAACTTCCGAAGTTAGAATGATCTTTTTTTTCTAGGTATAACACTCCCCATAGACAGTCCGTGCAGTTTCAGTTAAAAATCAATAATTTCACATCTCAAACCAGGAGAATTTAGTAAAAAATAGCTTGAGAAAATATAAAGCGAGCATATGGAGAAGGTAGCATTCACCCTTTTCATCCAGGTGAATGTTACAGTGAAGACTTTTTCTAATGAAGAACAGAATGCTGGGGAATATCACTGAGTGAAACTTGGCGAATCTTGGCCAAAGCTTGGAAATGTCTCAGACTCTTAGGATTGATATTCCAAAGGTAAATAGGTTGTTTATTTTGCAAGAGAAGTTTTACTTTGAAAGGGAATTTTTCTTTAGTGAATGTGACTAATATTCACTTTGAAAACAATACCCAACGAAGGAATCAAGGAAAAATTAAAAAAAAACAGTAATTTTTGCTTGCATATGATTAGAAGTCACCAGAGCTTCACCTCATTCACTAAGCTCTAGGGGAAAACTCCCCTGCAAAGTTAAAATTCCCTTGCAAAGTGATAAATCTATTTGCCTTTAGTAGATCAAACCCACAAAGTAAATGTTCACCAAAACATTTTGGGTAAAGGATAGACAAAATTCATAGAAGACTTCACCCCTAGAATTTTTTTGCATGTGTGTTTTTTCCTGTTTATTGTGCATTTGATTGTTATTAGTGTACTGTGTCTTTACCTTTTTGATTTGACCTTTTTCATTGACTGTTTATATTCTGTGAAAAAAAGGAAAATAATGAGCCAATGAGGGGCATTTTTGGCACAAGAATAGGTAAAGGATAGTTGAAAGGAGCTTCCTAAACTCTCTAAAGCCATTTATTTCTCTATCCTCCTGAAACCACTAAGCCCCACCTTTGTTTGGACTTTCCCATGGAGTCCAATACATATCACTGAAATGGTCATGTTTTGATGAAATCTCCAGATTTTTGCCAGAACACTGAGGAAATTAAAACTTTCCATTCCACTTATCCCTACTGAAAAGTAGTTTAACCCCTTGACGCCGATGTCACACAAATATGCAGCCTCATAGAACTGGGCTTTTTTCCGTGGGGCCGCATATTTGCGTACCTGTCTTTGTGCTGGACAAAGACAGGGGTGTCACTGAGAGCCCCGTGTCCCGTTCCTGGTCACATGATCGCTGTGATAGCCTCTGATTGGCTATCACAGTGATCAGTCACTGTACAGCACGGCCCCCTTGATTTTTTCTCTCTCTATGAATGTAGAAGAGAGATACATTGTACCTCTCTAACTTCTAGCATAGAGAGAAAAAAAATGTTTGTAAAAAAATAAAAATTAAATAAATAAATATTAAAAAAAAGAAAGAGTAAAGAAAAATACCTAGATCAAGGTTTGATCTAGTTCAGTGCCAGGGTTAGTGTTTGGGTCAAGGTCAGGGTCAAAGGTCAAGGTCAAATGTCAGGATTTAAAAAAAATTGTTATCAGTGTCAGTTAGTGTCAATGTCAGTGTCAATGTCAGTGTGTTTTAGGTAAAAAAAAAAGACAAAAACAAAATGTGCACTATTGTTTTTGGGCTGTACTACGGGTACAAACAAATAACATACACATATATGGTATTGCTGCGATCGTCAAGAGCTGGAGAATTTTATTTTGGGTTGTTCTTTGGTGGTAGGTATTAGAACATCTGTCACTTTTTATTACTGTCTGTGCCCCCAATAGGGAGATTCACCCAAGTGTAATTAAAAGTAAATCCCACATTTTGGGTTGTCCCCAGAAAAGTAATAGAGGGGAAATCCTCCAATGGGGACACTAGTTATGATGACCTGGGGAAATTCCCATAATTTGCAGGGATTTCCTTTCGACTTTCTGTTTGGCTATGGGACAAGAAGTGAAAGGAAATATCTGCAATGGGATACAGATGTCGAAAAAAAATCTGACATGGGCTATAACCCTCCCATGCTTTTGCCTATAGTTCTACTTTAAATGGGGGTTACAAAAAGTAAGAAAAGTAAAACAGTTTGACAGAAATACCACTAACAATTCTTGCAATTGCCCACTAGGTGAGGATACAGAGCAAGTATATGGTATAAAAAGAGAGACTGGCAAACAAACTATGAAAAACATACTAAGAATTAAGGCAAATATTTGCAGAGCCATGGGAGGGAGCAAAATATCTCTCCTTTGTTAGAGACTGGCTGCACAAAATAGCTTAACTAGTTGAGAACTGAAACCCCACAGCAGGATCCACACAGGTACAGCTGTAGAAGTCTCTGGTAAATCAGTCCAGGTGGCTGTGAGAAATGTCACCACACTTGAATGGCTGTACTGGGGAAGCTGTCAGGAAAATCTCCACTAATGTGACTGGGGATTAGGGTAATGGGGATTAGGGTTCTTTGCGCCAGCGCAAATGTCGGCCTCCCGGCGTCTGGGCCTTGACACTGAGTGGCCGCACATTTGCGTGCAATGAAGAAAAACATGTGCTGAGAGCGCTCGCCCTGCATGCTCCCGGCACAAATATCTGGTACTCACAGAAAGGTCCCGATCTCCTCTTTCGATTGGGACCTTTCCTGATCATGTAAACCGCTGTGACAGCGAATCACAGCAGTCACATGATCCTAAAACCCACCTCCCAGCTTCTGAAACCCTTAAAGGGACAGGAGGCGCCTGCGCCAAGGTGTTAAGAAAGGGTTGCATCACCTACTGTACATCAAGGAATAGATGTTATGTCATTTTCCTCAGAAGTAACAGGATATTGACCATGTGGACATTTTCAAATAATATAGTCGGCTGACAGGAAAAATACCAACAATTGTTATTTTGACTCCAACTGTTGTATTAGTGACTTATTCCTTACTGAGGCCTCTATGACTGGTCTGTATAAGCAGACACAATCACCACAGGCAGCCTTCATCAGATAGCTGATAAAACATCTGTTTTCTCATCGGCAGATCTTTTATTGTAATGCAGAAGGTACAGCAGACAACAAGACGCGGCAGATGATTGAAAAGATGGTATTTGCAGGTCAAAACATGGTAATGTGTCCCCAGATGCAAGCAGAAAGACAAGTGGCCATATTCATCACAAGAATAGAGAGTGAAAAAGGAAGAGGAAATGCATCACTAGCTAGTGGGAGAAACCAGGATGGAAGACAGAAAAGGAAGGCACAATAACCAAAATATCCACAACATGGCAGCATTGCATTCAATTTTTATACAATAAGGTGTCCATTTATGAACCAGCAGTAATAGATCACTGCTCAGTTCTCCTGTTAATGCCGTTTATGAAGCAGTGTAGATCAATTCTCCAAACGAAGGGAGAGCGATCTACAAACGCTGCAAAACGGCTGATTTTACTATAATCTCGTGAGATTACAGTAAAAGATCAGTTTACTAAGCAGGGGTACATTATCGCTGCTTAGTTTGCGGTCCCTCCAATTCTCCAGCAGCTGGGCTGGAGAATCTGGAGGGAGAACACAAATCTCCAGTGAAGGGCTGAATATGTTCTCCTGAGTGTCATAAACTGTGAATGACCAGAGAATAGCTGCGATCCTCTGAATTTCAGCTATTCTGTGTGTCATAAACGGACACCTAAGTGTGACAGCACAATCATAGATACTACAAGGCAATTCTTACACATATAGAACATTTTGCTGTCAAATAAGTAGGTGAGATTGTGATCCAAGTATTGTGATGTCACCCAAAAAGAGATAGAGAGGCATATACCCAGGAAGTTTTTCCTAGGGACAAAAAAGGGGGATGGGGGGAGGGGAAGGATGGGTTCTTTGTACAAAACACAGTCTGCAGTTTGGGGAAGTTTTAACTCATTGGGTGGGTAGTGGGGATGGTGAGAGAAAAAAAATCTGTTGGGGGGGGCTGAGTGGGGATAACTATCCAGTACTATCTACATACATGTGGGATTAAGGCATGTAATACAGTCCCACTGGACCGCCGGACATGCAACTCCTTTCAAAAGACATTAGGTCCCTAGGGAACTGTTGCAGTGTAGAGGAAATGTAGATAATTAGAAAGTTGTAGCTGTCACCAATTGTCCAGAGTTTTTTTTTCTGCGTGTATTTGATTGTTATGTGTGTACTGCCTCTTTACATTTTATATTTTACTTGTCTATTTTCATTGTCTGTTTTCTTCTGTGAAAAAATTAAAATAATGTTATTAATGAGGGGACATTTTTAGGCAAAAGAATAGGTCAGAATAGGTCAGCATAGAAGCTTCCTGAACCAACAAAAACCATGTAATTCTCATTTAAAACCACCCGATATCATTTCACCTTCCTCACTGACTTTAATGCATTTCACCAAAATGGCAAAGTTTTATTGAACTCTCCCATTATTTAAAATTAAAACTCTCAATTTCCCTCTTCCCTACTGACAGGTAGTTGTGGGATGTGTTTTCATTTTCTCTCTGAATGTGGAAAATCTCCTAAATATTACATAATTATTATTATTATTATACAGGATTTATATAGCGCCAACAGTTTGCTCAGCGCTTTGCAATATAACGGGAGACAATACAGCAACAACACAGTTCAATACAAGAGGGATTTGAGGGCCCTGCTCCATGTAGCTTACAATTTAGGAGGGAGGGGCTAGTGGTACAAAAGGTAATAACTGTGGGGGATGGACTGGTTGGAAGAGTAGAAGATTCCAGTATTAGATGAGGGCAGGATAGGCTTCCCTAAAGAGATAGGTTTTCAGAGATCGCCTAAAAGTGAGCAGAGTAGGCGATAGTCTGATAAATTGGGGTAGAGAGTTCCAGAGGAGGTCTTGCAAGGAGTGGAGAGTACGGTTTGGGTGATATTTAGAGACAAGATCAGTGATGTAATTTGGGGCAGAGTTATAAATGGCTTTATACGTTATTGTTAGTGTTTTGAATTTTATCCGTTGGGCAACGGGAAGCCAGTGGAGGGATTGGCGGAGAGGGATGGCAGATACAGAATGGTTAGTAAGGTGGATGATTCTGGCAGCAGCATTCATAATAGACTGAAAGGGGATAGCCTGCAATGAGGTAAGCCAATGAGGAGGGAGTTACAATAGTCAAGGTAAGAGATAACAAGGGGTGGATAAGTTGCTTAGTGGTTTCCAAGGTTAGGAACGGGCATATCTTGGAGATGCTGCGGAGGTGAAGTCTACAAGATTTGGACAGTGATTGGATTTGGGGCTGAAAGGACAGATGGGAGTCTAGGATTACACCTAGTACCCTGGCATGAGGGTAGGGACTGATGATTGTGTTATTGATCTTGATGGAGAAGATGGGGAGGGGGCACAGGCTGGGGAGAATATTAAGAACTCAGTTTTGGAAAGATTGAGTTTGAGGAAGTGTAGCGACATCCATGCCGATATGTCACTTAGTAGGTTAGTAATGCGAGAGGAGACTGAAGGGGTGAGGTGAGGGGTAGAAAGATAGATTTGTGTGTCATCAGCAAAGAGATGGTACTTAAAGCCATGGGATTTTATCAAGTGACCAATGCAAAGGTGTAGATGGAGAAGAGGAGGGGTCCAAGGACAGAACCTTGAGGTACTGTCCTACAGAAAGAGGGAGTGAAGAGGAGGAGGCAGCGTTATAGTGTAACACTGAAGGAGCGCTTCGATAGGTAGGAGGAGAACCAGGAGAGCAGAGTCTCTGTCGCAAAGAGAGTGGAGTTTTTTGAGGAGGAGAGGATGGTCAACATATCAAAAGCCGCAGAGAGGTCAAGTAGTAAGAGTATGGAGTAGTGGCCATTGGTTTTAGCAGTTAGTAGATCATTAGTGAGTTTTAGTAGGGGGCATTTTTCAGTGGAGTGTAGTGAGGCGAAAGCCAGACTGTAAAGGGTCAAGAAGGTTGTTGTCGGTAAGGGTGGGAGCTCAGGCGATTGTAGACTAAGCGTTCTAGGAGTTTAGAGGTAAATGGCAGCAGGGAGATAGGTCTTAAGTTGCCCAGGTTGGTGGGGTCCAGGGAAAGCTTTTTAAGTATGGGAGTGATGTGAGCATGCTGTAGGGGAGGGGAAGGCACCAGTAGAATGGGAAAGATTGAAGATGTACGTGAGGGAGCTAGGATGGAAGAAGAGGGTGACTGTAGTAGTAAGTGAAAGAGACAGGATCCAGGGGGCAAGTAGTGAGACGGGCTTCTGAGAAAACTTTAGTGACCTCTTCAGTAGTAGCAAGGTCAAAAGAGGAAAGTGTTGGGGGGGAGGTTTAGTATAAGGTATGCTAAGTGGGATGGATATCACTGCATGTAATATGCTGGGTGCATTCTACCCGGACATCACACTGCTTTATTCTGCCACGTTGTACTGAGCACTCAGATATGAAACTTCTCATAGGCTGTAATATTTAGTATTTCCTGCTTTACATAGTGAGATTCTGAGATTAGTTCCCTATGGATTTCATTTTATATAAACCTTTTACCATGAAGGTCAATGATCTGTGTGAGTGAGAGACCAGACCCATCAAGATGCTTCCTCTGACATATCTACTCTGTGTCTTTGATGTCTACAGTATATCCAAGGTATGAGGAAATTAACCAATCTTATAGCACAATACCACCTATACCAGTAACTACCACACCCTAAAGAAAAGTCAACAACTTTCACCCTTAAAAGTAAACGTAAATACAAAGGAACTTTTATCATAAAAAATTATCCTGCATCAAAACCAATCTTAAGTGTCCAAAACCATAAATGTCCTAGATCACCATAAATCAAATATAAATATAATTAAAGTCTCTATATAATAACATCTTTTTCCTCCAAATAAGTGTTTTTCTTTACTTTATCCCACGTGGTTTTCTTGTACCTCAAAAAAATATAAACTCAAGATAGTGTATTACCTCACACAGAATAATTAATGTGCCATCAATTGTGAATCATGCAAAAACTGCATAACGTGCCAATACACATGTGAGAAGAAAGAAAAAATAATAATACATAAATCTAAAAATCCACAAATTATAATATCATCAATATAAATAGCAATAATACACGTGAATACACTCCAATTGTGAACAATACACAGTGATTCACTCCAATTTTGTGTAAAACAACACTTAATACAAAAAAGTGATCAAACTTCCAAAAACCAGCTCTATCCTAAAATTCCTTCTCCATTTGTGCACAAGAAGATATAAAATTGGTGTTTCAATAAAGTAATCCACTCTAGCTGGTGTAACAGTGAATAATTACCCTATGTCAATACCAAAAGGGCATTCCTCAGATAATGGATGAAAACACTCTCCAGGATCCCAGTTACTCCTGTTGTTTCTCCTCCATTCTCCTCATGGAATAAATCAGGGATTAGAGATGATGGTAGATTTCTTAAAATAGCATTAATTAAGTAACTTACATCATAAACAGAAGAATACAGCTCCCAGTAGCAGAGAAGCTTCCAATGTATTTAGTAGGGAAACCAGCACATGTTCCCACTTTCAAAATGGCCACTATCGCACTTCCGGTCCGCGTCAGTGCATCAGACGTCACGTGTGCTGACGCGTTTCGTCACTTCCTGGACTTTTTCTTAAAGGGTAAAGACGTCTGCACCGCGGTTCCTTATATCCTGCCTCACAGAAAGGGCAGGGACCAAAACCGCCATCTTGGAAGTTGGAAAACGGCCCAAATTAATCTGTATACTCTATAGCACTACCATAAACGAGCACTATATTACCTAGACTTCTCTAGCAGCTCAAATCACCACCCTATTCTAACCCTCTATAACATATTGCTGCATTTTCTTTCTAACCACATTTAACTATCATAAATATAAAAATGCCTTATGTCATATAATATAATACATATTACTTACACATATAAATCAATAACTGCTAAATTACAATAATAATGATAAAACCATATTCGCCCAAGTAATCAAATCTATATATACACACAATCCTATTATTTCTAATATCCTAATATATATATATATATATATATATATATATATATATATATATATATACACACAATTTAATTCCCATATAAATAAAACTAATACCTCCCTCTACTGACCAAATCAAATATTACCAATCTCCTATTCAGACACATATATTATACTGCATATTAAAAATATATAAATTCCACACTTACAATAATGATATTATAAAATGCATCTAAAAATATTCTAAATTCATAAAATTAGCTAAAATTAAATAAAGTTAATTAAATACATCCTTTCTCAAATTAATATATATTAAATATATAAATACATTAATTTAAAAATCCGATATAAAAACAGTTTAAATCTAATTTATATATATTAAATATATAAATATGTTAATTTAAAAATCCGATATAAAACAGTTTAAGTCTAATTCAATATTCAGACCTTTTGGTTTCAGAGTATTCAGTCTATAAATCCAAAAAGTCTCATTCTGCGAAATCCTATTACTCCCCCTCCAATGGGAATCAACCAAATCAATCCCACAAAATTAAATTTTACTTGGATCTGAGTTGTGAAACTCTTTAAAATGCCGGGATACACTATGATCCTTTTTACCTTTTCTTATATTGGCTACATGTTCTTTTAATCTCACACTCAAATTTCTTTTTGTTCTTCCAACATATTGGAATCGGCACGGGCAATCCAATAAATAGGTAACATACTTAGTATTGCATGTGATAAATTTTTTAATAGTAAAATTCTTCCCCAGTTACTAAAGACTTAAAACTTGATATCTGCCTTTCTCTTATCCCCGTGGCTTTACATATTCTACATTTCTTACACGGATAAAATCCCTGTAAATCAAACATCCGTGATTTCTTGGGCGGTGACATGACACCCTTCACTAATAGACTCCTCAAATTATCATTTTTCCTATAAATGAATGGTGGTTTCTGTGGTAACACTGTTGCTAAAATTTCATCTTTTTTTTTTTTTTTTAAAATAGGCCAATATCTCCTAAAAATATTCTCAACCTCCTTGTACTGACAATTAAATTTGAAATGAATGCATATTCAGCTTTATTCTTTCCTTCCTCCTTTCCACTCTTAATTTTCATTATTTTCTTATCCCCCATAATAATTTTTAGTGACTTTAAATCTAGTCTTCTCTAATTCTATTGGGTCATAACTAGAGATGAGCGAAGTATTCAAAAATTCGATTCGGCTGATTCGCCGAATTCGCGGAAAAAATTTCATCAAGGCGAATATATTCGCTGCGAATTTAACTTATAAAAAGGGTGTTTTCTAGCTTCAGAGAGCCTTTATATTAGTGCAGAACACTGTACCTTTAATTTAAATGCCCTTGGAGTCTGCTGGGGAAGAGAAAATAATACTGTCAGTCAGTATGACATGCAGATGAGTGCCGTCGATCTTAGAATCACCGCACACTTCACTCATTTTGGGCAGTCACGGGGCCAAAACCAGAGTGTGGAGCCACAGTGTGGCGGTGGAGGCAGCAGCAATGGGAGGCCATACAGCACCCTATGACAAAATGGAACCCATCAGCAGTGTGAGGAAACCTGAAAGTGGCACATGGCAGAGTGTGGCGATGGAGACAGCAGCAATGGGAGGCCGTACAGGGACCCATGACACACTCTGGACCTGGCAGAAGCAGCATGAGGAGGCGGTAACAGGGGCCCATGACAGATTACGGGCCTGGCAGCAGCATGAGGAGTCGGTACGGGGGCCCATGTCAGATTACGGCCCTGGCCCAGCAGCAATGGGAGGCCATACAGCACCCTATGACCAAAAGGGAACCCACCAGCAGTGTGAGGAGACCTGAAAGTGGCACATGGCAGAGTGTGGCGATGGAGACAGCAGCAATGGGAGGCCGTACAGGGACCCATGACACACTCTGGACCTGGCAGCAGCAATGAGGAGGTGGTACAGGGGCCCATGACAGATTACGGGCCTGGCAGCAGCATGAGGAGTCGGTAGGGGGGGGGGAACGGGGCCCATGGCAGATTACGGCCTGGCAGCAGCAATGGGAGGCCATACAGGCACCCTATGACAAAAATGGAACCCACCAGCATGTGTGAGGAGACCTGAAAGTGGCACATGGCAGAGTGTGGCGAAGGAGACAGCAGCAATGGGAGGCCCGTACAGGGACCCATGACACACTCTGGACCTGGCAGCAGCAAGAGGAGGCGGTACAGGGGCCCATGGCAAGAGTGGCGAAGCGTAAGCAGCTTAAATTGAAGGCCATACAGAGGCCTATGTTAAAAATAATGAACATGTTTGGGGCATGATTCATGGCGGATTTAGTCAGTTGTGTCAGGAACTGGTGGTTTGAAATCCAGACTAATCCACGCCAGTTTCAATTTCACAAACGTGAGTCTCTCCTCCCACACTTTGGGTGGACAGTCGTGTCCTCCGCGCGGAGTTACAATACCTCCTGCCGCACTAACACGCGCTCCGATGCCACGCTACTTGGCCCGGGCATGACAGCCTTTCAAGGGCAAATTCAGCTAGTTTGGGGCCAAAGGTTCCAAGTTTCGTTGCCCCAGTAGTCAAGGGGATTGTCTACCCTCGGTTGGCAGGGTGCTGTCCAAGTAGGCCCAAGCCTGTTGTTTGAGTCCTGCTCCAGTCCACCTGATGCTGCTGCTGCTGCGGCTGGTTAGTAGTTTCCTCACTGCGCTGGTGAAGAAAAGCTACTCATCATCGACTGCAGACTGAGGCAGCCGCTGCTGGTGGAGCTGCCACTGCTCCTACCACCCAACCCCTCCCCTGCTGCCATGGCAGCGGAACGCGAGCGCACAGGGCCCACAGTGTCTGAGGATGGACGTTGGCGCAGAAAAGGCAGAGACCAACTGACTACATAGGTGGTTTTTTTTATAGTACGTTTATTTTTGGCCTCCCTCTCAGCAGGTGTGAAAAAGGCCACCATTTTTGAACGGTAGCGAGGGTCCAACAAGGTGGACAGCCAAAAGTCATCCCTACTGTCTGATGGGTTATTATTCGGGGACTGTCGCTAAATGCAAGCAACCGAGCATGCTATGGGCCATTTGTGCCAAGGAATGCGAGGGACTTTCCCTGCCTCCATCTCCACAGCATACTGCCACGGTGCGTCTGGGTCCTCTGTCTCCTCCTCCTCCTCTACCGGAGATGATGCTCCTCGCTCCTCCACTCCTGTCCGCTGAGTGGAAAAACCACCCATTTTCACTCAATAAAATTCCTGAGCACCAATGTCCCTCCTCTACCTCCTCCTCTTCTTCCTGTCCTGCCCCCACAGGGGTCATGTGGCGTTGAGATCTTGTGCGCCACGTCTACCGCAACCCTGACCAGCCATTGTTAACAGCATTTTGTTCCAGGACGTGCAACAGAGGAATGACGTCGTTCATCCCATAGTCCTGCCGACTCACCCGAATAGCGTGGCCTCCTCAAAGGGCCTGAGCAAGCGGCAGGTGTCACGCATGAGCTGCCAATGGCTGACATCTAAGTTACACAGGGGAGTACCTTTATCCGCTTGTAACATCAGGAAATCGGTGATGGCCTTTCGCTGTTCGTAAAGGCGGTCTAACATATGTAGGGTTTGAATTCCACCTTGTTGCAACGTCGCAGATCAGGCGATGCTGTGGAATTCCGTTCTGGTCTGGCGCTGCTGCAGCTCAAATGAGGTGTGCTTTGCGGTGTAGGAATGGCTGAAATGCATGCAAAGTTTACGTGACATTTTAAGGATGTCTTGCAGTGGGATGGTGGATTTTAGGAACCGCTTGACAACCAGATTGAAACACGTGAGCCATGCATGGCGCATGGCACAACCTTCCTTGACGCAGAGCAGACACACCATGTTCTTTCCGTTTGTCGGTCAACATGGTTCCGATTTTCAGTTTGCGCGGAGACAGCTATCTGTCGATTTCTCCTGTTCATTACACTCAGAAGTTCCTCCCTGTGTGACTACGTTTCGCCAAGGCATGCCAGGTGCAGCACAGCGTGAACACCGTTGCGCCCCTGCACATGTGGATATGCCGGTCGGGTAATGGGACTTGGCAACGGGGGTGGCGGCTGAGGACACGGCGGAAGAAGAGGTGGTAGAGGCGGACATCTTTGCTGGACCAAGGACGTGCAAACGTGGAGGCAAAAGCGGCGTGACCTGTCCAAGTTGCTGGTGCGGCTGTGCCGGCACCACGTTCACCCAGTGGGCCGTAAATGACATGTACATGTCCCTGACCGTTAGTTACAGCTCCACACGTCGGCGCTGCCGTGCACTTTGGCAGAGACCGACATGCCTCAAAGACTGGCCCACCATCTCTTCTACATGTGAATGCAGGGCTGGCACTGCCTTTTTGGCGAAGAAATGCCGGCTTGGCACTCTCCACATACCGCGGCTCGGCACAAGCCATCATTTCTCGGAAAGGTGCTGAGTCCACCACTAGTTGGAAAGGGAGGGACTGCAGCACCCAGCAACTGGGGACAGGAGGACATTCCAGCTTCTGCACCGTCGGGTGCGTGCTCGCAAACTGTTGTCTCTTGGAAACGGATTCCAAGAAAGACACTGCTGACGGAATCCGTGAAGAGGAGTAGTAGGAGAAGGAGCATCTGAACGAGCGGAAGATGCCAACGAGCGACAACTCCCCTCAGCAGAGGTGTTGGAGCCTTGACTGGCTGATAGAGGGGGGCGATTGACGTCGGGTGAACGGAGCAAGTAACGGAGCGGGTGATGGAGCGGGGGCTGGGGCAGGCAGAACCGCCGTAATCTTATCACAGTTTTTCCCAGGCACCAAATGGCGACGCTGCATATGCTGACGCAACGCTGTAGTCCCCAACATGGGCCCCCCTGGCCCCAACGCTTGACTTTCTGGCCACATAGTCGACATAAAATACGGCTACGTTTACTTCCTCCTCGGGCGGCTTGACGAATAATTGCCACACACCGCCGAGTAGGAAACTTTGCCCCCCGCTTCTCCTCACTGGCTGACTGCTACTTCCTCCGTGCACACCGGCACCACTACTGGCCGTGGTGGTAGGCTGCAGTGGAGCTGAATGCTCTACTCCGTGCTTTTTGCCTCCACTGACACTGCTGCGACCCTGCTGCCCCCTCCTGGGCAACCCAACCGACTGTTTTGCTCGCTGCCAAGCTGGCACCCTCTTCTCCTGATGATGCGGAAGCAAATAGCCTGATGACGACGAGGCTTGACCCCCCCCCTGCCAAGTGCGATCAGCCTCATCATCATCAATTAGGGTCTCCGCCTCACTAAACTAGCCCAGCCCCTCGGCTGCGGTGTGGGTCAGGAGACAGACCTGTCTCTAGACTGGCTACCCCGAGCCACTCCTCCTCGCCAGTACTTCTTCGCCTGGCTACTGAAGAGGCGCGGATGTCTCCCCCCGTTCCTGACCGCCCTCTGTTAGCTCTTCCTCACTGTACAGTGGGGCTGAGCCCACAGCATGCGATACTATCGCTTGGTGAGGGAACACCAAAGGACAGGGGCAGTTAGAGGACATGTGAATTTCAGTGGGCTTCGCTCCCGGACCATGCCAACTAACGGATTTTGTGTCCTGATTACACACCGACCGTTGGCTGTAGGTGTCAGAGGTGACCTTGGAAGATGAAGACGACCGAGGCCAACCAATCGATGACGTGCATGGGTTGTCGGTGGAGACACACCGAGACCGGCAGGATGACACCGAGAAGCACTGGCCTCTGACTGCGACTAGTGCTGGCCATCGACCCCATTCCTCTGCTGCACAGTCTGCTCGCTCCTGAAACATTGCCTCCTCTGTCCACATACCCTCTGCGTGTTGTCTGACATACTCTTTACGATTCTATAAGCACCTGTTCACTGAGTCGATTCTGTGTCCCTGAGTAAACGGGATCTGTGACTAACTGAGTAACAATTTCTGTTCCCTGAGTAATAATAGTAAACAATTCTGTGCCACTGATAACGATTCTGTGTCCCTATGAGAAAACAATTCTGTGTCCCTGAGTAACGATTCTGTGTCCCTGATAACGGATTTCCCTGTGTCCCTGAGTAACAATTCTGTGTCCCTGAGTAACAATTCTGTGTCCCTGATAAACAATCTGTGTCCCTGAGTAACAATTCTGTGTCCCTGAGTACGATTCTGTGTCCAGTAACAATTCTGTGTCCCTCAGTATAACAATTCTGTGTCCCTGAGTACAATTTCGTGTCCCTGAGTAACAATTCTGTGTCCCTGAGTAACAATTCTTTGTCCCTGAGTAACGAATTCTGTCTGTCCCTGAGTACAATTTCCTGAGTCCCTGAGTAACAATTCTGTGTGTCCCTGAGTAACAATTCTGTGTCCCTGAGTAACGATTTCTGTGTCCCTGAGTAACAATCTGTGTCCCTGAGTAACAATTCTGTGTCCCTGAGTAACAATCTGAGTCTGTCCCTGAGTAACAATTCTGTGTCCCTGAGTAACATGTCTGTTCACTTAACTGATGTCCCCTGAGTAACAATTCTGTGTCCCTGAGTTAACAATCTGAGTCCCTGAGAGTAACTTTCTGTGGTTCCCTCAGTAACGATTCTGTGTCCCTCACTTAACAATTTCGTGTCCCTGAGTAACAATTCGTGTGTCCCTGAGAGTAAGCAATCTCTGTCGTGTCCTCAGTAACGATTCTGTGTCCCTGAGTCTCACTCTCCTATTCTGTGTCCCTGAGTAACAATTTGTCTGTGTCCCTCAGAACACATTCTGTGTCTCTGAGTACACACAATCTGTGTCCCTGAGTATCTCAATTCTGAGTCTGTCCCTGAGCTAACAATTCTGTGTCCCTGAGTAACAATTTCTGTGGGTCAGCCTGAGTAACAATTCGTGACCCTCAGTAACGATTCCCCTGTAGTCCCCTGTAAGTAACATTTCTGTGTCCCTGGAGTAACAATTCTGTGTCCCTGGTAACGATTCTGTGTCCCTCATAGACAATTTCTATGGTCCCTGAGTAACGGGATTCTCAGTGTCCCTGAGTAACAATTCTGTGTCCCTGAGAAACAACTCTGGTGTCTGTCCCTGAGTATAAACAATTCTATGTCCCTGAGTAACGATTCTGTGTCCCTTAGTAACAATTCGAGTGTCCCTGAGTAACAATTTCTGTGTCCCAGAGTAATAGACAATGTCTTCAGTGTCCCTATAGTAACGATTGCTGTGTCCCTCAGTAACGATTCTGTGTCCTGAGTAAACGAATTCCCTGTGTCCTGAGTAGACGAATTCTGTGTCCCTCAGTAACGATACTCGTGTGAGTAACAAATGATGTGTCCCTAGTAACAATTCTGTGTCTGTCCCTGAAAGTACAATTCTGTGTCCCCTGGTATCAATTCCTGTCTGTCCCTCAGTAACGATTCTGTGTCCTCAGTAACGATTTGTTCCCCTGATAAGCAGTTCTGTGCCCCTGAGATAACGATACTTTTCCCTCATGGAGGGGCGAAAAGGAGGTGTTTATTCTGTGTCCCTGAGTAGGTACCATTCTGTGTCCCGGAGGGGTATAAGATTCTTGTCCCTGAGGAAATAACAACTCTGTGTCCCTAGTAACGATTTCGTGTTGGAGTGGGAAAGTAAGTTATTCCTGTTCCCTGATGTAACAAGGGTCTGGTCCCTGATTGGAGAGCTGGAAGGTCTTTGTTCCTGATAAGACAATTCTGTGTCCCTGAGTAACAATTCTAGTGTCCCTCAGTAATCAATTCCTGTGTACCATGAGTAACAATACTGTGTCCCTGAGAAAGTGGTTATTTCTGTGATTCTGTCCCACTGATAACATTCTGTGGTCCCCTAGTAAGCGAGTTCTGTGGTCCCTGTAGTAACGATTTCTGGTCCCTGAGTAAACAATTCTTTGTGTAGTCCCTGAGAAATCGAATTCTGTGTTCCTGAGTAACAATTAATGAGTTCCCCTGATACACATCGTTGGTTACACACACAGGAGTCCCTGAGTAACAATTCTGTGTCCCCTGAGTAACAGGTGTTATCGTAGTGTCCGCTGATAAGATGGTAGTCTGTGTCCCCTCATGGTTAAGTTGAGGGGGAATTCTGTGGTTCCCTTAAAACAATGTAACTGTGTCGCCTGATTAACGATTCCAAGTGTCCCTCAGGGAAAGATTCTGTGTCCCTGGAGTAATGAGGATTCTGTGTCCCTGAGTAAACAGGTTCTGTGAGTGTCCCTGAGTAATCGAATTCGGTGGTCCCAGAGTAACCGAATTCTGTGTCCCTGGAGAACGATTCTGTCGTCCTCATGAGGTAACAATTCTGTTCCCTCAGTAATCATTCTAGTGTAGGTGAAAATGATTCTGATCCCTTATAACAATTCTGTGTCCCTCTGAGTAACGATTCTGTGTCCCTGAGTAACGATTCTGTGTCCCTGAGTAAAGATTCTGTGTCCCTGATAATCGATTCTGTGTTCCCCTGAGTAAGTATGCATTGTGGGTGTCCCGTGAGGTAACGATTGTGTGTCCCCTGAGTAACGATTCTGTGTCCCTGAGTTAACGATTCGGGGAGTCCCTGATGTAAACGTTTTGTGTCCCTGATAACGATTCTTCCTGTTAACAATATTGTCCCCTGAGTAACGATTCTGTGTCCCTGAGTAAGCGATTCTGTGGTGAGGTTCGAAAGCTGAGTACCAGGATAACAATCCTGTGTCCCTGAGTAGACAATTCTGTGTCTGTCCCTGAGTAAACGATTGCTTGTGATCCCTGAGTAACAATTCTGTGTCCCTGAGTAACAATTCTGTGTTCCTGAGTAACGATTCTGTGTCCCTGAGTACCAAATTCTGTTGTGTCCCTGATATAACAATTCTGTGTTTCCCTGAGTAACGATTCTGTTCCCTGAGTAACGATTGTGTGTCCCTGAGTAACGATTGTGTGTCCCTGAGTAACGATTGTGTGTCCCCTGAGTAACAATTCTGTGTCCCTCAGTAACGATTCTGTGGCCCTAAAGTCTCTGTGGCCCTAACTCTGTCCCTAATACACAGAGGTCTGTCTCTCTTGAATGACCGGAGGCTAATGGAGAATTCTAAGATGGCCGCGATTTATAGCTCCACCATTACACAGTGCTGGCTGGCTGGCTGCTGATTGGCTAATGCGATCACATGTCATGAATGAATGCATTATGGGTCAGCGCGCCTTGTCTGCGCGCCTTCCCAGAGATCCCCGCTCCGTCGCCACACATGTCGCCGCCATTTTTGGAAGAAATCGATTCGCGCATCCGAAGTTGGCTAATCTTCGGATTCGTCGCGAATCGAATATTTCCCAAACTTCGAAACGAATTCCACTTCGCCATGTTCGATCCGCTCATCTCTAGTCATAACCCTTCAATATAAATCACTGTTTAATCAGTTCAGATTGGGAAATATAGTCCTCTAATCTCGAACAATTTCTCATTATTCTCGTGAATTGCCCTTTCGGAATTCCCCGAATCCATTGGGGGTGATGACAGCTGTTCGTAGGAATGTATCCATTCCTGTGAGTTTCTTTAAAAAAAGTTTTAAAACATAATTTATTATTACACTTAAAAATATTTAAATCTAAAAAATTGGCCGAATCCATACCAGTACTGAACGTGAAACCAAGACCATACGCATTATCTTTAATCGAATCCAAAAATATATTCAAATTATTCTTCGTTCCTTTCCAAATAAGTAGGGTGTCATCTATATACCTATTCCAAACTGTCATTATCTTCCCATTTTGCCCAAAAAAAATTGCCAAACTCGGGGCAAATTTGGCACCCATTGCCACACCTTTTCTCTGCTCATAAAATTCTCCTCTATACCAAAAATAGTTCTTGCTCATACTAAATTCCAAAAGTTGTATAATCAATTTTCTTTGTTTAATATGCAAGTCTGTAAAATTCCTTAAACCCCATTTAATAGGTTCAATCCCATCATTGTGCTTAATACTTGTGTACAGTCAATTAACATCTATTCTATCGTCACCAGAAAGGTATCCTGTGAGACCCCAACTCCTTCCAATAAGTCTATCACATCTTGGCTATCTTTCAAGTAGGAAGGCATCTCTTTTACAATTGGCTGTAAATATAGATCTACATATTCCCCAATCCTCGAATGTATGGAACCAATTCCATTAATGATTGGTCTTCCCGGGGGGGGTTTAGTCAATCTTTTATGTGTATTTCTGGTAAAATATAAATAAAAGGGGTTCTACAGTGTGAGGGAATCAAAAATAATGCTTCTTTCTCTCTTTTAAAATTTTGTCTTCTTTCGCTTTATTAATCAATCTCTTTAACTGTTTCCTATTTAGTAAAATCGGATTTTTAAAAATTTTTACATATGTGTCTGAATCACTTAAAATATAATCCATCTCTTCTTCATACTGCCTTCTGTCCACTACCACTCCTCCCCCCTTGTCAGTCAGTCTAATCACAATATTTGTCTTACTCCTAAGTGCTTTAATGCCTTGGTAGAAGGATTCTTCTTCCCTAACCTTTTTTAACTCAAGTTTATAAAGATCCTCAATAAGCATTTGTTTAAACACATCAACATTCTGATTCCTAGAATTAACTGGCCTATTTTTAAAAAAGATGGAATTTTAGGAACGGTGTTACCACAGAAACCACTCACCTCCCAAGAAATCACGGATGTTTGATTTACAGGGATTTTATCCGTGTAAGAAATGTAGAATATGTAAAGCCACGGGGATAAGAGAAAGGCAGATATCAAGTTTTAAGTCTTTGGTAACTGGGGAAGAATTTACTATAAAAAAATTTATCACATGCAATACTAAGTATGTTACCTATTTATTGGAATGCCCGTGCCGATTCCAATATGTTGGAAGAACGAAAAGAAATTTGAGTGTGAGATTAAAAGAACATGTAGCCAATATAAGAAAAGGTAAAAAGGATCATAGTGTATCCCGGCATTTTAAAGAGTTTCACAACTCAGATCCAAGTAAAATTAAATTTTGTGGGATTGATATGGTTGAAACCCATTGGAGGGGGAGTAATAGAGTTCAAATGATTTCGCAGAATGAGACTTTTTGGATTTATAGACTGAATACTCTGAAACCAAATGGTCTGAATATTGAATTAGACTTAAACTGTTATATATCGGATTTTAAAATTAATATATTTATATATTTAATATATATAAATTAGATTTAAACTGTTTTATATCAGATTTTTTAAATTAATGTATTATATATATTTAATATATATTAATTTGAGAAAGGATGTATTTAATTAATTTTATTTAATTTTAGCTAACTTTATGAATTTAGAAATTTTTTTTAGATGTATTTTATGATATCATTATTGTAGGTGTGGAATTTATATATTTTTAATATGCAGTAAAATATATGTGTCTGAATAGGAGATTGGTAATATTTGATTTGGCCAGTAGAGGGAGGTATTAGTTTTATGTATATGGGAATTTAATTGTGTATATATATATTGTAGGTGTGGAATTTATATATTTTTAATAGGCAGTATAATATATGTGTCTGAATAGGAGATTGGTAATATTTGATTTGGCCAGTAGAGGGAGGTATTAGTTTTATTTATATGGGAAATAAATTGTGTATATATATATATATATATATATTAGGATATTAGAAATAATAAGGTTGTGTATATATAGATTTGATTACTTGGGTGAATATGGTTTCATCATTATTATTGTAATTTAGCATTTTATTGATTTATGCAGTGAGGAACAGAAGTATTTGAACACCCTGCGATTTTGCAAGTTCTCCCACTTAGAAATCATGGAGGGGTCTGAAATTCACATTGTAGGTGCATTCCCACTCTGAGAGACAGAATTTAAAAAAAAAAAAAATCAGGAAATCACATTGTATGATTTTTAAAGAATTTATTTGCATTCCGGTTCATCATAAAGAGAATCTACGTCCCATAGAGCTTAAATGCTATGCAAAGACAATTTTATCTGCATATTGCTAAATTTGATGATAAAATCTAGTGATAACAAATATGATTTTTCTTCCCATCCTTAGGAACCTGTGTCCCCAGGACAGACACTCACCATCACATGCCCATCCAGTAAAAGTGTTTATTTGTAATTTGATAAATAAATAAAAAAGTGGATGAGAAGTGATAAATGAAAAATATATAGGAAATAATAAATTTTTTTTTTTAAATAAATAAATAATAATCAAAAAATCAAAAAGTCTCTGAATAAACGACAATTATATCTCACTGTGCAAAATGAATGTCCAGCTTTGATGGATATATTCTCCTTCTATATGAAGATCTGATCTTTGCTGTGATGTTGAGAACCTGTGTGGCTGCAGGACTGTGAGGGATACTCCCTTCTTTGATCCACTCCTTAGTCCTCTGCCTTTGTATTCCTCGTGTATAACATGTAAGAAAAGGAATAAAAGATATGGTGCCTTATCCCAGGGGTAAAACAGCCTTTTATTGTGCTTCTCTATTGCACTCACATTTTAAAAGTAACAAAAGCGCTTTGTATATATATAAAAACTCCCGCAGCTTGTAGCTGAAAAAAAATGAGCGGTGTGTGTCAACACACCCTCATACTCGCCGTATCGTTGTTAGATTGCGCGATGACGTCACTGCCCCTCCAGGACCGATTCTTAAAATCCTCTTTTATGATGCCAGTTCCAGATAGGTTCAGTGGCTCTGGATCAGGAAGTCAATATACAATGACGATATGAGGAGTGAGGGAAGATGATGAAGGGCGTTATTACTGTCAACAAAGTAAGGATTTACCTCTCACAGTGATACAGAGCCATTTAAAAACCTCCTTCCCTTTTTTTTTGGGGGGGGGGGGGGAGAAAGTAGCTGGTCTTGCCTTGGGTGCAAAATAGTCTAGTGCAGCCCTGTTTGAACTAAGACAAACTGCAAACATTATTTTCCTATAATATACTGTATGTGTAGCCAGGTGATTGGCTAGAGAGAGCAAAGCAAGGTAGAACACTGTGCTGCAGTTGCTCCCTGTCCTGTTGGACCATCAGCCTGAATGGGTTAACATCATTGCACCTTCACTCAGCAGGGGGGAGCTGGTGAGCAAAGGGGCTCAGGGGACTTGAATGCTGGCTGCATTGAACTGTGGAAATTGAAGTCCAGGAGAGGAGTCTTACTGTGGGAGTCTATGGACTGTTGAACTACAATTCCCAAGGAGAGCTGGGGATACAATGGAGAAAAAAGCTGTATTTTCCCAGGCTATTTCCTATTTGCTGTGAGGGGACTGAGGTGTGCACATCGCTACTCCTGTGTGCACATAAACCTGCTACAAGCCTGTGGTTGAGACAGAAACCAAAGAGCTATTAACCTGCGTGCTGAGGACCGGAGTCTCTCCAGGCAAATTAGAAGTAGACTGATATCTGAACACTACGACCAAAGCTGTTGTGCTGCTGGGTCTAGTGAGAGCGCACTACTGGCAGTAACCTGTTGCTGCTAGCAGAGACTGAGCACATAGGGATTGGATATTTGACTAGGAGCCTTTGGCACTGCATACTGGATTTACTGGGACTTATGTGCACCACCATAAAGACTGGGCCCCAATGCAAGCTGGCTAAAGAACTAGGCCAAAGGACTGTCTCCTGAGATAGCTGCTTTACAGGGACTTCATTTGCTTTCTATAGAAAGTAGTACCTCTGCAGTAGGGTCAGGGTCTTAGCATAGCGATTCACATAGAATGCACTATAAGCAGTATACACTGCTCAAAGCAATTAACCACTTCCAGTCTGGACACTTTTACCCAGTTCCTATCCAGGCCAATTTTCAGCTTTCAGTGCTATCACACTTTGACAATTGCGCGGTCATGCAACACTGTACCCATATGAATTTTTTAGCATTTTTTGAGACAGATAAAGCTTTATTTTGGTGGTATTTATTCACCACTGGGATTTTTATTTTTTTTGCTATGTAAATGAAAAAGTCCAAATATTTTTGAAAAAAAAGTGTTTTTCTTTTTAATATTGCAAATAAATAATATTTCATCATAAATCTTCGGCAAAATTTATTCCGTTATCTTTTTTAGTAAAAAAAAAAATAACCCGAATTAGTTTATAACCAAAAAATATAATTTTTAAACTTTTTTTTTACATTTTTATTTTATTTTTTTATATTATTATTTATGTTTTTTTTACTTACTATCACCCTAGCAATACAGTGTCACCATGGTTGCTTTTACACCCATAAAGGCTGTAAAAACAATAATTTCTCCTTCTCTCTGGCTGCATTCTTGCAGCCATTGAGAACTACTGTGTGAGCTTTGATTGGTCACAGCTTGTCACATGGTACAAGGCTGCTGTGAATAGCCTTGTACCATGTGACCTCTGACATCTTGCTTACTACTTTGCATGTGATCACTGATTGACCACAAAGGTCCCGTCCAATGATCGGTGTTCCACTGTGTCCGGAGGACACAGCGGGCACCGGATCGCAGTGCTGCACGCTCCCAGCCCCTGCTTTTGCACCCTGCGGGGAGGCCATTTATGAGCGGCCACCCGACCCTGCACTGCCACCGTCCAGGCCGTTTATGTACAACGGCAAGACGGGAGGTGGTTAAAGGAACACTTTAAAAACACATCAGATCTCAATGGGGAAAAATATCATGTTGCATATTTATGCTGATATGGACTGGGTTATGTGTTAGGAATGTAAGGGTGCCCCATCGTTTGATGGAAATGAAAATTATCAACCTACAGAGGACTGAATTCAAAGACACTTCGAAAATTAAAGTGAAAAAAATCATGCAGCAGGCTAGTCCATTTGGCAGAAATTTTCAACAACTCAAAATGGTACTCAGAAGTCTATATGGCCCCCATGTGCTTGTATGCATGCCTGAGAACATTGGGGCATGCTCCTAATGAGATGACAGATGGTGCCCTGGAGTATTTCCTCCCAGATCTAGACCAGGGCATCACTGAGCTTCTGGACAGTCTGAGGTGCAGGCATCGGATGGTGGAGGCATTGGATAGACCAAAACATGATATCCCAGAGGTGTTCTATTTGATTTAGGTTAGGTGAGCATGCGGGCCATTCAATGGTATCAATTCCTTCATCCTCCAGGAACTGCCTGCCTACTCTTGCCACATGAGGCCGGGCATTGTCGTGCACCAGGAGGAACCCAGGTGTCACGTACCTGATGGGAGACTGAATTGACGAGGTCGACCTCACTTGTGTCACTAGCCCTGACCCCGCTATTATTGGAACAGAGGGAGTCTAGGGACCAGGGGGACAAGAGCGCCAATGGTTGTTGTTTGCAGCTCTTGCAGATGATGACCTTGGAAGGCGGATGATCCTCAGATTTGGACACCGCAGTAATAGGCAGAGCAGGTTTTATGGATTGCAAAGCGTGCAGCAGAGCAAGGTAGGTAGTGAGGACCAGAGACTGGAGCAAGGGATAGCCAGGGTTTTCAATGGTCAGGCAGAGCGGTACAGAATCAGAAGGAAAAGCCAAAGGCAGGAGCAGAGCCGAAGTCAGGAATCAGTATCAGGAGAGTAATCGAAGTCGGGTCAGGAACAAACCGGGTTGGTAATGGAGGAATCGTACAGGAACAAGCAGGACACGGGGGGAGCTGAGGACCAGTCAGCACTGAACATGAGCAGAGGCACTCCTTAAATGGGCCTTCTGGCACCAATCTTCACCATGTGTGTGCATGTGCGCATGCGCATTCCTTCCCGCATGCGCACAACCGGCAATTCTTCTGCAGGAATTCCTACGCGCATGCGCATTCTTCTTGCCAGAAATCCCTTACATTAGGACCCACTGCATAAAAGTAAGATCTGACAATGGGTCCAAGGATTTCATCCAGATACCCAATGGCAGTCAGGGTGCCATTGTCTAGCCTGTAGAGGTGTGTGCGTCCTTTCATGGATATGTCTCCCCAGATCATCACTGTCCCACCACCAAAACGGTCATGCTGAACGATTTATTGTGTGTTAATATCACTTGACCAGTAGATGGCACTGTACACTAAGGTTACTAGTTGTGCATATGTGTAAAACTTGTTGGTTCTCTCTTTCCCTTCCTCTCTTCTCTCTCTTCAAAAGATGTCTGCTGAAATGTGCTTTGTATGTTTGCAACTTAAGCCACACAAGTAAAACAGAATTCTGCCTCATCGCTACCAGTGTCTTCTCTAACACATAACCAACACTCTTATCTGTGAAAAGCACAGGGTGCCAGTGGTGGACCTGCCAATTCTGGTGTTCAATGGCAAATGCCAATGGAGTTCTATGGTGCTGGGCAGTGAGCCCAGGGCCCACTAGAGGACGTAGGGCCCTCAGGCCACCCTCATGTAGTCTTTTTCTGATTGTTTGGTCAGAGACATTCACACCAGTGACTTGCTGGAGGTCATTTTGTAGGGCTCTGGCAGTGCTAATCCTGCTCCTCCTTGCACAAAGGAGCAGATACTGGTCCTGCTGATGGATTAGGAACTTCTATGGCTCTGTCCAGCTCCAGAGTAACTGCCTGCCTGTCTCCTGGGACTGAATCTCTGGCAATCCATGCTCTTACTGCTGTGCAACCTCTGTAGGGTCCAAGTATTGCCTCATGCTACCAGTAATGCCACTGACCCTAGCCAAATGAAAACTAGTGAAAAACAGTCAGAAGGGATGAATAGGGAAAAAATGTCAGTGGGGCCTGTAAAACCATTCCTGTTTTGGGGATTGTCTCATTGTTGCCTATCTAGTGCACTTGTTGTTAATTTCATTAACACCAAAGCAGCTGAAACTGATTAACAACCCCCTCTGCTACTTAACTGACCAGATCAATATCCCAGGAATTTAACCAACTTGATGCAAAATTCTGATTAAAAAGTGTTCCTTTAATTTTTTTGAGCAGTGTATATTGGCTACAGGAAAGTAATTACAGCACTGGTTAACATTGCTGTTAATGTTGTCTGTGCCATTGTTTAATGCTGATTTGCAGATTACCAGGTAGATATTAATCTAACCATATGGATCCTTATTCTAAACTACTACAAAATAGCAATTTTGTTGCCTAGAGCAGGGGTCTCTGAACTAAACAAAGGGCCAGTTTAATGTCCTTCAGATTTTAGGGGGGCCGGACTGTTAGCAGTGGGAGTAGGAAATACTCCATCATTGATTTTAGTGGAGGAATAGTGCCCCATTGTTGGTATCATTTGGGAATAAACGTGCTCCAGTGTTAATATCAGTGGGAAGAATAGCACCCCATCATTGGTGTCTGTGAGAGGAACAGTGCCCCATCATTGGTGTCAGTGGGAGGAATGGTGCCCCATCATTGGTGTCAGAAGGAGGAATGGTGCCTGAAGGGCCAGATAAAGGCAAGCAAAGGGCCACATCCAGCCCCCTGGCCACAATCTGGATACCACTGCTTTAAACCATGCTGAATTTTATGCACTGTGTAGTCATGGCCATTTTTTGCCATGGCATGCTGAATGCACAGTATTGTCTGTTGTCCAATTTGTCCCTCAACTAAAGTTGGGAGGAATGGGGCATGATCTCTGATGATACAGCAAACAATTCATATGAAGAACATGATCAGGATATCATAAGTCCAAAAATACAGTGTTTATACAGTTGTGTTCAAAATAATAGCAGTGTGTTGAAAAAAGTGAATAAAGCTCAAAATCCTTCTAATAGCTTTTATTTCCATACACACAAATGCATTGGGAACACTACACATTCTATTCCAAATCAAAACATGAAGAAAAATATATCAAATTTGTGTTGTTCCTCTAAAAAAAATTGAAGAAAAGTGAATATTAGACTGTTCAAAAAAATAGCAGTGTTTGTATTCTTCTTTACAAACTCAAACATTCACTATATAAACTGAAAAATGTTTGAAGATTTTGCTTTCCTTTGAATCACTAATGAATATTTGGTTGTATAAGCACTGTTTCTGAGAACTGCTGTACATCTGTGTTGCATGGAGTCACCCAACTTCTGGCACCTGTGAACAGGTATTCCAGCCCAGGATAATTGGACTACATTCCACAGTTCTTCTCTATTTCTTGGTTTTGCCTCAGAAACTGCATTTTTGATGTCACCCCACAAGTTTTCTATTGGATTAAGATCCGGGGATTGGGCTGGCCAGTCTATAACGTCAATCTTGTAGGTCTGGAACCAAGATGTTGCATGTTTACTGGTGTGTGTTTGGGGTCGTTGTCTTGTTGGAACACCCATTTCAAGGGCATTTCCTCTTCAGCATAAGGCAGCATGACCTCTTCAAGTATTCTGATGTATTCAAACTGATCCATGATCCCTGGTATGCGATAAATAGGCCCAACAATGTAGTATGAGAAACATCCCCATATCATGATGCTTGCACCACCATGCTTCACTGTCTTCACAGTGTACTGTGGATTGAATTCAGTGTTTGGGGTCGTCTGACAAACTGTCTCTGGCAACTAAAAGTCAAAAAGAACAATCTTACTTTCATCAGTCCACAAAAATGTCGTGCCATTTATCTTTAGGCCAGTCAATGTGCTCTTTGGCAAATTGTAACCCCTTCAGCACGTCTTTTTTTCAACAGTGGGACTTTGCGGGGTTTCTTGCAGATAGCTTGGCTTCACATAGGCGTCTTCTAATTGTAACAGTCCTCACAGGTAACTTTACATCTTCTTTGATCTTCCTGGAGCTGATTGTTGGCTGAGTCCTTGCCATTTTGGCTATTCTTCTATCCATTCAAATGGTAGTTTTTCGCTTTCTTCCACGTATTTCAGGTTTTGGTTGCCATTTTAAAGCATTTGTGATCATTTTAGCTGAGCAGCCTATCATTTTCTGCACTTCTTTATATGTTTTCCCCTCTCCAATCAACTTTTTAATCAAGGGACGTTGTTCTTCTGAACAATGTCTGGAACAACCCATTTTCCTCAGAATTTCAGAGAGAAATGCACTGTAACCAGCATGTACAACATTTGCTGCCTTCCTTCTTTAAATAAGGGCAATAATTGCCACCTGTTTTTCAAAGAATGAATGACCTCACTAATAGAACTCCACACTGCTATTATTTTGAACATGCCCCTTTCAATTAGTGATTCAATTACACAGAATCAGCAGCATGCATGTCATGACTGTTGGGTCTGTTGGATTTCTATTACTCTACTACACCTGCTAGTAAATTATTTGCCATGTAGAAATATAATTTCTACCAAAAACAGTGATTGATCAGGTTAGTGATGTCTGACTGCTATTATTTTGAACACAACTGTATTTATTTTAGTGTTGCTGCTGGAAGTTTACCCTCCTTTCCTGTCTGTGAAATCTCTATAGTGGAGCACAAAGGTACACTACAATGGTGCACCTAGATTTTTTATGTTATGAATTCACAAATTTCTACACACTAGTTCTGCTAGTCTACAGTGCAAAACTTTAAGGCAGAAGGAGATGTAGGATGGTAGATTTTTTAAGGGATAAGTGATGAACTTTTGAGCTGACCAGTTCTGTTAGATGCTGGGATACCACCTGATGGTTTCTTATATTTCAGTGGTGAAAGATGAAACCATGCCATTCCCCAGGCCTCCACACCTGTTGTGGACATTAGGGGAAGGCCCCATTCTGGACTCTGGATTAATAATTCCTTTACATTGTGAAGAATGCAAAAGGAGGAGTGAAATCCCCCTTCGTAGGTGGGCAAAAACACCCAAACCTCAAGATGAGAATGAAAAAGATGAGAACCACGGTTTTACCACTTGCCCTCCAGAGGATTTACCCCCCTTCCTGACTAGGCCATTTATTGCGAAACGGCATTGGATTACTTTAACTGACATTTGCGTGGTCATACAACGCTGTACATAAATTAAATTTATATCCTTTTTTCCACAAATAGATCTTTCTTTCAGTGGTATTGGATCACCTCTGCGTTTTTAATTTTTTTTCTGCTATAAACAAAAAAAGACAGACAATTTTGAAAAAAAAAAAACCTCAGTATTTTTTACTTTTGCTATAAAACATAGCAAGTAGAAAAAATTAAAAAATCAAATTTCATCATGAATTAGGGCAAAATGTATTCTGCTACATGTCATTGCTAAAAAAATCCTAATACATGTAAATGAATTGGTTTACGTGAAAGTTATAGCATCTACAAATGGCGGTATATATACTGAAATTTTTATTTTTTTAATACTAGTAATGGCGGTGATCAGCGACTTATAGCGGGACTGCGGCAGGCATTCTGACACTGGGTGAGAACTGACTAACTGCCACTGACATCCCAATGACACAGTGATTAATATTAATAAAAAGCACTGACACTGTACTAATGACACTGGGCAGGAAGGGGTTAACATCTGGGGTGATCAAAGGGTTAACTGCGTGCTGTGCTGTGTTTTAACATGCTGCTGTGTAGTTCTCTGCTGCATGTTATTGCTGGCAGAAGACAGACTTGTGTTGTTCACACACAGGTCTCTCCCCCATCAGTGTAACTCGGCGATTGCCGGGTGCCGGCGAGGAATCTCTGGCCGGGACCCAATGATTGACATCTGTAGCCACCAATAGTGCTGTGGTAGGGCAGCGCACATGCATGCACGCCCCCTACCTGAAAATGCAAATCATGTATATATACATGATTATGCGCAGCCCTGCCATCCTGTAGCAGTAGTTTTACTATTGGGCGGCGGGGAAGCGTTTAAGGTGCAACAGAAATCCTCATTTCTTACATTTGTTCCAATGGGTCAACTGAGTTCCCTTGTCAGCACCAGCATATTCTCTTGACTGGAAGTCAGTCTTTGGCTGTCTTGATTGGCCAGTACAGGATGACATACGTATTTTGGGGAACTTTGGAGGGGTCTGTGTGCCTTTTATAATTTTAAGCCAGCAAGGAATTGTAATACGCCAGCCATTTTAAACACTTTTAAACACTTTTTTCATTTGTAAATGTCAATGCTTTCAAAAATCCCTACCCTGGCCGAATAGGATTTAAAAAAAAATGTTTGCATTGATAAATGTTTCCCAGGACAGTGGCCACCTCCATGCTATCTTTTTACAACCCTATGGCTATCAGCCCAGAAAAAAAGGGTATTCTTCATTTGACAGATTTGGCTCCATTGATTTTAATGGGGTTTGGATTCGGCATCCACTTTTTAAGTTAGTCACCCCTCACTCAAACTGAACCCAGGGCATTTTGGCTCATCCCTATTCCTGAATACGATTCAAACATAATAGACTGCAAGGAGATAGATAGACAAGAGCTGCTGGGTTGAATTTAAAAGACCCATGTCTCACATCATATTTAAACTAACCTCATCCAGAAACAGATTTCTGCCAGCAACCGAGAGAGATGAATCAAAGGGTATATTGAAATAACATCGAAGCTTGGCATGGAAGAATGTAAGCATCTTATTCATGAATTAATTCCCATTTGGGTATATTGGTTAGACAGGATAAGAACTAAATTATAACTGTATAGCAAATAGAAAAACTTAATGAAAGAGCCTACTGAAGCCTAAATGTGTTCTTAAAATAGTCAAACGAAGGAAAAAAACTGATCATGGTGTACATATTTGATCCACTCTAAGACCCACCAAGTGGCACCAATAGGTTTGAATCATAAAGGGTTACGTGGAGGATATGCAATCAAGAGATACAGGGAGGAACCAATAAAGCTACTGCACCACTTTTCTGGCATTAATCCTTCTCGTTAAAGGATAAATTCACCTTTTGGACAAAATTAATAAATGCACATTTTTTGGCAGGTAAAAAAAAATGTGTATTTATTATTTTTGTCTACAGTAGCCTGGAAAGCATTGCATTAGCAATTAATAGATCGCTGATGCCATGCAGTTCTCCTGCAGATCTGTCAGAATATCTGCTTGCTGTACGGGTTGTACGTTCAAGCAGATATTCTGACAGGAAGCTTCAATGAACTACCATAGCACTCCACAGCATGGTGGTAATTCATTGAAAACTACAAGCCCACAGCCGCTAAGGCTGCCGGGACTTTCAGTTCATTCATTCATGGAAGTCTGTGAATGAATGATGTGCCCTTGTGAGCAGAACCTTTGAGGTATTGAGCCATATTCATGAAGCATATACAACACTTTTGGTTCTGACAGCGACTCGTACACAAAATTTCTAAATGGCCACTTTTACATTTTGTTGCAATGAATGTGCCAAAATCAACTGTCGCATTCAATGCGACAAATTCAAAATAAAATACTGACAGTTTGTATTTGTGAAAGTGGCGCTAATTAATCTTTCGCCGTACAGAGATAAACTGGCGGAGACAAATTTTTCCAAAGTATCTTATGTGCATTCTAAAAGTGGTGCAGAACAAGCCAAATTCAAATACAAGTTCTGAACAGGTACATGAACTTGGCATACGCTGCACAATATTCAGTACACACGAGCGACACTTTCGCTAAAATCTGTCTGATGCAGTCTTTTTGATCAAGGGTAGTGTTCAGGGGGCGGACTGACAACTCATGGGGCCCCCGGGCAATAGGGGACCATGGGGCCCCTGTGTCCTTGCCCAAACTCAAAAAAACCTATGAAAAAGGTACCAGGGACATCTCATGGGGCCCCCTACTGACCCCGGGCCCTTGGGCAGTGCCCGCGTTTCCATATGGTCAGTCCGCCCCTGGTAGTGTTTAATTCTAAAGACCAATGCCCAGTCAGAACTTGTACTGCCAGCTCTGTGGCTGAATGGTGTATATAAAGTTGTATAGATGCTCAACACAGTGGATAAAAGATTGTTATGTTTTTACTAATGGAGTCCACTCATCTATAGAGTACAATGAGGCAAGACAATGATAATAATTTGGTAGAGTTTCCTTAGAGAAGTGGAGGACTTATCTTTGAAGAGGATAGAAAGAAGTACACTAAATGAAAGTTAAAACCTTAAGTAAAGTAAAAGTCTAAATGTAATGCTGGTTATGAAAACTAGAAGGGAATATCATCTTGCCTTGTGTCTATGACTGGTTAGCTTGGGGGAAGGGGGGCACGCTTTTTTTTTTATATTATATTTTTTTTGACCTGTGGTTTTAATACAGGTTCAGCACTACCTATAGACAATTAATGAATGTTTTAGTAGAAGCTTAAATCAGGTGAATTTAGTAAAAAAAAAAAAAAAAAAATAGCTTGAGAGAATGTCAGGTGAATGTGCAGGGAAGGTAACATTCTTACGGGTAAATATTACAGTAAAGATTTTATCCTGCTGAAGAGCAGATGCTGCTTAATGTCAGCAAATGTCATTTCTCATCGAGTATATCTTCACTAATTTAGTAAATATTAGGCACATTTTGGGTGAAATTGTTGATAACGACATTCATTTAATGTTTTTTTACATGTATTTGTGTTTTTTTTCATGTTTTGTTTTTTACTGTTTTTTCAATGTCTGTTTTTCTTCTGTGAAAACTGTAAGATAGTGAGGCTAATGAGGGGGCATTTTGTAGCAAGGGGAAAGGTCAGTATAGTTGGAAGGAGCTTCATGAGCCCACAGACTTCCCATTTTACCCTTAAAAACCCCCTAACACCACTATAATTTTGCCTTCCAATTGACTTCATGACTATTTCTCCAAAATTCAATGAATGGTTCTTTACACCTGTGCTAAATGTCTCTGTGAGGGAAAAAACAGCTAACAAAAATGCAGACAACAAATGGAATAATTCTAAAAACAGAATGCAACACTTCTCCGCCAAAAAAAGGCAACATCACTACTTGTACCTTTTTTGGAGGAGAAGATTCATGGTCCCATATTTCCATTGACCTTCCATACTTGCTGTTTGAGACCACATGACCTGTGGTCTTATCCTCTGGTAAGAGGCTGTGAATGGTGTTGGTGGAGGATCTTTTTTCTTCTTCTCTGTGGCCACTTACCACCTCTTCCCAGTTATGTTTTTTATGCAAAACACAGTTACATCATATGGACTTTTCCTTTAAGGACTTTTGTATTTCAATGGTTTTTATTAATTTTAAACAGTATAAAACAGAGGCAACAAAACAAGCCCACGCAGGGGCTATCAATTGCACCGATAAAAAAAGCAAAAATAGAAAAAACAGTGCTCTAACGCCAACAAGGCAAAAGGTATGCCCACGCAGGGGCTATTAATGGCACATAAGTTACAATAACATTAATGTAACTCTGTCTATAACAGCTAAAGGCAGCTGTCCACTGTCACACCAAAAACAAACAGAGAAAGAGAGAAAGGAAAAAAAAAACAAAAAAAAACAAAGAGCAGGGGTCCAAGAGCGCCAATACCGAACGCCATTACATCCCCAGACTAGCCGGGGGGGAGCGTGGGAAAGGCATATTGCAAGCACGGCTCCCATATTTTCAAAAATGTACATTGGGAGTCGTTGCAGATACTCGTCTTCTGTTCGTTGAGCATCATAGTGGTCCAACGATCCCGCTCCCCCTGAAGAGGGACAAATGGACTCTTCCAGCCTGAGCAATTGTTCTAGTGGCCGATAAAAACAAATAGGAAGCCAACTTCTGCTGGTGAGCCAAGAGGCCCGGTATGGGGCAATGAAGCAAGGCATACCGAGCATCCCACCATATGGAGAGATGGAACAAGGTGAAAAGGAGGCCAAAAACACAAGACCAAAAATGAAACAGTCTCGGGCATGACCACCAGATATGCAATACATCGCCACGATGGCCACAACCCCGAAAAAACATCGATCACTGCAGGCAGGGTTAGCCTGGGCCAAATGAGAGCCTTTAAGGACTTTTGAACCATAATTGTATTATTTATTCTAAGAGTGAGATAATAAGTGCTGCATTTTGTTTTTACATTTCTCCAAAACTGGCAAGTTCTGGTAAGCTCTTCCATTTTTTAAAATTTAAAATTCTCAATTTTTTACTCATCTCTACTGACAAGTAGGTAAGGGATGTGAGAGTTTTGCCAACTCTGAAAGTGGAAAATCTCCTAAATCTTACATAAAGAGCATCAATGTGCTGGGTGTATTCTACTCTAATATCACACTGCTTCATTCTGCTACATTGTACTGAGCCTTGAAGCCACTTAATTCCTATTGCACCCTTAAAATCATCATAAAACTTCACTGCATTCATTGAAATAGTCAACTTTTGCTGAAAACTACAATTTTTTTCTTGGAATTATATGAAACTCAATTTCACTTATTCCTACTGGTAATGGATGGGGAAGTTTCTCCAAAAGTGGAAAAATCTTTTAAAACTTTCATAATGAGTCTCACTGCATGTAATGTGCTGGGTGCATTCTCCTCTGATATCACACTGCTTCGTTCTGCCACATTGTACTGAGCACTGAGAGATATAATACTCCCCACAAATTGTAAAATTTGAATATTTCCTGCTTTACATAGTGAGACTCTGAGATTATTTCCCTATAGATTTAATTTTATATAAAACAGTTTACCATGAAGATCAATGATCTGTGTGAGTGACAGACCAGACCCATCAAGATGCTTCCTCTGACATATCTACTCTGTGTCTTTTATGTCTACATCCAAGGTATGAGGATTTTTGGGGTTTATTTTGTCAGATGTATAATAATAATTAGGAATAGAGAAATTAAAGTTAAATGGATGTGTGTTTTATCAGATATGTTATCTAAAAAAACTTTGGGCCCTCTTTGGAATTTTTTCCCAGGCATTTATTAAATAGGTAACAGTGTCCAGTGTTCTGATTAATCATAAACGGAACCTAGATCCTTACATAGAGCTTAAATGTTACATACAGATGGTTTTAGCTGAATATAGTTGCCTCTTATAATGAAATCTATTCATAATAATTATGTCTCTTCCCATCCTCAGGATCCTGTGGAGAGACTGTGATGACTCAGACTCCGGATTCTACCTCTGTGTCCCCGGGACAGACAATCACAATCACATGTACATCCAGTAAAAGTCTTTATTACTCTGGAGCACGCGCTCACTTCATAGCCTGGTATCAACAGAAAGCAGGACAACCTCCTAAACTCCTCTTGTATCACTCCAGTACTCGAGCATCTGGGGTTTCAGATAGGTTCAGTGGATCTGGATCAGGAACTCAATTCACAATGACAATACAAAGTGCGAGTGAAGATGATGAAGGAAGATATTACTGTCAGCAGCATATAGAGCTCCCTCTCACACAGTGATACAGAGCCGTATACAAAAACCTCCTTCCTCTTTTTTATGTTATGTTTATGTCACAGAAGTCACCTGTTATTCAGGAAAATCCCTGCTAAATGACTCCTGCATGTTCACCTAAAGAACTCCCTTTCCATCACTTACACAACCAACATTGTCATTTTAATATTAACTCCTTAGTGACTGACAGTAAAACAAATGGTAATGTCTGAACACCATGTTGCAACTTTGACACATGTCAGTAAAACCGTTCATATCATCAACAACTACTTTGTGTATCCAGGTTATAGCTTGTTTTTTTCAGGACAAGTTGGACTTTCTTTTGGTGGTAAATGGTAATGGATATCTCCTAATTTTTTTTATTATTATCAAAGAATTACTAGCCCAAGAAAGCAAAAAAAAAAAATGTAAATGTATCTGTATATTTCTTGCTACTACCATACCTTACCAATAAAGAACAACCCAAAATAAACTCTCATGCTCCAGATGATTGCAGCAATAACACATGTGTTTTTTATTTGTTGTTTGTACCCATAGTACAGCCCAGAACTATAGTGTGCATTTTGCTTTCTTTTATCCTACATAAAACATACTGACACTGATACTACTTTAAAAATGCTTTAACCTCTCTCTCCTGTGGCCACAACATCCTTCACCGCTTTAGTAAATTATCATACTACAAAGTTAACTTCACTAAATCATTGATATTATGCCTTGGAATTAGCCCTAATCTAAAAAGTGCCCTATCAGGACAGCTCCCATATGCCTGGAGCGATGCAGAGATACCTTATCTTGGAATCACACTCGCACCTAGCATGAGTTCCTTAGGCTGGCCACAGACGGGCTGTTTATCAGCCGAATTGTCGAACGATAAATGAAAAATCGGTCGTTGTTACCGATGCTGCCACCAATGTCTACAAAAAACGGCCGTTTTTTTGTGGATTTTCCAGCATTATCAATAAAAAGAAATGAGAAGATCCATGAAAAACGGCTGCCGGCATTACCCCACTAACGGCGTGAATATCGGCCGATTTTTCGTGCGGACGAAAATTTGGCCGATAAACAACCCTCTATGGCCTGCATTAGAAGCAGCCAACTTTGCACCTCTGATAACTAAACTAGATAGGGAGCTTAAGCATTTATCCTAGTTTGAATTGTGGATGGGCAGATTAGCCTTCTTTAAGATGACCATACTCCCACACAAATCCTATACCTATTTTGCACCCTTCCCTTCCCATCCCAGTTGAAGCAAAATTCTTTGACTCCCTTTCTAAGCTCCTCAAAACATATGTATATGGAAAGGTAAATGGACTAGATGATCACACAACCTACTAATCAAGTATAGAAATGTTGGAGGTGTAGGATGTGTGGATATCAAAGATTATCTTTCTGCGGCTCGCTTGGATCAATTTAGTTGGCGGTTCAGGAGTTCAACTGAAGTACTATGGTAGAGATTGAATCTTCATTAACTCCACTATCTGACTTGCAAATGCTACTACTGTACTTGCCAATATGTGGAAAAAGCAAGATCTAAAACTACTTCCACTGATAGTGCAGACATTTGTGGAAGCATAGTGGGCTCTCATCGGGCCTTCTGTTTGGGGCTTACATAACAAAGAGGTGTCACTTACCACACAGGTTCTAGAATCATTATTGCCACTGCTGCCCATCAGAAAGTTAATTACTCAGGGTATACTAGGGATTGACAACTTTTACAATGAATCCAACCTCAAGAGCTTGGAACACCAGGTGGAAGAGTTCAAGTTGCCTCTCAATATACCCATTTCACCTGTATCTGCATCTTAAACTTCTTGAAGTCTCACCCCATCCCCACAGCCAACATCCATCCTAAAGCCTGGCAATTTTATACTAGTTGCAAACCAGCCTTAAAGGGCTTATCGTTTTTTTATGGCGTCTTACAGGCTAAAAAGATTTTTCCAAAAAGCAGCACTATTATTGAAGTGGGAAACAGATCTTAAGACCACATTTACCCCATCAAACTGGTTGGCAGAAACACAATCCATCCAGCAGGTGGCCCACTGTGTAAACCAATAGGAACTAGCCTATAAGCTTCTTAGCAGATGGTACTGTTCCCCATACAGGATTGCTATATTTTCTTCCTCAAGTTCCCAATTGTGGGGAGAGGTTGTGGTCATACTGGTCATTTGTTAGATATGCTATTGGTGTAACCTCTTGCGCTTATATGGATACCCCTAAATCAAAAGCTGCTCTCACCCAACCTGACCCAATTGGTATGTGCAAATCAATATGAAAAAAATGGTGAAGCGCTAAACAATAAAATAAATGACAAAACTCAACAGTATAATATAATTATCCACAAACTGTGTTCTGATCCAATCCGGATCCAATTGTGAATAAACACGTGAAAAACTGTTGAAAATAACAGGAAAACCTGTTTAAGTACACACTTAAAAAGTGACTCAAATTATATAAAATATATATACCCCACCCTCCTGTCCCAATAATGGGACTTTTCAAATAGTGTAACAAGTGAAACCCCTTCTGGGGAAAAACAATAATAGCGATCAGTGCCAATTATATTAAATAACAAAAGACCTTCACTTAAATCAACCTCATATAAATAATCTCAAACATAAAACACTCACAAATAATGTCCAATACACAAAAAAAAAAAACATATAGCTGTGATCTACAAATAATTCATGCAGGTGATGAGGTGAAATAAATGATCTCCACTCTGGTGAAAAAATCCTCAAATAGCCGAAATGGCCCCTCATCTCTAAAACGTGACCACAAGGGCCAGCTCGCTTTTTAGGATCACCCACGATCCTTATGGATGTTATCTTGTCACAGGAGAAAATCGCCACATAAGCTCCCTTCAGTAACACCCCTTACTCCTCTCAGGTTCCTCCTGGCACAGGTACTGCAATACAGCTCACTCCCCACTCAGGATCATATTAATAAGACAGAAAAAAGATCCTCCATGGTGCAATAATGTTTGTTACTCAGTAAATGACATAAAAACAAATTGCCCACTCACATTTTTTTCAAAGATACAAAGCTTCTAAACCTCATGCATAAGGGTGTACTGCATGGGTTTGTTGGGTGTACCAAAATGGCCCCCACACCCGGAAGTGTGTCACCACGTCACCGGAAGTTGCGTACCAACGCGTTGCGTCACGTTGTCACGTGACTTCATCACTTAAAGTGGAGGTCTGGTCAAAACAAAAAAAAAATAAAAGTCAGCAGCCACAAAAACTGTAGCTGCTGACTTTTAGAAATCAGCCTAGGTGATTGCAGCAGAAGTAGGAGCGGGTACCTGTCAAATTTGGATATCCCCCCCCCATCCCCCAAAGGTGCCAATCCTTAAACGGGGAACAGGGGATAAAGCCTTAAATCTTCCCCTTTTGACTGCAGCACCGCTTTAAGTCTAAATGCGCTGCCTACGGTCATTACAATGTTAATAAACACTTTGTTTTAAGCCGCAGTATGTTCTTTTGAGGACTTCTTTTCTAGTAGGGTCTCACCCACTGGTCCATTTTTCTACTGCATTGTCTTGGTTCTGAGGACACCACCCTAGGATTTGGGTGATTTGGTATATTCATTATACATTTAGTTGTAATTTCATGTGCTTGTGGATCCCATTTTAGTTTTTTGCTGCCTACTGACTGCCCTGAGCTCTCTCTTGCTCCTCCACCTCACCTAAGTTTTCATTACCTCCATCAGTATACTTGGTTTTACTGTCTCTTTGCAATTTGAATTAAGGTGGCAATATACCAACATTTTTCCTATAATGTATTCAAGTATATATCCAGTCAAAATGTTTTGTTTTATCAAAACTTGGGAAGGATTAAACGCCTGTCCAATTTTTACTATTAACAAGGGCTCTGTTAGAGAGATTTTCTTTCCTTTTCTGTCCCCGCAACAATGGTTTCATCAGAAAGGAAGTGATTGAGCTTTTGAGACATGGACACAAAAAGTAATACAAAACTTTGTAAACCAAATCCACTCAACTGTTCAAATTTCCAAGGGACTGTCCCAAGATTTGAACTGAATCATAGGTTCCTGCAGGTCCACTCTGTATCCTGTAGTCTCCCTGCTGACCCAGTAGAGCCCATGGTTGTCTGATGTTGCCTATCAACAGACGTAAGCAATGAAAGCCCTATACCCAACCCTTAGGCAGAGGGAACAGTCCTCATTCCTTTTCTACACAGTAAGGCCTTTTTTTTACAGGCTACACTAATTGCTCTTCTGATGTCTTCAGATGGCTGCAGTTACCTCCTTAGGTGAGACTTAACCTTATACTGAGTTACATAGTTAGTCTGGCTGAAAAAAGACAAAAGTCCATCCAGTTCAACCAGAGAAAAAAAAAAGTTATAATCCTACAGCCACAGTTGATCCAGAGGAAGGCAAAAAAACCCCCCAGCAAATCATGATCCAATTTGCTCCTGTTGGGGAAAAAAAATCCTTCTTGATCCCCCCCGAGAGGCAATCCGATATTCCCTGGATCAACTTTACCTATAAATGTTAGTATCCAGTTATATTCTGTGTATCTAAGAAACAATCCAGGCCTTTTTTGAAGCAATCCACTGAGCTGGCCAGAACCAACTCTTGAAGGAGTCTATTCCACATTTTCACAGCTCTCACTGTGAAGAAACCTTTCCGTGTTTGGAGATTAAATTTCTTTTCCTCCAGACGTAAAGAGTGCCCCCTTGTCCTCTGTGATGACATCAGACTGAATAGCTCTACACCGAGTTCACTATATGAACCACTGATGTATTTATAGATGGTGATCATATCCCCCCTTATGTATTATACATGGAGATCCCTTAATCTCCTCTTCTCAAGAGAGAATAAATTCAGTTCCTCTAATCTTTCCTCATAGCTGATCTCCTCCATGCCTCTTATCAGTTTAGTTGCCCTTTTTCTGTACTTTCTCAAGTTCCCCAATGTTCTTTTTGTGAATTGGTGTGCACAACTGAACTGCATATTCCAGATGAGGTCTTACTAATGATTTGTACCAGGGGAAAATATATCTCTCTCTCTGGAGTCTATACCTCTTTTAATACAAGAGAGGATTTTGCTTTAGAAACCGCAGCTTGGCATTGCATGCCATTATTAAGTTTTTGATCTACCAGAACTCACAGATCCTTCTCCATCATAGACTCCCCCAGTTGTACCCCCCCTAGTATGTATGATGCATGCATATTCTTAGCCCCCAAGTGCATAACCTTACATTTATCAACATTAAACCTCATTTGCCACATAGTTGCCCAATTACACAGAGCATTGAGGTCGGCTTGTAAGTTGAAGACATCCTGTAAGGAAGTTATTCCACTGCACAGCTTGGTGTCATCTGCAAAGACTGAAATGGGATTTTTAATCCCAGACCCTATATCATTTATAAATATATTAAAAAGTAAGGGTCCCAACACTGAACCTTGGGGTATACCACTGATGACCCTAGACCAGTGGTCGGCAAGCCGCGGCTCGCGAGCCACATGCGGCCCTTTACACGCTTTAATGCGGCTCTTGTGTGCCGGGCGCCCGCTCCCCTCCCTCCTCTTGGGCGGCAGGGACTCTGCAGCGTGATCCAAAAAAAAAAACAGCCAGGGAAGCGCGCTCAAATGCAATGACTGGCCAGTCTCGCTGCCACTCACATCCTGATAGCCAGTGATTGGCTGTCAGGATTTGTGTAGGCTTAGCAGCGTGACGAACGTGAGAGGAGCTAGGCTCCTCTCACAGTCCGCTCTGAAGACCGGAAAGTCGCGGGAACACAGCGAGAGGAACGCGCGGAGCAAAGGTAAGTGAATTGACACAGGGGGAACTTGGCTTACTACTTGCTACTTACTTACTACTACTATATGAGGGATGAATTAATATGGGGGATGAATTACTATAGGGGGGATGAATTACTATAGGGGGGATGAATTACTATGGGAGATGAATTACTATATGGGGGATGAATTACTATGGGGGATGAATTACTATATGGGGGATGAATTACTATGGGGGATGAATTACCATATGGGGGATTAATTACTATGGGGGATGAATTACTATATGGGGGATGAATTACTATGGGGGATGAATTACTATATGGGGGATGAATTACTATATGGGGGATGAATTACTATGGGGGATGAATTACTATATGGGGGATGAATTACTATGGGGGATGAATTACTATATGGGGGATGAATTACTATGGGGGATGAATTACTATATGGGGGATGAATTACTATAGGGGATGAATTACTATGGGGGATGAATTACTATATGGGGGATGAATTACTATATGGGGGATGAATTACTATGGGGGATGAATTACTATATGGGGGATGAATTACTATGGGGGATGAATTACTATGGGGGATGAATTACTATATGGGGGATGAATTACTATATGGGGGATGAATTACTATGGGGGATGAATTACTATAAAAACTTATTGAAACTAAAAACAGTGTACCATCCTATGTATTTTCAGTTTTAAAAATGTGGCTCTCAAAATAAATTTCAATCGTGGTTTTGGCGAGATTTGGCTCAGTTGAAAAAAAAGGTTGCCCACCACTGCCCTAGACCATTCAGAGTATGAATCATTAACCACTACTCTCTGAATACGATCTTTTAGACAGTTTTCTATTCATTTACATATAGATTTTTCCAAGCCCGTAGATTTTAACTTACACATTAGCTGTGTGTGGGGAACTGTGTGAAACGATTTTGCAAAATCCAAGTATATCACGTCAACCACCACCCCTCTGTCCAAGTATACCACGTCCACCGCCACCCCTCTGTCCAAGGTTTTGCTCACCCCCTCATAAAAAGAAATCAGATTTGTTTGACAACTTCTGTCTTTCATGAATCCATGCTATCTGTTGCTTAAAATGTTTTTTCCAGCAAGAACTCATCTATGTGGTCTTTTATTAAACTCTCAAGTATCTTCCCAATTATAGAAGTTAAACTAAGAGGTCTATAATTACTTGGTAAATATTTTGAACCCTTTTTAAATATTGGCACCACATTGGCTTTAGGCCAATCCAGTGTTACTATGCCAGTCATTAAAGAGTTCCTAAAAATGAGAAACAATGGCTTTGAAATGACAGAGCTCAATTCTTTAAAGACCCGTGGATGTATGCCATCCGGTCCTGGTGCTTTATTCACCTTTATTCTGTCTAAATATTTTTGGATCATATCAATTCGGAGCCAATGTGGATCATCTGGAGCTGTGTCAATACCATGCCCATTATGGACAAGAGCTCCCCCATGCTCCTTTGTATACACAGAGCTGAAGAAGGTATTAAATAAATTTGCCTTCTCTTTGTCCCCAGTCACCCACTCTAGATTATTTTGTAAAGGGCCTACATGCTCGGACCGGAACTTTTTACTATTAATATATTTGAAGAATTTTTGGGGGTTGGTCCTGCTATCTTTTTGTTCGTTTTCAATTTTTGCGGCCTTTATTTCCTTTTTGCATATTCTGTTATATTCTTTGTAATGTTTAAATGATGATAGCATTCCTTCATATTTATATTTAATAAAAGCTCTTTTCTTATTATCTATAGCCTTTTTAACTTTGGCCGTAAGCTACATAGGTTTGATCTTTAGCCTTTTAAACTTGTTGCCCATGGGAATATGTTTTGCAGTGTGTTCACATACAGTCTTTTTGAAGAACTTTCATTTCTGTGTTGTGTTCAACAATGCCAATATTCCCTCCCAGTATAAGTCTTGGAGAGCAGCTCTCAGCCTTGGAAAATTAGCTCTCTTGAAATTGAGCGTTTTTATTTTTCCCGTATGTGCTTGCTGTTTACAGCTAACAATAAATGAAATCACGCTATGGTCACTGCTACCCAGATGTTCTTTTATATGGACATCCATAATAAGCTCTGCATGGTTTGAGATTACCAGGTCCAGCAGAGCATCATTCCTAGTAGGGGTCTCTATGAACTGTACCATAAAATTGTCCTGTAGTAGGTTTAAAAATGTTTGCCCTTTAACTATTCCTGCAGTACCATACTCCAGTCAATTTCCGGGTAGTTAAAATCCCCCATTATTATCACAGTCCCAGCCCTTGCAACCCTTTTGATCTGAGCAAGGGGCTGAGTTTCTACCTCCTCATTAACACTGGGATGCCTATAACAAACTCCAATGATTACCTTTGTAGTACACACCCCCATGTGCAGTTCCACCCATAATACTTCAGTTTCATCACACTCTCCATCAACTAGGTCCTCTTTCACACTCGCTCTGAGATCACTTCTCACATAGGGACAGACACCACCACCTTTCCTATTTACTCTGTCTCTCTGAAAGAGAACATAGACAGGAATATTAATGGCTCAGTCATGCAAAGAATAAAGCCAAGATTCAGCAATACCAATTAAATCATAGTTCTTTTCATGCACCAAAGCTTCTGGCATTTGTGAACAAACACTTTAATTCTTTGACACCTTGTTCCCACTTATTTTGCATATTTTTTATTTTCATACAAATGGTACCAATTCCACTGGTTGTTTGTAACATGAGAACCTTCTTATCATCTGCCATAGCCTTTCCTCCATCTTTCCCCATTCTACCCACCAATAAGTACTGACTCCTGTCTGATCTGTCTACCCCATTATAATCTAATTCTCCCTCCCCCCTCGATCCTAGTTTAAATACTCCTCCAGCCTTCCCATAAACCTCTTCCCCAGCACAACAGACCCCCTTCCATTTAGGTGCAGACCATCTCTAACATATAGGTTGCACCCCAATGAAAAAGTCCAGTGCTCTAGAAATCCAAATCCTTCCCTCTTAGACCAGGTCTTCAGCCATGCATTGAGTTCTCTAATCTCCCCCTGTCTTTCCTGAGTTGTGCATGGCACAGGTAATTTTTCAGAGAATATCACCTTGGAGGTCCTTCCCTTCAACTTGCAGCCTAGTTCTTTAAATTGGTTCTTAAGGAGTCTCCACCTTCCATGCATTCTGTCATTGGTTTCAACATGAACCAAGACAGCTGGGTCATGCCCAGCCCCTCCCAGTAATTTATCAACCTGTTCCACCACACGCCAAACAATGGCACCAGCAATCCAGGTTGAGGCAATCCTGGTGACAAATTATTCTATCAGATCATAGAATCCCCTACTATCACCAGCTGTCTAGGCCTTCCTGCACTACCCTCACCATCCCTCACAGTTGGTCTGCCCTCCAACCTGTTAGGGATAGCAGTGACATCCAGGGCTGCAACCCCCACATCTTCACCCAACTTGGCAAATCTGTTTGGATGCTCAAAACCCAGGGCCAGCCTTCCTTTTCTGCGAGCCCCTACCTATCAGAGCCTGGATCCGAACCTAGGACTTCTGCAGTGAGAGGAAATGTTTCTTCTTGCTGAGCCACCTGGAATGCTGGACAGCTCCCTTGACAAATATTTGGATGATCCTGCCTTGTTTGTCTTGAATCTTGAACCTCTTCTGCCTTCTCCAGCCAATATCCCGCTTGTCTCTCCTGCTGCAGTCTATACCTTTGCTACCAACCTTTGGCTTGTTCCTGGACTACGATTTTGCCTCATCCCCATCTACTACCACTTGTGACCGACCCTTGGCTTGTTCACTGACTCCGCTTCTGCTAAATCCTTATCTGCTCTATCTGCTATCGGATTCTGGCTTGCTCATTCCTTGGTGGGGTGATCCTGAGTACTGCGACCTGGTACTAACATGCAGCGAAATCCATCTCCACCATTAGGAGCTCTGGTGAAAACCGGTTAGTGCGGGGTGCACCTCAGGTGAGCCTGCATCATTTCCCAGGGTGACCTGCTGGTGTATACTAAGCAAAATGGTAGTGTGACAAGAACACCCCTACCTGGAAAAAGAAGGTTACTAGGTGATCCACGCGGAGTAATATAATTTCAAAAATATTCCAAACAATACTTTATTTGATCACATAGATCATAAGGAGGTTAAACATGAGCACGGTGTACATATGAAAAAATAAATAAAATCATGTTAAAAAGCACTAGGCGTCTTCAGTTTCGGGTCATCTTAGCAAATAGAGTACCATAAGGCAGAGTTATATAGTGGTGATGTAGTTATCCTGGGTTTCCATGGGTTTTCATCTAGTATTCAAATGAACCATGTATTCAGCAGATGTGTTCCCAATATATGTCAGGTATCTCCTGGTATGAAACAGCTGGAACACAGAAATACATAGTATATATATAGAAGTATGAAAACCAAAAAACCAAAACACATCCAAAGTTCACCAGACCTCCCTCTACAGTAGTCAATGGATACTACTATTACCTTCTCAATAGTGAAATTAACAGGCCAACTTCTCAAATGTAGGGACTTCCTGGATAGCCACCCCAAGTGAAACAGGGTCCACAGTACCAAATGATTCTGAGGATATATATAGAAAAATAATGATACATATAAAAATCGTGGGCATCACGTCACCCTGAAAACAAGACACGCATAAAGTGGGTATAATACCATAAATGAAGATCAAGAAGACTTCTGTCGACTTGAAATAAGATCAGGTCCTTGATGCTTTTCCAAGATACATGTAGGGGTGGGAAGCCAGGTAGTCACAATACATGGATTCCAAACACATAAACTGTGTATATGGCGTATAGCAGGCTATGCAGGCCTGAGTTTTTAGATCCAATGTAGGGTTTCCAAAAATTACTCAAAATGAGAAGATTATTGCTCCATATACTATGTATATAGCATGTAACACGCTGTACAGGCCTGAGTATTTATACCCAATAAAGGGTTTCCAAAAATTACTCAAAATGAGAGGGTTATTGCGGTTTCGTGAGGATATGGCTATGTCACAATTATGGGGTTTTTTTTATTTCACTTTATTAAGCACAAACCCTGAATAGGATAGCGTATATATACAGTCATGGCCGAAATTGTTGGCACCTTGATATTTTTCCTGAAAATCAAGTATTTCACACAAAAAAAAAGGTATTGCATTAACACATGTTTTGCTATACACATGTTTATTCCCTTTGTATGTATTGGAACAAATATAAAACAGAGGCAGAAAAGCAAATATGACATAATGTCACACAAAACCCCAAAAATGGGCTGGACAAAAGTATTGGCACCCTTAACTTAATATTTGGTTGCACACCCTTTGGAAAACATAACTGAAATCAGTCGCTTCCTATAACCATCAATAAGCTTCTGACACCTCTCACCCGGAATTTTGGACCACTCTTCCTTTGCAAACAGCTCCAGGTCTCTCTTATTGGAAGGACACCTTTTCCCAACAGCAATTTTAAGATCTCTCCACAGGTGTTCAATGGGATTTAGATCTGGGCTCATTGCTGGCCACTTCAGAACTCTCCAGCGCTTCTTTGCCATCCCATTTCTGAGTGCTTTTTGACGTATGTTTGGGGTCATTGTCCTGCTGGAAGACCCAGGATCTTGGACGCAAACCCAGCTTTCTGACACTGGGCCCTACAGTGCGACCCAAAATCCTTTGGTAATCCTCAGATTTCATGATGCCTTGCACACAGTCAAGGCACCCAGTGCCAGAGGCAGCAAAACAACCCCAAAACATCATTGAACCTCCACCATATTTTACCGTAGGTACTGTGTTTTGTTCTTTGTAGGCCTCATTCCGTTTTCGGTAAACAGTAGAATGATGTGCTTTACCGAAAAGCTCTATCTTGGTCTCATCTGTCCACAAGACGTTTTCCCAGAAGGCTTTTGGCTTACTCAAGTACATTTTGGCAAACTGTAGTCTTGCTTTTTTATGTCTCTGTGTCAGCAGTGGGGTCCTCCTGGGTCTCCTGCCATAGCGTTTCATTTCATTTAAATGTCGACGGATAGTTCGCGCTGACACTGATGCTCCCTGAGCCTGCAGGACAGCTTGAATGTCTTTGGAACATGTTTTGGGGCTGCTTATCCACCATCCGGACTATTCTGCGTTGCAATCTTTCATCAATTTTCCTCATCCGTCCACGACCAGGGAGATTAGCTACAGTGCCATGGGTTGCAAACTTCTTGATAATGTTGCGCACTGTGGACAAAGGCAAATCTAGTTCTCTGGAGATGGACTTGTAACCTTGAGATTGTTGATATTTTGCCACAATTTTGGTTCTCAGGTCCTCAGACAGTTCTCGTCTCCTCTTTCTGTTGTCCATGCTTAGTGTGGCACAGACAGACACACAATGCAAAGGTTAAGTGAACGTCTCTCCTTTTTATCTGCTTTCAGGTGTGATTTCTATATTGCCCACACCTGTTACTTGCCCCAGGTGAGTTTACAGGAGCATCACATGCTTGTAACATTCTTATTTATCCGCAGTTGTGAAAGGGTGCCAATACTTTTGTCCAGCCCATTTTTGGAGGTTTGTGTGACATTATGTCGAATTTGCTTTCTTTCCTCCCTTTTTTTGTTTTGTCCCAATACACACAAAGGGAATAAACATGTGTATAGCAAAACATGTGTTAATGCAATACGTTTCGTGAGAAATACATGATTTCCTGGAGAAATATCAAGGGTGCCAACAATTTCGGCCATGACTGTATATATATATATATGTAGATCGTCCTCAAAAGAGGATTTACAAAAAATTCCCCGAGTACACAGGGTAATTTAGGCCCATATAGCATGCCCTTTTAATACCATAAATGCTCTATAGATCTCAACAGCCGTAAGCTAAAATAACTTGCCACCGGTGGAAGATAAATTTCCCTAAAAGATTGCCGTTTGCGGACCGCTGCAATAGTAGCCTTATGGTAGTTTTCAGAGGGTCAAGGGCCTTCCTAGCAGAGAGCTGTGACACCGCCGTTCCTTCCCGCCTCATGGGCGCCGCACCCAGTGAAGACGCCGAGCGTATTGACGTCCACTACGCTCGGCGTCTTCACTGGGTGCGGCGCCCACGAGGCGGGAAGGAACGGCGGTGTCACAGCTCTCTGCTAGGAAGGCCCTTGACCCTCTGAAAACTACCATAAGGCTACTATTGCAGCGGTCCGCAAACGGCAATCTTTTAGGGAAATTTATCTTCCACCGGTGGCAAGTTATTTTAGCTTACGGCTGTTGAGATCTATAGAGCATTTATGGTATTAAAAGGGCATGCTATATGGGCCTAAATTACCCTGTGTACTCGGGGAATTTTTTGTAAATCCTCTTTTGAGGACGATCTACATATATATATATATATATACGCTATCCTATTCAGGGTTTGTGCTGTGACATAGCCATATCCTCACGAAACCGCAATAACCCTCTCATTTTGAGTAATTTTTGGAAACCCTTTATTGGGTATAAATACTCAGGCCTGTACAGCCTGTTACATGCTATATACATAGTATATGGAGCAATAATCTTCTCATTTTGAGTAATTTTTGGAAACCCTACATTGGGTCTAAAAAATCAGGCCTGCATAGCCTGCTATACGCCATATACAGTTTATGTGTTTGGAATCCATGTATTGTGACTACCTGGCTTCCCACCCCTACATGTATCTTGGAAAAGCATCAAGGACCTGATCTTATTTCAAGTCGACAGAAGTCTTCTTGATCTTCATTTATGGTAATATACCCACTTTATGCGTGTCTTGTTTTCAGGGTGACCTGATGCCCACGATTTTTATATGTATCATTATTTTTCTATATATATCCTCAGAATCATTTGGTACTGTGGACCCTGTTTCACTTGGGGTGGCTATCCAGGAAGTCCCTACATTTGAGAAGTTGGCCTGTTAATTTCACTATTGAGAAGGTAATAGTAGTATCCATTGACTACTGTAGAGGGAGGTCTGGTGAACTTTGGATGTGTTTTGGTTTTTTGGTTTTCATACTTCTATATATATACTATGTATTTCTGTGTTCCAGCTGTTTCATACCAGGAGATACCTGACATATATTGGGAACACATCTGCTGAATACATGGTTCATTTGAATACTAGATGAAAACCCATGGAAACCCAGGATAACTACATCACCACTATATAACTCTGCCTTATGGTACTCTATTTGCTAAGATGACCTGAAACTGAAGACGCCTAGTGCTTTTTAACATGATTTTATTTATTTTTTTCATATGTACACCGTGCTCATGTTTAACCTCCTTATGATCTATGTGATCAAATAAAGTATTGTTTGGAATATTTTTGAAATTATATTACTCCGCGTGGATCACCTAGTAACCTTCTTTTTCCAGGTAGGGGTGTTCTTGTCACACTACCATTTTGCTTAGTATGTACCTTTTGGGTTTATGGATCCACACTTATACAAGTGAGTCGGAGATAAGTCAATGACACCAGCTATACGTGTCATTCTGGGTGGCCTGTTTGTGTTTTATTGTTGTGACCTGCTGGTGTACCTATCCTGCTGGTTTCAGGTAAGCCTTACACTGCTGTAGCAACTGGTCTCTGAACCCGACCCAGACCATGACAGTACCACTCCCTGTCGTTAATGTAACCCATCTTCCTGTAATTCTTTTTCAAAACAAAAAAAAAATTAGTTTTGGCTTCTTTAGTCAAAAGAAGGCAAAACTTTGCTATCAAATATGGCATACATATGTCATGCACCTTAAGACTCACCAAGTGGCACCAGTAATTGGGAACCACTTCTTAAAAGTAGGTTTGAACCATAAAGGATTTCATGGGGGATATGCAATCAAGAGATAGTGTTTAATTGCATGGACCTATGCCAAGCTAGAAATTGCACTGGCAGCTCTGTGGAGGAATGGTATATACAAGATTGCATAGATGCTCAATGTCCTACCAACACAGTGGATGCAGCATTAGGTACGTTGTTACTAGTGGAGTCCATTCATCTATAGAGGACAATGAAGCAATACAATGATAATCATTTGCTGAGAGCCTTAGAGAAGTGGAGGACCCATCTTTTAACAGGTGAAGTAGAATTATGCCAAATGAAAGTTAAAACCAGTCTGAGGTATGCTGCTTAAGAAAACTAGAAGAAGGGAATACCACCCTGCATCCCTGGTGGCCCTGGCTGGTTAGCTTTGGAGGAGAGAGGGCATGCTCTTTTTTTATACTCATTTTCTTTAAATGACCTGTGTTTTTAATACAGGTTCAGCACTCTCTAAAGACAATCAATGAAGTTTTAGTAGAAGCTTAAACCAGGTGAATTTAGTAAAAAAAAAAATAGTTTGAGAGAACATTAGATGAATTTGCAGGGAAGGTTACATTCACCCTGTTCTTATAGACATTTTTCTGTCGAACAGATGCTGCGAAATGTCTGTGAATGAATAATTATAAGTAAATATTGGGCAAATTTTGGATGAAATTGTTGATAACTACACCCAGGGCTGGGACAAGGGGTGGGAAGAAGGGGCACCTGACCTGGGTGCAGAAGCACTGTGTGGAGAGGGGGCACCAAGAGACCATGATCACTCCCCTCTCCAGGTACCTGAATGGCAGGCGATGCTGTCACCACTTCTGTCATTCATAACAGAGCACAGTGCAGGGCTGCAGTTACAAAGTACAATTCTCCCTCTAGCAGTGGGACTGGATGTCCTCCCCCTAACTCCTTCAGCAGTTTCAGGCACACTGGTGCAGGACAACCTAGAAGAGGATACTACAGGTTACTGCTGCATGTTGTGTGGGCGGGATGGGGATGCAGCCGGCCTCAGAGATCTCACTCACCTGCCTGCCGCATGAAAGAGGGAGATGTGAGCTGAGCGTGTGCTAAGGTAAGCTCAGTCGCGATATTTGATGTCATTGCTGCTGCTCCCAGTTCATCATCAGAGCACAGGAAGTATGGGAATTGGGACTGGAGAAGACTGGAACTGAGGAAGGGGTTAACATGACCACCAATGCAGATGGGGTATGAGGGGTTAACGTTCGCCGCATGACAGTGAAATTCTAACCCACCACTCCTGCATTTGTGGATAATATCAGTGAAAGTTACCCCCCCTCCTCCCACATTGGTGGTCATGGGAGGGGGTTAAATTTCAATGCCTCTGACTACCAAGGTTGGGGAGGGGGTTAATAATACTGACAGCTGTGCGGGGAGTTATTATTGTGCCCACTGGCATCAATGGTGGGAGTTATTGCGTGCAGTAATGCCAATTCTACGGGTTATTAATGCATCCACTGGCATCAATGGTGGGAGTTATTGCATCCATGACACCTGTGCTGGAGTGTTTTATAGTGTCCACTGACACCAATGCTGGGAGTTATTGCATGCACAAACACGTGTGCTGGGACTTATTACACTGACTTCAATGCTATGGGTTATTAATGCGTCCACTGATTCCAGTGTTGGGGGTTATTCTTGTGTTTGGGGGGGGTGCCCGAGTTTCCAAATGGTCAGTCCGCCCCTGATCCCAAGCTACATTCGGGAATACCTCCAGGGAGGGTTAAAGTGATTCTAAAGGAAGAATGCTTTTTTACCTTAATGCATTCTATTCACCTCCTGATGTGCATGAGAGCAGCAGCTCTCCTGCTGTCAATCTTATTCAGTGAACCAATGAGGAGAGAGTATGGGGCAGGGCCGAGTCCTGACAGTGCCCATTCACAGGAGTGCAGCTTGAGAGCAAGCCTGCTCAATTGCACCCAGAGCAAGAGCCTTGTTATTGGGGGCCCTCAGAAGGGAGGAAAGGCCAGGACCGCTGGTGGGGGACCCGAGAAGGGGGAGAATTGGGGCTCCTCTGTGCAAAACCATTGCACAGAGCAGGTAAGTATAACATGTTAGTTATTTTTTTTTTTTAATTCAACCTTTAGAATAACTTTGCCACATTGTACTGAGCACTGAGATATGATACTCCTCATCAACTGTGATATTTGAATATTTCCTGCTTTACATAGTGAGACTCTGAGATTATTTTCCTATAGATTTCATGTTATATAAACAGTTTACCATGAAGGTCAATGATCTGTGTGAGTGACAGACCAGACCCATCAAGATGCTTCCTCTGACATATCTACTCTGTGTCTTCTATGTCTACATCCAAGGTGTGAAAATATTCAGTTTATTTTGTCAGATGTAAAATAATAGTTAGGAAGGTAAAGGGATGCATTTTTATCTTGTCTATTTCTTGTCTATTTAAAAAAAAACTTTCATAACTAAACTAGAATAGTTTTTTCATCAGATAATAATAAATGAATAACACTGTTAGGTGTTCTGATTCATTATAAACATATCCTAGATCCTTACAAAGAGCCTAATTTGTTACATATAGACAATTTCAGCTGAATATTGTTGCCTCTTATGATGAAATTTATTGATAATGATTATGTCTCTTCCCATCCTCAGGATCCTGTGGCGAGATTGTGATGACTCAGACTCCGGATTCTATCTCTGTGTCCCCGGGACAGACAATGAGTGTGACGTTGTACTTCTAGTAAAAATCTATATTATTCTAACGCAAGAGCTCACTTAATAGCCTGGTACCAAAAGAAAGCAGGACAACCTCCTAAACTCCTCTTGTATCACACCAGTACTCGAGCATCTGGGATTCCAGATAGGTTCAGTGGATCTGGATCAGGAACTCAATTCACAATGACAATACAAAGTGCGACTGAAGATGATGAAGGAAGATATTACTGTCAGCAATATATTGAGTACCCTCTCACACAGTGATACAGAGCCGTACAAAAACCTCCTTCCTCTTTTTGGATGCCATGTGTTTATGCTGTATTTGATAAGTTCTAATAATTTCCAAGTACAACGCTGGGTTTTGAAAATTCATCCCTGCAAATAAATCCAGGTTTCACATTTCAGGTAACCTACTTTAACAACTTTCCTATGGGGCACTTTCACCCCCTTTTGTGTCCAGGCCAATTTTCAGCTTTCACTGTTGTTGCACTGTGCATTACAATTGACAAGTCATGCTACACCAGCAATGGGCAAACTACGGCCCGGCGGACCTTTTAATCCGGCCCGCGGAGCTAGGCTCCCGCAAGGCCAGTGGTCGGCAAGCCGCGGCTCTTTACAAATTTAGATGCGGCTCTCCTGTGTGCCGGGCGCCCGCTCCCCTCCCTCCTCTCCTCCTCTCCCCTCCCTCCTCTCCTCCTCTCCCCTCCCCTCCTCTCCTCTCGGATGGCCGCCCCCCCTCTCGGATGGCCGCCCCCCTCCCTCCTCTCGGACGTCAGGACTCTGCAGCTGTCAGGATGTAGGCGGGGCAGCGTGACGAACTCCTCTCACAGTCCTCCCTGAAGACCAGAACGGCGCGGGGAATACGAGAGGAACGCGCGGACCAAAAAGGTAAGTGAATTGACACAGGGGGGGGACTTACTATATGGGGGATGAATTACTATATGGGGGACTTACTATATGGGGAATGAATTACTATATGGGGGACTTACTATATGGAGGACTTACTATATGGGGAATGAATTACTATATGGGGGACTTACTATATGGGGAATGAATTACTATATGGGGGACTTACTATATGGGGAATGAATTACTATATGGGGGACTTACTATATGGGGAATGAATTACTATATGGAGGACTTACTATATGGGGGATGAATTACTATATGGAGGACTTACTATATGGGGGATGAATTACTATATGGAGGACTTACTATATGGGGGATGAATTACTATATGGGGGACTTACTATATGGGGAATGAATTACTATATGGGGGGGGACTTACTATATGGGGGATGAATTACTATATGGAGGACTTACTATATGGGGAATGAATTACTATATGGAGGACTTACTATATGGGGAATGAATTACTATATGGGGGACTTACTATATGGGGAATGAATTACTATATGGAGGACTTACTATATGGGGAATGAATTACTATATGGGGGACTTACTATATGGGGGATGAATTACTATATGGGGGATGAATTAATATGGGGGATGAATTACTATGTGGGGGATGAATTACTATATGGGGGATGAATTACTATGGGGGATGAATTACTATATGGGGGATGAATTACTATGGGGGATGAATTACTATAGGGGGGATGAATTACTATGGGGGACGAATTACTATATGGGGGACGAATTACTATATGGGGGACGAATTACTATATGGGGGACGAATTACTATATGGGGGATGAATTACTATGGGGGATGAATTACTATATGGGGGATGAATTACTATGGGGGATGAATTACTATATGGGGGATTAATTACTATATGGGGGATTAATTACTATGGGGGATTAATTACTATGCTTACTATGGGGGAATATTACTATTACTTACTATGGATGACACATACACATCATTCATCTACTCTTGGTCCGGCCCCCGGGTCCAATATATGAACCCATTGCGGCCCTCAAGTCAAAAAGTTTGCCCACCCCTGTGCTACACTGTATCCATACAAAATGTTCATATTTTTTTCACACACAGAGATTTCTTTTGGTGGTATTTAATCGCCATTGGGTTTTTTATTTTTTGCACTATAAACAAAAGAGTTGGAAAAAAATGTTTTTCTTTGTTTCTATTATAAAATTTTGCAAACAGGTAATCTTTTTTCCTTCACTGATGTGCATTTGATGAGGCTGCACTGATAGGCAGCACTGCTGGGCACTGATGAGGTGGCATGGATAGGCAGCCCTGATGGACACTGATAGGCTGCACTGATGAGGTGGCACTGGTGGGCATTGATGAGGAGGCCCTGATGATGCTGCACTGATATGCAGCAATGATGGGCACTGATAGCCAGCATTGATCGGCGGCACTGATTGACAGCACTGACTGACAGCCCTGTTTGGCAGCACTGACTGATGGCACTGCGGGGGGGGGGGGTACTGATGGATGGCACTGCTGGGCACTGATGGGTGGTACTGCTGGGCACTGATGGGATGCCCTGATGATCAGTGCCGATCTGCTCTGTAACAGCTGCCGGTTATCAGCAGTACTTTCCTCATGCGACTATCTTCTGGCAGTAGCTATTGCCACTAAGAAAAGTTGTGCCACTCACAGAACCCATACCATTAGACATAATTAATGTGTTTGGTGCTTTATCCCCCCCCAAAAACAAACCCACTGCCCACTCATTTAGTACTGAGCTCTCTCACTCCTCTACCCCACCTAAGTTTACACTACCTTCATCAGTATACTTGGTTATACTTTCACTTTACCATTTTAATTAACCGATTGCCAACTGTGTACTGTAGCTTTACTGCTACAGAGCAGGGCAGCTGTGAAAAATCATGTATATACATGATTTTGCTTTTCCGGGTAGGGTGCGCGTACCCGCCTACCCGCACTATCATTGGCTGCCTGGCATGCAGGTTAACGGGTTCCAGCTGATGATTCACGGATGGGACACATCAATCGTCACAGTTACTGACATGACAGAGATCTGTGTTGGTAAGATCTCTCTATTGACAGCGTGGCTGTGCCTGTTTTTGTCTCCTTGCAAAGGGAGAGAAAAACCATCACATCCCCTAGTAAAACAGCACACAGTAAACACATTACATTTAGTAAGGCACACAGTTAACCCTTTGATCGCTCCAGTTGTTAACCCCTTCCTGCCCAGTGTCATTAGTACAGTGTCGGTGCATTTTATTAGCACTGATCACTGTATCGGTGTCACTAGTCACATCAGTGTCAGTTAGCCAGTGTCAGAATGCGCACCATACTATCACAGTCCCGCTATAAAGGCACTGATAGCTGCCATTACTAGTATAAAAAAAAAATTCCAGTATGTATATCATCATTTGTAGACACTTTGATTTTCACGCAAACCAGTTAATATACACGTATTGGGATTTTTTTTTTACCAAAGACATGTAGCAGAATACATTTTTGCCCTACATTTATGAAGACATTTTATTTTTATATTTTTTTTATGGGATGTTTTATAGCAAAAAATAAAAAATATTGTTTTTTTCAGAATGATCTGTCTTTTTTCATGTACAGCTCAAAAAATAAAAAAAACACAGTGGTGATCAAATAACTCCAAAAGAAAGCATGACCGCACAATTAGTTAATTAAGTTAACCACTTCCAGTCCAGTCCATGTACATAAATGGCAGGGCAGGAGTGGGTGGCCATTTATAAATGTCCTTTTCCGCTTCCCTACCTGTGCGCGCTCCCTGGGAGCACGCGGCACCAAACACTGTGTGAGGTCCTGATCATGTGATCACTGATTGGCCAATCAGTGATCACATGAATAGTAGTAAGCAAGATGTCACTTCCTGACATCATTGCTTACTACTTGTGAAATCTGTGAATGATCACAGAGGTCACATGGTACAAGGGTATTCACAACAGCCTTGTACCATGTGACAAGCTGTGACCAATCACAGCTCTCACAGTATTTCTCAATGGCTGTATGAATGCAGCCAGAGAGAAGGAGAAATGATTGCTTTTACAGCCTTTATGGGTTGTGAAAGCAATCACTGTGAAAAAAAAAAAATCTTCATCACCCCCCACAAGTAGTACAGTGTCACTATGGTGACACTGCACTGCTAGGGTGACAAATATGTTTAAAATAAAAACATAATTAATAGTATATAACAAAATAAAAATAAAAATGTAATGAACATTTTTGAAAAATTATAATTTTTGGTTATAAAACTAATTCGGGTTTTTTTTTTTTTTACTAAAAAGATAGCTGAATACATTTTGGCCAAGATATATGAAGAAAGATTATTTATTTTCAAAATTTTATAAGAAAAACACTTTTTTTTTTAAATGTTTGGACTTTTTCATTGATATAGCAAAAAAATAAAAATCCCAGTGGTGAATAAATACCACCAAAATAAAGTTTTATCTGTCTCAAACAAATGCTAAAAAATGCAATATGGGTACAGTGTTGCATGACCGCGCAATTGTCATCCAAAGTGTAACAGCACCGAAAGCTGAAAATTGACCTGGGCAGGAAGGGGGTAAAAGTGTCCAGACTGGAAGTGGTTAAAGTAGTGCAGCGCCATGTAGCAAGAAATGGCCTGGTCATGAAGGGGGGGTAAATCTTCTGGGAGGGCAAGTGGTTAAGGCAAAATACAAACAACATTTCAGCATTTCTGTATAATATATTAAAGTAAACATCCAGTCAAAATGTTTTCTTTTATCAAGAGTGGGGAAGGATGAGAAACACCTATATGGTTTTTACCGCTATAACGGGCTCTGTTAGAGTGATTTCTTTCCATTTCTATTTCCGCAACAATGGTTTCATCAGGCAGGAAATCATTGCATTCTTGCAACAGGGACACAGGGCTCCATTCACAAAGCTTTATCTACCACTTAAGAAATGCAGGTAAAATGTTGCTCGTGTTTTTCAAAATTTTTTCTGGCATTCACTAAAAAATGCCTTCTAAAATATTACATGTAAATGTGTGAGTTAGCAAGCGCACCAAGTAAAGCTGCTGATGCACAAAAAGGAACCACAAAACCTGGGGGAAGCCATTCCAGTCCAGGAGAGGAGCCAGTACAAGTGTGCAAGACTGAAGGGAGTCGTGGAGGAGAGTTGTTTAGGAGTCCATCCAGGCAGGAGAGAATTTGGGATATAGGTCCAGACCATCATCTCTGGCAGCCGTCACCCTATTTACCACCAGAGGGCACCTTCATCATCAGGCTGTACCTTCACGGACTTTCCGGCTTCATGGAATTTCTATGTGCACATTAAATTGCACTTCCGGTGAGTGGGCAATTTTTCTACACCTTCATGTTAGGATGTTGGAATATACCCATTTGGATTGAAGTCATTCATACTCCATCACTGGAATATACCTTTTTGGACTGATATCACATCACCTTGGACTGTATATGATTCAGTTTATAGGACTTTTTTGTCATATTTTGCCATACTTGTGACAGTGTGTTTTATTTGTATAGCGCTGCACACCCCATTTTTCTAAAATATTACATGCTATATTTTTCCAAAATATGTGGCATTTATCTCATTAAACCATGTATTTTATCTCATGGGATGGATACAGTAGAGAAGAATCAGAAGAGGTAAGATGGTTTAGTGCTGGTTCACATAAATGCAGATTGGATGCAGTTTTTTGAACCACACCCAATCCGCATGACATGTGAAATAACATTTCTTCCTATGGTTGCCTGATCACATACATTCGGTGCACTGGCAGTGCGGATTGAAAAATTTCAGTCCGGTATTCTCTCTTCAAATCCGGACCTGAACCGTTGAACGACTGCTTTTCAATTCACACTGAAGCCTCAGCTGTCAAGCCGCACTGCACATATGTGAATCGGCACTTACGTTTTTGTAGCTGCTGACGTTTTTTTTCAGGTGGAACTCCGCTTTAAATACAACAGGCATTTAATTATTGTATATTGAATTTTACCCCTTTTCATGCGGCATTTAAGTAAGTTGTTTTGAGCAACTTGTGGTAAATACCACAAAACAGTTCAGTGAATTGACAGTTCCAGGATCTCATGTGATATTTAGGGAATATGTGTCTGGAACACCTAAATACCGGTTAAATGCTTAGCACTTCCGCCTGGCAGTACTAGGGTCGTTGGTTCAAATCCCAGCCACGGCACCTCCTGCCTGGAGTTTGCATGTTCTCCCTGCGCCTGTGTGGGTTTCCTCTGGGTGCTTCGGTTTCCTCCTACACTCCAAAGACATACTGGTAGGTCGACTGGATCCTGTCTAAATTGGCCCTAATATATGAATGTAAGTTAGGGATCTTAGACTGTACACCCCTTGAGGTTAGGGACTGATGCGTATGTGCAATATATATATATATATATGTAAAGTGCTGCATAAATTGATGGCGCTATATAAGTACCTGAAATAAATAAATGTCGCATGCAATATGCTTTTGTGAATGAAGACCACAGAGATCAATAAAAAACTTTGTAAACCATATGTATCCAACTGTCCCAGTTTACACAGGACTGTTCCAGGACTTGAACCAAATCCTGTTGTCCTGCCGACCCGCCCCATGTCCTATTGCCCCCCTGATGCCCCAATAGGGCCCATGGTGGTATGCTGCTGCCTAGTAGAAGAAGTAACCAATGGCGGCCTTCTACACAGAATGACTCCTCACAGGCTACACTAATTGTTCCGTATCGTCTGATGTCCTCAGATGGTTGTGGCCGCTGTCACCCTCTTAGATGAGGCTAAGCCTTGTACTGAGATTCTACTCTTCATGCAGATTTGGAGCTGAATGACTGTGAGAAGGCTCAGGTGTCAATAGTGGACATACAGCAATAGGAGAAGTGCAAAGACTGTGCTGGGGTGAGGTATAATGCCCGGTGTGGTGCATGTGTACAGGCTTTTCCCATACCATACCTCTTGTCATACTCCACCAATAGCTGGAGCACAGACAGAAACACCTTAAAACACTATGTTCACATGTCAATCCTACAGAAAGGTCTAGACTGCCCTTCTTCTACCTGCAGAAGGACAGTCTAGACCTTTAAATCCTCATCAGCCCACATCATAGCAGCAGCTGGTCACTCTCATTCCTCCATGGCAGATCCAAGCTGTACTTTCCGTCAGGGCACAACACAGCTCATTCTCACAGTGACGTGTGAGTTGTTACATGGTTTAGACTGAAAAATTATTTTTTGCACTATAACAAAAAAAATAGCAAACATTTTTCTTAAAAAGACGTTTTTCTTTGTTTCTATTGTAAAATTTTTCAAATAGGTAATTTTTTCTCCTTCACTGATGTGCGTTGATGAGGCTGCACTGATAGGCAGCACTGATGGGCACTGATAGGTGGCACTGATGAGCTGGCACTGGTGATGGGCACTGATAGTTGGCACTGATAGATGGCACTGATAGGCACTGACTGATGGCACTGCTGGGCACTGCTAGGCACTGCTGGGCACTGATGGGTGGCACTGCTGGGCGGCACTGATGGGTGGCACTGATGGGCTGCACTCATGGGCACTGGTGGGTGGCACTAGTGGGCACTGCCGGGCACAGGTGGGTGGCACTGCTGGGCACTTGTGGGTTGCACTGCTGGGCAATTGTGGGGGCTGCATTGCTCAGGGCACTGATCATCAGGGCTGTGATGATCGGTGATGATCGGTGCCAATCCCTCCTCTAACAACTGCCGGTGACACCGTGAGGAAAGTGCAGCCGATAACCAACAATTGCATTTCCCAGTGATCAGCGTGTCATTGGGCAGGGCTGATCACGTGGTAAAAAGCCGCTGTGATTGACCTTTTACCACATCACGTGATCAGCTGTGTCCTTAGGACACAGCGATCACAGAGATCACCAGGTGCGCACCATCGGGGACCCAATTCGGACATTTTCACTTAGGAGTGTACTCACTTTTGTTGCCAGCAGTTTAGACATTAATGGCTGTGTGTTGAGTTATTTTGAGGGGACAGCAAGCGGTACACATGTTAAACAAGCTGTACACTGACTACGTCACATTGTAGCAAAGTGTCATTTCTTCAGTGTTGTCACATGAAAAGATAGAATCAAATATTTATAAAAATGTGAGGGGTGGACTCACTTCTGTGAGATACTGTAAGTTCCATGTACTCCTCATACATATGTAGAGTACTTACTGTACAAATTTGATTTATATAATGTATTTGGTGGGAACTACATGGAAGTTTTTAGTTCTCATGATTGATAATAATAATAATAATATAAATAATACAATTTATTTATATAGCGCTTTTAAAAGTAGCTTCTCAAAGCACTTTATAAAGAAAACAAATAAGTATCACACAGGATAAAACAAAGGAAAAAAGGACCATTAAGTGAAAGCTTGTCTAAAGAAAAAAGTTTTTAGGTTTGATTTGAATAAGTTTAGAGAAGATGACTCTCTGATGTTCCTTAGAAGTGAATTCCAGAGTTTTGGAGAATAGAGGTAGAAGGCTCTGTCTCCCATGGAGTGTAGGTGAGTAGGGGACACACTCAGAAGACCAGAATTTGAGGAGTGGAGGTTACGAAGGGGTAAGTTGAAAAAAAGTTCAGCTAATGGGGTGCCAAGACATGGAGAACGTTATAGGTGAGCAAGTGGATCTTAAAGTGTTACTAAACCCCTGGACCCTGCATTCACTATATCCGGTCTCCAAGGACCCTGCATTCACTATATCCGGTCTCCCCAGACCCTGCATTCACTATATCCGGTCTCCCCAGACCCTGCATTCACTATATCCGGTCTCCCCGGACCCTGCATTCACTATATCCGTTCTCCCCGGACCCTGCATTCACTATATCTGGTCTCCCCGGACCCTGCATTCACTATATCTGGTCTCCCCGGACCCGCATTCACTATATCTGGTCTCCCCGGACCCTGCATTCACTATATCCAGTCTCCCCGGACCCTGCATTCACTATATCCGGTCTACCCGCACCCTGCATTCCCTATATCCGGTCTCCCCGGACCCTGCATTCACTATATCCGGTCTCCCCGGACCCGGCATTCACTATATTCGGTTTCCCGGACCCTGCATTCACTATATCCGGTCTTCCCGACCCTGCATTCACTATATCCGGTCTCCCCGGACCCTGCATTCACTATATCCGGTCTCCCCGGACCCTGCATTCACTATATCTGGTCTCCCCGGACCCTGCATTCACTATATCTGGTCTCCCCGGACCCTGCATTCATTATATCTGGTCTCCCTGGACACTGCATTCACTATATCTGGTCTCCCACAGTACACAGAACATGGAAATGCAGTTATTTTAGTAAATATAAACTGCTAAAGTAGTTGGAGCAGTCTTGTGACCTCTATCAGTGTCCAGCAGAACACTGGCTAAAGGTTGTAGGAGGAGTTTTATTTCTGCTCTAGGAGGATGCAGAACTCTTAACCTCTGTCTGGACAGTGCTGATTGGCCCTGTGCTGATCACATGCACTCTCCCAAGAAAAAAAAACACACTTTAGCAATACATACCACACTGAGCATGTGTAGAGTGTCTCCACATGATAAGTCTTATGGAGAGATAAGAGGAGGACACTGGAAGAAGGGGAGAATCAGAGAAAACAGGATCAAACTGCATTTTTACACAATGCAAAGGATTAACCCCTTAGGTTCCACAGTGAGTATAACAAGCATGCTTTACTGCGTATACAGACTGATTGTACTGTTGTGGGTTTAGTAACACTTTACAGTATATGCAAAACCTGATGGGTAGCCACTGCAAGGACTCTAGGATTGGGTCATTTTGTCATTTGTACCAGACCTAGTCAGCAGGGCCCTCTGAATCCTCCTGTATTAATTTGTATTGTAATTGTACTGTCTGCCCTTATGTTGCACAGCGCTGCGTAAACTGTTGGCGCTATATATATCCCCTTTAATAATAATAGTCAGTATTCTGGCAGCAGAATTTTGTACATATTGAAGTCTTTTAATAGTGGATTTAGGTACACCAGCGATTAGAGTATTGCAATAGTCAAGTCTGGAGAACACAAATGTATGGATCAGCTTTTCAGGTACAGTGTATGATAACAGAGGACACAGCTGAGCAATGTTTCTCAAGTGGAAAAAAAAAAAAAGATGTTCTGACAACATTTTTTACATGTGGATCAAAGGTTAAGCTAGAATCAGACGTCACCCATAGATTTTTCAACTTAGACTGAAGCTCAAGTACGGTGCCAGTGATAGATAGGCTACCAGGACTGGACTTACACAATTGATGGGGGGTGCCAATAAACATGACTTCAGTCTTGTCACTGTTAAATTGAAGGAAATTATGGGCCATCCAAGTTTTTATATCACAAATACAAAGGATAGGAGAGAACCAGCCAAAGTAGAGCTTGGTTTAGTGTGGATGTATGTCTGAGTGTCGGCAACATAGAAGTAATAATTGAGCTCATTAACCTCCTTGGCGGTATGATTATTTCCAATTTTTGGTGCTGAAAGCGGTACGTTTTTTTGCATGGAAATATGTAGTGTTTTATTGTAGGCTGTAATTTTTAGGAATAACTCACTGAAATCTGTCCGAACAAGAGTCTAGTAAACATCCCGGGTATGATAAAACTTGAAACACAAAATCATAAATTATAATTTAATTAATAATCATAAAAAATAATAATATAATAATAATAATACATTTAATTCAATAATATAATCAAACCAAAAACACTGAAATTTGAAATACAGAGGCAAATTCGCACATCGCTGAGCAAAGTCTCAAAATCGTTTTCAGTGTCTGATGACAAATTTCCCCCACAAATCATTATCACTCAATTCTGCAAGTGGTTCTAATTTACTATCGCTGTTCTCTAGCTGATCTAAACCCTCTTTTGACATAAAGGGACACTTTTTGGACGCCATGGACTTTTCTAAGTTTCCAGGCAGAAAGAACAGTCAAAATGCAGGCAGGGCGCAGGACAAAGCACTCGGGACAAAATGTATGTGAAATGCATTGAAACAGCAATGTTTTACTATATAATAATCATTTTTTAAAAAATGACATTTTTTAAAAATTTCAAATTTGAAGGACAAGGTAAGCACTGCAGGGACTCCCTGAGCAACGCCGCATGGTAAGCCCGAGTGTAGCTCGGGGTTACCGCTCTTGGTACTGAAATTGTACCCCGAGCTACACTCGGGAAAACCGCCAAGGAGGTTAAAGCCCAACTCGGACATTTTTATGTTATTTTAATAGAATAAGCAAATGTTACTTCTGTCATGTTTAGTGCTTTCTGCAAGTTCCAGAAAACCCATGATTTAAAAAAAAGGATTACTTTTCTCCTGATAGTTGAGCCTATATAACTGGTAATCAACACATAGTTAACCCTAATAAACTTGTAATATCTTCTTCCTCTTCTTCTTTCATATTTTTCTGATGATTTTTTTATAGTTATCCGATTTTTCATTTGTTTTTGTAACATGCATTACATAATTATACATAAAAAAACTCTTACATTTGTAAATGACATCAGCATTCTTTGCACCAAAAGAATTCTTCATACTTTTATAAAAGGGACACATTTCTAAATATAATTTGTATTTATGATTCATTAGCATTCCTTATTTACTAGGGGGGATGGAACAACCCATTTTGGTTATCATCAGAATGTTAACCCCTTCACGCCTAAGGGTAAAACAAATCTTAACACCTAAGCACAATCTTACAACATTGACATGTGTTAGTAAAACCGTACATATCATCACAACTACTTTGTACATCCAGGTGGATTATACATTGTTTTTTTCAGGACAAATTGGGCTTTCATTTGGTGGTAAATGGTAATGGATAGCTCCTGATTTATTTCTATTACACTGTTCAACAAATTTTTATTTTTTGCCAGTTTTGGAAACAAAAGGATCCATTTCTTAATGAATTTCACATTCTGAGTTCAAATATAACAATGAAATTTGTCAATTGGCTCTAGTTTTTCTGTAAACGGAAAGTTTTCTACTATAGGCGTAATGACTACATAATGCACAATAATTATATAGATAGATGTCTTTCCACAAATATAAAGCAAGTGATATTGACTACATAACAAAGCCTAAATGGCATAATATATTGCATAGGATTACCAAGAAAAATTATAGCCATAAGCTAAGTTGAATCATTTTAATACTTAGGATTCTCACTAGTTTTGTCTTCAGTTTGTGTCGGTTTTGCTTCTCTTGGCTTTTCTCTTGTATTCGAGGAAAGGGCTATCTCTTACAACTGTCCAGCAATAGTCAGCAAGCATTGATGGGCTCCATTTACCTTGATATCTTCTTTCCATAGCTGCAATGTCTTGATGGAAGCGCTCTCCGTGTTCATCACTCACTGCTCCACAGTTTGGTGGGAAAAAATCCAGATGCGAATGTAGAAAATGAATTTTTAGAGACATGTTGCAACCCAGATTTCTGTAAGTCTGGATGAGTTTTTCTACCACTTTCTTGTAGTCTGGTGTTTTATTGTTTCCAAGAAAAATTTGATGTCACTGATACAAATGCTGTCCAGGCAGCCTTTTCGAACTACAATCAGCTACAGATACTGCAGCTTTTATGCAGTGAAGTGATGCAATTAAAGGCTAATATTGCATCATCTCAGTATACATGCAATTTTCTATTGGTCACCAGTATCAATTGCGCAATATGCAGCTGAAGTTGCATCATAATTTTGAATGGCTTACGTCATTAGATGGGTGAATATATCATGGAAACTAGAGCCAATCAACATTTTTTAGGGTCATTTTCGTTTTCAGCACCCCAAAATTATGTAAGATTAGCTAATTTTATGCCCAAAACTTTTTACCTGTTGAACAGTGTTATCAAAGGAAAACTGGCTCACAATAGTTAAAAAAAATCATTTTATTAAATGTAGCTGTGTGTCTCTTGTTACTACTGCAAGTAGATAGGTGGTCTTTTTCCTTTGTTCCTTTGGGGCCCCTTCAAGATACCAACGGTCACACCTGGACACAGCTACGAGATCTCGGAAAGTGATTGCACTCAAGTCACCTCAGTTGCGATTGCAAACACTTCAATTTTATTGGCATAACATCAGGGTTTTTATACTGTAGTCTTTGGGCAAACACACCCTCAGACCATCCAACCAAATACATGTACATTTTTTTTACCTTAACTCAACAATTGTTTGTATGAGGTTTGCATTTTCACTCTTCTGCTTTATCTATCATGCCATATCTGGTCTAACGCCCAGACCATGGCTGTAATCTGACCCAATTTCCAAGTTGTGGTTACAACTTTTCAGAAATGAGAGTAAACCTTATCTGCTTTTTTGTAAAGTTTGCAAAAACACTCATTTCTACATGAAGCTGGCATAAACAGTTTTGTTACATATCCCATATATGTATGTTAAACTAGCATCTTGTATTAGTGTATACAAAATGGATTCAGTTATATTCCATTTAATCCTTTCAACTACCATAACCTACCACCAAAGAACAACCCAAAATACATTTTCCAGCTCTTGACAGTCACAGTGATACCATATATGTGTATGTTATTTGTTGTTTGTACCCGTAGTACAGCCCAGAAACAATAGTGCACATTTTGTTTTTTTTTTTTTTTTTACCTAAAACACACTGACACTAATTGACACTGATACCAATTTAAAAAGAAAAAAAAAAAATCAAAACCTGACCTTTGGCCTTGACATTTGACGCTGACCTTGACCCAAACACTAACCCTGGCATTGAACTAGATCAAACCTTGATCTATGTATTTATTCTTTTTTTTTTTTTATTATTTATTTTTTTATTTTTTTTTATACAAACAGTTTGTTTTTTTTTTCTTCTCTATGCAAGGAGAGAGAGAGATACAATTTATCTCTCTCTCCTCAATTCATAGGGAAAAAAAAACCAAGAGGGCGGGCTGTACAGTGACTGATCACTGTGATAGCCTCTGATTGGCTATCACAGCGATCAAGTGACCCGGAATCGGGAGTTTCGGGTCCCGATCGTTAGAACGGGACCCGTTCGTTAGAACGGGACCCGGTGCTCTCAGTGACACCGTGGTCTTTGTGCTGGGAGTGCGGCCCCATGGAATATGCGCCCCCACGGAAAAAAGCCCAGTTCTGTGAGGCCGCATATTTGTGTGACGTCGGAGTGAAGGGGTTAATGAAAGCCTGGATCTGTGTCACGGTGCCCAATAGAGTAAATCGTATGGTTTAACCATGTCACAACACCACGCATACACCTAGGGGCATGAATAAGGTGAGCAGTGTTTTCAATGCTAAAATTATAAACATGGGGGGCATGAAATTAGACAAGCAGGAGGAAAATTAAAAACTGACCTCAGCCTCATACACACTGGGCGTTTTTAAAAATGTTGGTAGCATTAACTGTATAAATTCACGATAGAAACGTTTTTTTTTTTTTTTTTTGCATTTTTTAGCGTTTTTTTGCATGAGCTTATAGCCGCGTTTATCTGCGTTTGCAGTTTTTTAGCTTTATTTTAGCGTTTTTTTACATGCATACAAAAAAGTTTGCTGCAAAAAAGCCCCAAAATGCCAGTTTGCCGCGTTTTACCGTGTTTTGCTGCATTTACCAGCGTTAAAGTGTTTTTACAGCAAACAAAAACTCTCTTGAAACCCATTAGTTCTGTTTTTTTTTTTCCAGCCAAAAAAGGGCCTCTGCCAAAAAAACTCAGAATAAAGCTATGTGTGCATGGACATATAGGATAACATGCTGGGAGTTTACTGGCTATAGAAAAAAAAAAACTTTAAAAAATCCAAAAACCTCAGATACGCCATTTTTTCTCCACCATGTCCCCAACTTTAACTCTTGGGAAACCCTCTCCCTTTGAACGTCCATGCATGCAGGGCCCACATCAAAGGGACATCATTTCTAATACATACAAAGTCTTAATGGACGCTACTCCCCTTTCTAATGACACTCACCACTACATGCGCAAGTGGTCCCAGTTTTTGCAATTGATCTAACACAGTGGAAGAAAATTTGGGAAAACGCATCTAAATCTTCTGTTTGTGTGGTTTATAGAGAAAATACATACAAAATTTTGATGTTGTGGTACAAAACCCCCGAGGTTATTCATACTTTTAACCCGAATGCTTCTTCCGTCTGCTGGCGTTGTGGGAAAGATTTTGGCTCCCTCTTCCACATTTTCTGGACTTGTGGATCCATTGTCCCTTTTTGGGAAGAGGTTTTGTCTTTTTTTACAATTGTTATTGAATACCTCTCTCCCCTTTGAGCCTCTATACTTTTTATTGAGCCTGCCATTCCCAGGTCTCCCTAAAGTGTCCAGGAAACTCACCACACATATTCTGACTGCGGCCAGAAGAAGCATTCCTATGTGTTGGCTATCCGCTACACACCTCCTTCGATGTCAACTCTGTTTAAAATTGTTGCTGATGTGCGACGGATGGAATATCTGACTGCTGTACATAATTGCTCGACTGCTGTGTTTGAGGCAGTGTGGCCTCCATGGGATAATTTTTCTCCCCCTCCCACCCTCCTCCAGTCCTGCAGATTTCACCATCAGTGTGCTCCTTCTTACGTTTTTGTTCTCTTTTAATGTGTTCTTTGTGTATATATATATATATATATATATAAAAATCAATAAAAATTGTTAATACAAAAAAACCCCAAAAAACAGCCGCTGTAAAACCGTCCAGTGTGCATGAGGACTAAAACGTATTACTATACCAAAAGGGTAAGGGATGTTTGAAACAGACTTCTAGCAGAAATAGAGAGGTTGAAACTTTGCAAGGGATGTTGTACTTTGCAAGGCAATTTGCCCCAGAGCTTAAAGTGTTACTAAACCCTCAACAGTAAAATCAGTCTGTATATGCAGTAAAGCATGCTTGCTATACTCACTGTGGAACCTAAGGGGGTTAGTCCTCTGCATTGTGTAAAAAGGCTGTTTGATCCTGTCTTCTCTGATCCTCCCCTTCTGCCAGTGTCCCCCTCTTATCTCCTGATAAGACATATTGTGTGGAGTCACTCTGCACATGCTCAGTTTGGTGTGCGTTGCTAAAGGTTTTGTTTTTTTTTTTGGAGAGTGCATGTGATCACCACAGGGCCAATCAGCACTGCCCAAACAGAGGTCAGGGGTTCTGCATCCTCCTAGAGAAAACTCCTCTTACAAGCTTTAACCAGTGCTTTGTTTGAACACTGATAGAAGTCACAAGACTACTCTAACTGCTGATGAGAAAAGGTATTTAGCAGTTTATATTTACTAAAATAATTGCATTTCCATGTTGTGTGTACTGTGGGAGACCAGATACAGTGAATGCAGGGTCCTTGGAGACCACATATAGTGAATGCAGGTCCTGGAGAGACCAGATATAGTGAATGCAGGGTTTGTGGAGACCAGATATAGTGAATGCAGGGTGCGGGGAGACCAGATATAGTGAATGCAGGGTCCGGGGAGACCAAATATAGTGAATGCAGGGTCTGAGGAGACCAAATATAGTGAATGCAGGGTCCGGGGAGACCGGATATAGTGAATGCAGGGTCCGGGGAGACTGGGTATAGTGAATGCAGGGTCCGGGGAGACCAGATATAGTGAATGCAGGGTCCGGGGAGACCAGATATAGTGAATGTGGGGTTCAGGGAGACCGGATATAGTGAATTCAGGGTCTGGGGAGACCAGATATAGTGAATTCATGGTCTGGGGAGACCAGGTATAGTGAATGCAGGGTCCGGGGAGACCAGATATAGTGAATGCAGGGTCCGGGGAGACCAGATATAGTGAATGCAGGGCCCGGGGAGACCAGATATAGTGAATGCAGGGTCCGGGGAGACCACATATAGTGAATGCAGGGTCCGGGGAGACCAGATATAGTGAATGCAGGGTCCGGGGAGACCAGATATAGTGAATGCAGGGTCCAGGGAGACCACATATAGTGAATGCAGGGTCCGGGGAGACCAGATATAGTGAATGCAGGGTCCGGGGAGACCACATATAGTGAATGCAGGGTCCGGGGAGACCAGATATAGTGAATGCAGGGTCTGGGGAGACCACATATAGTGAATGCAGGGTCCTGGGTTTAGGAACACTTTAAAGGATAAATTCACCTTTTAACAAAAATAATAAATGCACCTTTTTTACAGGCAAAAACATGTGCATTTATTATTTTTTGTTTCTGGAGCCTCTAAAGCATTGCATCAGCGATCAGCAGATCATTGGTGCCATGCAGGTCTCCTGCAGGCTGTCATTGTATCTGTAAGGGAAAGCAGATACTTACTGAGAGGTAGACTCAATGAACTACCACAGAGCTCCACAGCACCATGGTAGTTCAATGAAAACTACAAGCCGACAGCCCCAAAGACTGTTAGAAGCATGTAGTGTTTCTTATTCACACAATACTGTGATTGAATGATGTAGGGAGGCAGGCGGAGCCTTACACGGCCGTGTTATTTTTAAAATTGTAACAGCTAGCGGGTGGGGGGGGGTAGAGGATTTGGGGGGTACGGGGCCGGTTCATTCGTAACATGACATGCCCTGAATAGAGGTGTAACATGTAACATGCATCATGTTACAAAAGGTGGTACACTTATCCATTAATGAATGAAATGAAGCTGTGTTTACTTCCATCATTCAATCATGTGCAAGCAAAAAATGTTTTTGTTTTTTTTCTCCTTGCACGCTACTGGGTATTGTTAACAAAGTGAAATTTAACCGCATTCACTAAGCTCTGGGGCAAATTCTCTTGCAAAGTGAACATCCTATTTACCTTTAGTAAAGCAACCCCAGTGAGTCAAACAAGAGTAACTGAATTTAAGAATGCCAAAGATAGAAAAACTGAGTAAGCGAAAAAAAAAAAAAAATTTAAAAAATAAAATGGCCAAAATAAAAAAACAAAACAAATGGGTCCGAGACTTGATGGACAACTTGTGTAGCACTCTATGTTTTTTTTATCCCATATAATTATAATTTCTGCACCCTGCACCAGCCTGGCCATTGTATGATTGAACATACACGTTCCATCTGTCTCAGCTCAGATAGCTTGGTCATGTTCAACTTGTGGTGTCAGAGGACCTTGTCCCAGCATTGTCTCTGATGGGGACATTATGGAGATGCTGGTGTGCATGTAATCCAGGTCTTTTTACTCTGTTTTATGGGCTCAGTGTTTTGTTGCCTAAATTTGCCCATTTTTAAAAAACAGATCTTGTGTAAGATATGGAAAGATAAAGAGAAGACAGATATCAACATAAATCATAACATGTTATAAATAGACATGAAATCATTTGTATGCTTCCTGATTTACATACTGTTTTTGATATGGGGGTGTTCCCTCCAAATGATGTCAGCTGTTATATAGGAGACATTGTACCGGTGACATCTCAGTAGTCTGTGTGTGTCAGTGCAGAGACATCAGGATGGCTTCTCAGGGGGTTCTGCTGCCTCTCATACTGCTTTATATTCAGGGTGAGAGTTAATCCAAACCAATGATTGTATATGTAACATAAGTTATAAAGCATATATTATTATTTAGATACTAAATGTCTCCTTCTGTCCTCCATCCTCAGGATCCTGCGGTCAAATGGCAATAACGCAGACTCCAGATCACATTGCGGTGTCACCAGGAGGTTCGGTCACCATCACATGTAAACTGAGTTCTTCTACCAGCTACTTAAGTTGGTACCAACAGATATCTGGACAATCACTGAAACCTCTTATCTATGAAACAAACAAGAGACACTCTGGGATCTCAGAGCGGTTCAGTGGTTCCAAATCGGGCAATGATTACACCTTAACAATCAGCAAAGTAGAAGAACAAGATGAAGCCATATATTGCTGTCACTATACCGGTAATACACCATTCACACAGTGATATAGAGCCGTACAAAAACCTCCTTCCTCTTTTTACTTGCTTCAAAGTACTATATTATCATTATATAAAGTTCCCCTGAAAAGACAACACTGTAAGCAGGTACTCTGCAAGTTTAAAAAATGTATAAATAAACGTGTTTCTTCCTTCATGGATTACTAGTGGTTGTTTAAAGGGTTAAATCACTTTTACCAAAAGACTGCCTATGCAGGTAAAGGGTGCTTGCCTGTTAGCCTGTCAATGTGTCCTCCTCCTGGTGACACCATGCCTGCGTGTATGTGGGTGGTCAGGGGCAATACAATGCAGATCAGCTGCTTTTTTTACTGCCACCTGTGTGAAAGGAGCCTTAGAGCACATAACAGAAAATAAAAGTGGAACTGACCTGGAAAAAGATGTTAAAAATGAATATTTAGAAATGTTTAGATATGTTAAGGTGGTATTAAAGGTTCAGCTTTTTTTTTTTTTAAATAACAAACGTACTTACCTGTTCTGTGCAGTGGTTTTGCACAGAGCAGCCCCGATCCTCCTGTTCTCAGATTCCCCACTGGCGCTCCTGCCTCCTCCCCTTGACCAATGACCCAATAGCAAGCCACTTGCTATGGGGGCACTGGTACATACTCGTTCCCAAGCCCTATAAGACACACAGTAGCGGCTTGGCCCCGCCTTCCTCTCTCTCCTCATTGACTTATTGGTTGCGATTGACAGCAGTGGGAGCTAATGGCTGTCTCAACCAATGAGGAGAGGGAGTCCCAGGGAAGCTGAGGCTCTTGTGCCCAGCGCTGGATGAAGATCGAGCTCAGGTAAGTATTAGGGGGCTGTGGAAGGAGCAGCACAGAAAAGGTTTTTTCACTTTGATCCTTTACAATCACTTTACCTCCCTGGCGGTATTCCCGAGTGTAGCTCGGGGTAAATTTTCAGTACCACAAGCAGTAACCCCGAGCTACACTCGGGCTTACCATGCGGTGCTGCTCCGGGATCCCTCGATCACTTACCTTGTACTGCGCTCCCGCGATGTCCCTCCTGCAGTGTCCCCGGCAATGTCCCCCGGCGGATGCTGGCATCTGTCATCTGGGTTCTGTCCCCTGCGAGCGTCAGGACGTACGGGGGACGAAACAGCGGGAAATTTGAAAATGACAAAAAGTGACATTCACTAAATACACTAAAATCACATAGTAAAACATTACTGTATCACACCATTTCACATACATTTTGTCCTGCGCCCTGCCTGCATTTTGACTGTTCTTTCTGCCTGGAAACTGAGAAACGTCCATGGCGTCCAAAAAGCGTCCCTTTAGGTCAAAAGCGGTTTTAGACCGGCTAGAGAACAGCGATAGTAAATCAGAACCACTTGCAGAATTGAGTGATAATGATTCGTGGGGAAATTCGTCATCAGACACTGAAAACAATTTTGCGACTTTGCTCAGCGATGTGCGAACTTGGCGCTATATTTCAAATTTCAGTGTTTTTTGGTTTGATTATATTATTGAATTAAATTTATTATTATTATATTATTATTTTTTATGATTATTTAATAAATTATAATTTATGATTTCGTGTTTCAAGTTTTATCATACCCGGGATGTTCACTAGACTCTTGTTTGGACAGATTTCAGTGAGTTATTCCTAAAAATTACAGGCCGACAATAAAAAAAAAAAACATATTTCCATGCAAAAAAAGTACCACTTTGAGCACAGAAATATGGACATAATCAGACCACTAGGGAGGTTAAGTTCTCATGCATACTGGATGTTTAGACCCCTTTTATTGGACTTTGGTGTTTAGGTATGGATAGAAAGTCCCATACCCTGTAAAGGTCTTCTTGCCGGAATCATAAACATGGGGGGCATGAAATTAGACAAGCAGGAGGAAAATAAAAACTGACCTCAGCCTCATACACACTGGGTGTTTTAAAATTGTTGGTAGCATTAACTGTATAAACTCACGTTAGAAACGTTTTTTTTGCATTTTTTAGCATTTTTGCATGAGCTTATAGCCGCGTTTATCTACATTTGCAATTTTTAGCATTATTTTTGTGGTTTTCACATGCATAAAAAAATGTTTGCTCCAAAAAAGCCCCAAATGCCAGTTTGCCGCGTTTTACCGTGTTTTGCTGCATTTACCAGCGTTAAAGTGTTTTTTTACAGCTAAACTCCTCTTGAAACCCATTAGTTCTGGGTTGTTTTTCCAGCCAAAAAAGGGTTGTTTTCCAGGCAAAAAAACGCTGAATAAAGCCTCTGCGTGCACGGACACATAGGATAACATGCTGGGGAGTTTATTGGCTGTAGAAAAAAAAACGTCAAAAAATCCCAAAAACAGCCGCTGTAAAACCGTCCAGTCTGCATGAGGACTAAAAAAGTGTTATTATACCAAAGGAGTAAGGGATGTTTGAAACAGACTTCTAGCAGAAATAGAGAGGGTGAAACTTTGCAACGGATGTTGTACTTTGCAAGGCAATTTGCCCCAGAGCTTAAAGTGTTACTAAACCCACAACAGTACAATCAGTCTGTATATGCAGTAAAGCATGCTTGTTATATTCACTGTGGAACCTAAGGGGTTAGTCCTCTGCATTCTGTAAAAAGGCTGTTTGATCCTGTCTTCTCTGAACCTCCCCTTCTGCCAGTGTCCCCCTCTTATCTCCTGATAAGACATATTGTGTGGAGTCACTCTGCACATGCTCAGTTTGGTGTGCGTTGCTAAAGATATTTTTTTTTCTTGGGAGGTGCATTTGATCACCACAGGGCCAATCAGCACTGCCCAAACAGAGGTCAGGGGTTCTGCATCCTCCTAGAGAAAACTCCTCCTACAAGCTTTAACCAGGGTTTTGTTTGAACACTGATAGAAGTCACAAGACTACTCTAACTGCGGATGAGAAAAGGTATTTAGTAGTTTATATCTACAATAATAATATTATTTTTCATGTTGTATGTACTGTGGGAGACGAGATAGAGAGAGTGAATGCAGGGTCCGGGGGAGACCAGATATAGTGAATGCAGGTCCTGGGAGACCAGATATAGTAAAATGCAGGGTCCGGGAGACCAGATATAGTGAATGCAGGGTCTGGAGAGACCAAATACAGTGAATGCAGGGTCCGGGGAGACCGGATATAGTGAATGCAGGGGCTGGGGAGACCGGATATAGTGAATGCAGGGTCCGGGGAGACCAGATATAGTGAATGCGGGGTCCGGGGAGACCGGATATAGTGAATGTGGGGTTCAGGGAGACCGGATATAGTGAATGCAGGGTCCGGGGAGACCAGATATAGTGCATGCAGGGTGCAGGGAGACCGGATATAGTGGATATAGGGTCTGGGGAGACCAGATATAGTGGATGCAGGGTCCTGGGAGACCAGATATAGTGAATGCAGGGTCCGGGAGACCGGATATAGTGAATGCATTGTCCGGGGAGACCGGATATAGTGAATGCGGAGTTCGGGGAGACCGGATATAGTGAATGCAGGGTGCGGGGAGACCAGATATAGTGAATGCAAGGTCTGGGGAGACCAGAAATAGTGGATGCAGGATCCGGGGAGACCAGATATAGTGGATGCAGGGTCCTGGGAGACCGGATATAGTGAATGCAGGGTACGGGGAGACCAGATATAGTGAATGCTGGGTCCGGGGAGACCAGATATAGTGAATGCAGGGTCCTGGGAGACCAAATATAGTGAATGCAGGGTCCGGGGGACCGGATATAGTGAATGCAGGGTCCGGGGAGACCGGATATAGTGAATGCAGGGTCCGGGGAGACCGGATATAGTGAATGCAGGGTCCGGGGAGACTGGGTATAGTGAATGCAGGGTCCGGGGAGACCAGATATAGAGAATGTGGGGTTCAGGGAGACCGGATATAGTGAATGCATTGTCCGGGGTGACCGGATATAGTGAATGCAGGGTCCAGGGAGACCAGATATAGTGAATGCAGGGTCCGGGGAGACCGGATATAGTGAATGCAGGGTCCTGGGTTTAGGAACACTCTAAAGGATACATTCACCTTTTAACAAAAAATAATAAATGCACTTTTTTTAAAGGCAAAAAAATGTGCATTTATTATTTTTTTGTTTCTGGAGCCTCTAAAGCATTGCATCAGCGATCAGCAGATCATTGGTGCCATGCAGGTCTCCTGCAGGCTGTCATTGTATCTGTGTAAGGGAAAGCAGATACTTACTGAGAGGTAGACTCAATGAGCTACCACAGAGCTCCACAGCACTATGGTAGTTCAATGAAAACTACAAGCCGACAGCCCCAAAGACTGTTGGAAGCATGTAGTGTTCTCATTCACACAATACTGTGAATGAATGATGCAGGCAGAGCCTCACATGGCCGTGTTTTTTTTAAAATTGTAACAGCTAGCGGGGGTGGGGGTAGAGATTTGGGGGGGTATGGGGGCTGGTTCATTCGTAACATGACATGCCCTGAATAGAGGTGGAACATGTAACATGCATCATGTTACAAAAGGTGGTACACTTATCCATTAATGAATGAAACGAAGCTGTGTTGACTTCCATCATTCAATCATGTGCAAGCAAAAAATGTTTTTGTTTTTTTCTCCTTGCACGCGACTGGGTATTGTTAACAAAGTGAAATTTAACCGCATTCACTAAGCTCTGGGGCAAATTCTCTTGCAAAGTGAACAGCCTATTTACCTTTAGTAAACCAACCCCAGTGAGTCAAACAAGAGTAACTGAATTTAAGAATGCCAAAGATAGAAAAACTGAGTAAGCGAAAAAAATAAAAAAATAAAATGGGCAAAATAAAAAAAAACAAAACAAATGGGGGAGAGACTTGATGGAGAACTTGTGTAGCACTCTATGTTTTTTTTTATCCCATATAATTATAATTTCTGCACCCTGCACCAGCCTGGCCATTGTATGATTGAACATACACGTTACATCTGTCTCAGCTCAGATAGCTTGGTCATGTTCAACTTGTGTGTCAGAGGACCTTGTCTCAGCATTGTCTCTGATGGGGACATTATGGAGATGCTGGTGTGCATGTAATCCAGGTCTTTTTGTTCTGTTTTATGGGCTCAGTGTTGTTTTGTTGTCTAAATTTGCCCATTTTCAAAAAAAGCAGATCTTGTGTAAGATATGGAAAGATAAAGAGAAGACAGATATCAACATAAATCATAACATGTTATATAATAGACATGAAATCATTTGTATGCTTCCTGATTTACATACTGTTTTTGATATGGGGGTGTTCCCTCCAAATGATGTCAGCTGTTATATAGGAGACATTGTACCGGTGACATCTCAGTAGTCTGTGTGTGTCAGTGCAGAGACATCAGGATGGCTTCTCAGGGGGTTCTGCTGCCTCTCATACTGCTTTATATTCAGGGTGAGAGTTAATCCAAACCAATGATTGTACATGTAACTTACGTTATAAAGCATATATTATTATTAGATACTAAATGTCTCCTTCTGTCCTCCATCCTCAGGATCCTGCGGTCAAATGGCAATAACGCAGACTCCAGATCACATTGCGGTGTCACCAGGAGGTTCGGTCACCATCACATGTAAACTGAGTTCTTCTACCAGCTACTTAAGTTGGTACCAACTGATATCTGGACAATCACTGAAACCTCTTATCTATAAAACAAACCAGAGATACTCTGGGATCTCAGAGCGGTTCAGTGGTTCTAAATCGGGAAATGATTTCACCTTAACAATCAGCAAAGTAGAAGAACAAGATGAAGCCATATATTGCTGTCACTATACCGGTAATACACCATTCACACAGTGATATAGAGCCGTACAAAAACCTCCTTCCTCTTTTTACTTACTTCAAAGTACTATATTATCATTATGTAAAGTTCCCCTGAAAAGACAACACTGTAAGCAGGTACTCTGCAAGTTTAAAAAATGTATAAAGAAACGTGTTTTTCAGAAAAGCATTTCTTCCTTCATGGATTACTAGTGGTTGTTTTAAAGGGTTAAATCACTTTTACCAAAAGACTGCCTATGCAGGTAAAGGGTGCTTGCCTGTCAGACTCTGTCCGTAGTGTTAAAATTGTGCGGCAATGTGTCCTCCTCCTGGTGACACCATGCCTGCGTGTATGTGGGTGGTCAGGGGAAATACAATGTAGATCAGCTGCTTTTTTTACTGCCACCTGTGTGAAAGGAGCCTTAGAGCACATAACAGAAAATAAAAGTGGAACTGACCTGGAAAAAGATTTGCTATGTTAAAAATGAATATTTAGAAATGTTTAGATATGTTAAGGTGGTATTGAAGGTTCAGCTTTTTAAAAAAATAATAACAAACGTACTTACCTGTTCTGTGCAGTGGTTTTGCACAGAGCAGCCCCGATCCTCCTCAGATCCCCCACTGGTGCTTCTGCCTCCTCCCCTTGACCAATGCCCAATAGCAAGCCACTTGCTATGGGGGCACTGGTACATACTCGCTCCCAAGCCCTATAAGACACAGAGTAGCCCCGCCTTCCTCTCTCTCCTCATTGACTCACTGGCTGTGATTGACAGCAGTGGGAGCCAATGGCTGTCTCAACCAATGAGGAGATGGAGTCCCAGGGAAGCTGAGGCTCTTTGTGCACAGCGCTGGATGAAGATCGAGCTCAGGTAAGTATTAGGGGGCTGTGGAGGGAGCAACACAGAAAAGGTTTTTTACTTTCAGCCTTTACAATCACTTTAAGTTCTCATGCATACTGGATGTTTAGCCCCCATCATTGGACTTTGGTGTTTAGATATGGATGGAAAGTCCCATACCCTGTAAAGGTCTTCTTGCCGGAGGCTCTGACATGAGCCCTGCAGTGCAGAACAATGCCTGGTAAGTCAACAATGGGGGGAAAATCTACTGAGGGAAGACCCCAGACAATTCTTGTGAGTAGTCATTTGACCTCTGACTGCCTTCTTTTGGGCACAACTTGCTGAGTTCAGTTTCTCTTTAAAATAATGCCACTTTCACTATTCAGTTGATATAACATACAATTTCTGCACAAGTTATTTTGTAATTCATTATACAATTGCTGACCTTTTCTGCAAATATTGTAGTATTTGTCAAAAACCAACTGAAATATCACTTCCTTGCAGTACAACAACCAGTGTCTGTTCTGTACACCACATGTATCCAGATTGTCCCAGGGAATCTCATATTCTAATGTCCTTGGCTCACTGCTTTTCTCAGAATTGTGCTCTGAAGTCCAAATGTAGTTATCCCCTGCAAAAATATTGTGGGTAAGATACTCTGTAAGTGTAATCCAGTTTAAAAGGATGAGGATGTTGCAGCTTTTCTCATTACAAAGTTCAGTATAAAGAACAGAGTCCTTATGTGCAACATAGAATGTACCTGTTGGTGACCATTTAGGGATGTCCATAAGTTCACATGTAACACACAAATGGTTAGGGCATTCAGCCGGCTGTTCGCTCGCTGCGCCCCCACAATGCACGATGCTCTCACAGTGCATTGTGATTGGTCAAAGTCAATTAAAGCACACTTGGGCAGAGCTAGCGATGATGTCACTGCTATCTCCCGCCCAATTTTTTACATCTGACCAGTAAATGTTAGCGTTGAGTGCTCGGTGGGTGCGGACAGGTCAGCGGGCAATGGTTTTTTTTTATTTCGGCAAGTTGTTGTTGTTGGGACAATGCTGGACACTTTGATTGACGATGGGATTACAATGATGGAACAATCATTTTTTTTGGCTTTTTTTTTTAAGACTTGTCAAAGTCTGTCTACTGTAATTTTTTGCAGTACACTTTTTTTTTGGGAATGAGTAGTGATACCATGTATCCCATACTCATTCACATGGGGGCGTGTGGATCTGGGACTTCCAAATTCTGATAAGTCCCCCCCTGCAGACCCCCACAACCACAGCTCAGGGTTGTGGGGAAAAGGCCCTTGTCCCCCATCAACATGGGGACAAGGTGCTTTTGGGGGTGCTCCCTACCCCAAAGCACCTTCCCATGTTGAGGGCATGTGACCTGGTACAGTTCAGGAAGGGGGGGCACTCGTTCGTTCCTCCCCTTTTCCTGTCTTGTCAGGCCTGTGCTCGGATAAAGGGTCTGGTAGAAATTTTGTGGGGACCACATGCTTTCTCCCCATTTTTGAGAGTTAGGGTTCCCCTTATAAGTCTTACCAACCTAAAGGATCTGGTATGGCTTTTCACGTAAACCCCAGGCACTTGAAAAAAGAAAATTACTGTGGGCATCGTGGTTGATGTTGGATCTACTTTGGGGGATATTTTTTTTAATTTTTGTTGTTTTAATAAAGGACTCGTCAAAGACTGTCTACTGACATTTTTTACACTACACTTTTTTTTGTGAATGAGTAGCAGTACCATGTACCCCATACTCATTCACATGGGGGGGACAGGATCTGGGGGCTCCCTTGGCGAGGGACCTCCTGCCCCAAAGCACCCCCCCCCCATGCTGAGGGAATGTCCCCCCCCACCTTTCCTGACCTACCGGACTGCATGCTCAGAACAAGGGTCTAGTATGGATTTTGGGGGAGACCCCACGCCATTAAAAAAAAAATTTTGCCATGAGGGTTCCCCTCAAATTCCAACCCAGACCCAAAGGGCTTGGTATGGATGGGGGGGGGGGGGGCAAGGCTGTTTTTTGCTAAATTTTTAATTGTTAGCAATTCTTCTTACATTCAGCTGTCAGTGGGGAACCACGCTAACAGCTGAAACATTAATGCATGTTTTCACTACTAAAATACCACATGACTCATGTTGGTATTTTAGTAGCATTTTTTAGTAAATGTCAGTGTGTCTTTAAAAAAAATGCTGTACTGTATCTTACAGCATACTCGGATGCGGTACGATACCACTTAGTGAATTGTCCCCTAGGTTTGAAGTTCGCGGGTTGAACTTTCATTAGATTCGAACGTTGAACACGGGGAATGGTTCGAAAACTGAACAGGGGGGGTGTTCGGCCCACCACTAGCGACCATCAAGAAAATGGCATGTGGTGTTACATCATACTGTCATACTGCATTCATAATACTATAGATACACTCACTGGCCACTTTGTTAGGTACACCTTGCTAGTACCGGGTTGGACCTACTTTTGCCTTCAGGACTGCCTTTATTCCTCATGGCATAGATTCAACAAGGTGTTGGAAACATTCCTCAGAGATTTTGGTCCATATTAACATGAGTTACTGTTGCCTTTCTATCACCTCAAACCAGTCTGCCCATTCTCCTCTGACCTCTGACATCAACAAGGCATTTTCCTCACACACAACTGTGGCTCGCTGGATGTTTTTTCTTTTTCGGACCATTCTCTGTAAATCCTAGAGATAGTTGTGTGTGAAAATCCCAGTAGATCAGCAGTTTTTGAAATACTCAGACCAGCCCGTCTGGCACCAACAACCATGACACCTTCAAAGTCACTTAAATCCCCTTTCTTTCCCATTCTGATGCTCGGTTTGAACTTCAGCAAGTTATCTTTATCACATCTAGATGCCTTGATGTTGAGTTGCTGCCATGTGATTGGCTGATTAGCAATTTGTGATACCAAGCAATTGAACAGATGTACCTAATAAAGGGGCCAGTGAGTGCAATATTACATACAAGACTACATAAACTACTACAGTATATATTACTGTAGCACTAACTACCCCCCTCAGGAGCTGCTGGATTTGTTTGCGTCCCCCTAAGAACTGTACGGCCACACATTTTCCACACTTGTACACTTGGAGTCAGTAACACAGTCCTTAAGATGGTCTACTGCATGCTGGAAGACTGCAAGCAAACACCCTGGGAAACCTCTTACATGCCTGAGACCCACTCCGTGTACCTTTTTATATAATACGCCCCTCTTCTCCTCTTCATATTACTATCCTCTGTTCCCAAATCTCATTTCTTTACCCCTCTGCTCCACCCCACAACCTGTACATCTCCCCCTCACTGCCATCATCTCCCTACTATTGCTCTCTCTTCACCTCCCCAAAATGCCTCTTCTACTCCTCCTTCTCATTTTCCTCTCCTCCGTTCCCAAAATCCATTCACTATATCCCTCCGCCCCTCCCAAACACTTGTATATTGTGTCCTCACTGCTTCCTTCACCCCTCTATGGCACCCACCACCTCCTCCTATTACTCCACTCTCCCACTGACCCCAACACCTCCACTAGGAGTTTCTCTCACGCTCCTGTACATCCTGCTCCCATGCCACCTTTCTCACCCTTCTCCTCCTCCTAGCCGCGGGGGACATCCCCGAATCCTGGCCCTCCACCTCCCTCACCCGCTCAACACCCTCCCACCTCCACGTCCTACTGCAACCCCCCCACAACTTAGTATCTGTCCCCCTGCTCCCTAAAATCTCCCCCCCGTTTTCATGTGCACTCCTGAACGCCCCGATCGGTGTGCAACAAGCTTACCGCCATCCACGACCTCTTTGTTTCCGGCTCCCTCAACCTACCTCCTAGCGATCACGGAAACCTGGATCCAGCCCACTGACTCTACCTCCCCTGCTGCACTCTCCTATGGAGGTCTCACCTGGACCCACTCACCCAGGCCTAACGGTCGTAAAGGTGGTGGGGTTGGTCTGCTCCTGTCACCCGCAGAGCACCTTCCGAGTCCTCCCAAACCCCCCCCTCCCTATCCTTCTCCTCCTTCGAGGCCCACTGCGTCCGACTATTCTCCCCAACTCCCCTGAAGATTGCTGTGATATACCGGCCTCCTGGATCCATATCCCGCTTCCTGGAAGACTTCTCCTCCTGGCTACCCTTCTTCCTCTCCTCTGAGCTACCCCACCATCATCCTTGGGGATTTCAACATCCCTGTCAACCTCGACAACCCGGACACAGCCCGTCTCCTCCACTTAACCTCCTCCTTTACACTTGCACAGTGCATACAATCCACCACCCACTCTGACGGAAATATCCTGGACCTTGTCTTCTCCAACCGCTGCGCGCCCCCCACAACCTCACTAACACCCCCTTCCCTCTCTCTGACCACAACCTGATCACCTTCTCTATCTCCTCGTCCTCCAACGCCTACCCCTCCAAATGTCACACTACTACCAGCCGTAACCTCCGCAACCTTAACCCTGCCTCCCTCCACTCTGCAGCTGACCAACTCCACGACCGCATCCTCCCCCTGTCCTGCCCCGACTTGGCTTTGACCGCCTACAACAATGCGCTCTCAACAGCCCTTGACTCACTAGCGCCTTTAACACACGCAACATCAGACCCCGACCGCTCCAGCCCTGGCAGACTGATCACACCAAAACCCTCAAACGACAAAGTCGTGCCCTGGAGCGACTATGGCGCAAAACCAAATCCCAACAAGCCTTCACCCGCTATAAATCTGCCTTCCGCACCTACACCACCTCCCTCCATGCTGCCAAACAGGCCTACTTCTTGACCCTCATCAAGGCCCTCTCCTCCAATCCTCGCCGACTCTTCTCTGCCTTCAACTCTCTACTCTCTCCACCCCCCACCTCCACCCAGCACCTCACTCACTGCTCTTGAGATTGCCAATCACTTCAAAAACAAGATTGACACAATTCGCAAGGACATTGCCGCAACTCACACGCCCTCTCAACCCGTCCCCTCTCACACAGCTACCCCCTTATCCCCCCTCCCCCTCGACATAACCCGCAGGGACTTCGTCGCTGCTCAAACTCTCTCCAACCCCCTTCACCCTCACTCAGCTACCCCTCTCATCACCCCTCTCCCACGGCCCCACCACTGCTCTGACCTCCTCTTCCCCCCCCACCCTACATTCCTCATACTGAAGCTCCCCCCACACTCCGCACCTTTGACCTTACTACCATCGAGGAAGTCTCCAAGATCCTCTCTGATGCCCGCCTCACCACCTGCCCCCTCGACCCTATCCCCTCACAACTCCTACGACCTTCCTCCTCCTCCATCCTACGCTCCCTCACCCACATCTTCAATCTCTCCCTCTCCTCAGGCACTTTCCCCTCCCCTCTGAAACATGCACACATCACCCCCATACTTAAAAAAAGCCCTCCCTGGACCCCAATGACCCGAACAACCTCAGACCCATCTCCCTGCTCCCATTTACATCTAAACTCCTCGAGCGCCTAGTCTACACCCGCCTATGCTCTCACCTCAACAACAACAACCTCCTCGATCCCCTACAGTCCGGCTTCCGTCCCCTACACTCCACCGAAACTGCCTTACTCAAACTCTCCAACGACCTGCTAACCGCCAAAGCTAATGGCCACTATTCAGTGCTCCTACTCCTTGACTCTCTCTGCGGCCTTCGACACAGTCGACCACCCCCTCCTCCTCAAAAAACTACACTCCCTCGGCCTCAGAGATTCTGCTCTCTCCTGGCTCTCATCCTACCTGTCACAACGCTCCTTCAGCGTTACCTATAATGCTACCACCTCCCCCCCTCACTCCCCCTCTCTGTTGGGGTCCCTCAAGGCTCTGTCCTCGGGCCCCTTCTCTTCTCCATCTATACCTCCTCCCTTGGCCAACTCATACACTCTCACGGCTTCAACTACCACCTCTATGCCGACGACACACAAATCTATCTCTCTACCCCCCACCTCAACCTCACCCCCTCGGTCTCAGCCCGAATCACACACCTACTGAGCGACATATCAGACTGGATGTCGCTCCACTTCCTTAAATTGAACCTCTCCAAAAACAGAGTTTCTTGTCTTCCCCCCCCCAGCCCGGACACCACCCCCCATTGATTTCTCCGTCACATCCAACAACGCTACCATCAAACCCGCCCTGCAGGCCAGAGTACTGGGTGTCATTCTGGACTCCAACCTATCCTTCCAGCCGCAAGTCCAATCTTTAACAAACTCATGCAGACTCCACCTCCGCAACATCGCCAAAATCCGCACGTTCCTAACCCCAGAAACCACTAAACAGCTCATCCACTCCCTCATCATATCACGACTCGACTACTGCAACTCCCTCCTCACTGGCCTGCCTCGCCGCTGGCTATCCCCGCTTCAGTCCATCCTGAATACGGCTGCCAGACTCATTCACCTTTCCAACCGCTCCGTTTCCGCCACCCCCCTCTGCCAATCCCTCCACTGGCTTCCGATTGCGCAACGGATCAAATTCAAAATCCTAACGCTGACGTACAAAGCCGTCCATCATACTGCCCCGAACTACATCACTGAACTAATATCCAAGTACCACCCAGCACGCACACTCCGCTCCTCACAAGACCTCCTTCTCTCTAGTTCCCTGGTCTCCTCCTCCCATGCCCGCCTCCAGGACTTCTCCAGGGTGTCACCCATCCTCTGGAACTCCCTGCCCCAACCCATCAGATTATCACCTACTCTCCTCTCCTTTAGGCGCACCCTGAAAACCCATCTCTTCAGGGAAGCCTACCCCACCCCCTGCTAACTTGCCGACCTCCTCCACTCTTCCTACCACTCCATCCCCCACAGCTATCTCCTCCTGTGCCACCACCCCCTCCCTCCTAGATTGTAAGCTCCAAGGAGCAGGGCCCTCGATCCCCTCATGTTTTGCATTGTATTGGTATTGTTCTGTCACATGTTCTGTCCCCCTTTGTAATGTACAGCGCTTACTGTATAATAATAATAATAATAGTTGTTTTTATTGAGGGGTTAACAGCTTGAATGGGGTTTAGGGGTATATGGGATGCCCAAGGAACTGCAAACTTGGGGACAATATTCCTAGCAATCTGTACACTGTACAAAAAAATGTGGACCAACAAAAATATAGCACAGTTTTTTTAACCTCCCAACGGTCTGATTATGTCAATATTTCTGTGCTCAAAGCGGTACATTTTTTTGCATGGAAATATGTTGGTTTATTCATTGTAGGCCTGTAATTTTTAGGAATAACTCACTGAAATCTGTCCGACCGAGCAAGAGTCTAGTAAACAGTCTAGGATAAAACTTGAAAACACGAAATCATAAAATTATAATTTAATAAATAATCATAAAAAATAATAATATAACAATAATAAATTTTAATTCAAAAACACTGAAATTTGAAATATAGCACCAAGTTCGCACATCACTGAGCTCAGTCGCAAAATCGTTTTCAGTGTCTGATGACGAATTTCCCCACAAATCATTATCACTCAATTCTGCAAGTGGTTCTGATTTAATATCGCTGTTCTCTAGCTGATCTAAAACCGCTTTGACGTGAAGGGACGCTTTTTGGACGCCATGGAAGTTTCCAGGCAAAAAGAACAGTCAAAATGCAGGCAGGGCACAGGACAAAGCACTCAGGACAAAATGTATCTGAAATGCTTTGAAACAGTAATTTTTACTATGTGATTTTCGTTTTAGAAAATGTCAGTTTTTAAAATTATCAAATTTGCCGCCGGTTCCGGCCCCCGTACGTCCCGACGCTCGCAGGGACCGGAACACGGAAGCCAGATGGCTGGGGACACATCGCAGGAGCAAAGGACAAGGTAATTGCTGCAGGGAATCCCTGAGTAACGCTGCAAGTTATTCCCTAGTGTAGCTCGGGGTTACCGCTTTTGGTACTGAAACTTTACCCCGAGCTACACTCGGGAATACCGCCAGGGTGGTTAAGGCGAACTAAAGTCCCCTTGGTGTATCTCCTCAGACCCCAGATGAATCCTTCCTCTTCACCCAGCTGTACTGAGGGTGTCCCTGGGTAAGGGATTCCAAGTGCTAGCAATTAGGCAGTCCAGGATGAGAACTAGTTGGGTCTTGCACTGACTGCCCTCTCCCTTTCTCTAGCTCATGGGGTGTAGGAGTGCTCATACTGTCCTGTCCTGTCAGTGTGGTTGGTTGGTAGCTGCGTTCAGGCCTTTCACTGGACTAGCTCCTTCCCTGCTGCACAGGATGTCCTCCCTATCCAGTATTCCTGCCTGTAGGTAGGCTCCCCCCAGAGCCCCCTCCCAGGCTCCACACAACAGCCTTCTCTCAATTCATCTTTCACCCAGCACTGCTGCACAGGCTCTGCCATATTTAAGGGTTGTCCTTGGTCAACATGCCTGACCTCCTGCTTGGGGATTGGCCAATTTCCCTTAAACATGCAAATCTGGGCATACTCCCCTCCTCTGCCCATCTTCCAGAAAGTTCTCTGAGTTTCGGAAAGGGTGGGGAGGGCTCCAGAAGCCCTGATCTGTAGAGCCTCTCAACCTGTCCGGAAGTGAACTACTACCTCACTCCAAGGCTGACTCATCGCAGGCTGCTACCCAGTCTCTATCTAACAAAAAAAACCTAGCTACCTAGAGAGCGCTACATCACATATAATACTATATACCATAAATACAATACTACATCATAAGGCCTCTTGCACACATCAAGTGGATTCGCCTACTCAGTGGGTGATCTGTCTGCTGATCCCCACTGAGCAGGCAGATGACAGGTCCATTTCTGCTCAGCTTATACAGAGCGAACACAGAAACAGCCCGCTGTTCTTTATGGGGTGGTCAGATGTAAACAGACCGCCTGTCCATTTACATCTGACTGTCATCTAATCCAATCCGCTATATGGATGGGGAACGTATTCCCATCCATTGGTTTTTGGTGGACCAGATCGGATGCAAGCGAGTGTAGACTGGCACATGTCCATTTACATCCACCTACGCATAGAGAACAATGGGTGGTCCTGATCGGTTTCCGCCTGAAAAACGGACAGGTGGACCCGATCGGTTCTCTCATTTCTTTCCATCACAATGGTAACTTGGAAGCATTACATGTTTACAGCTGTTGATTGTACAGCTTGATGGGGTAAATTTACATTTGGATTTTAAGTATAAATCTAAGTTTGCCACAAGATGGTGCATAGTGATATTGTACTTCTTACAGCACGTAATAGAAAGTAAAAGTGTTAGTTCCCCATTTTCACAAAAAAAAGAAAAGGCAAACCAACTCACTACACCTTTCAATCCCCAGGTCCCCACTGCAGTTATCCCCTTGACTATCCTCTGCTGCCCATTTAGCGGCACAGGCATCTGAAATATGCAGTATATAGACAGGGGGGCTATTTAGTATCATGGTGGTGAGCGGAGATCGATCATCTTTGGCATTGTCCTGGCTTTACAGTAAAAAGTAGGGCGTGGAAGACGGCTGCTTTCACATACTTGGACTGCTATATCAGTTGGCATGGGCTGTGAAAGATAAATTATCCAAGGAGGTAAGTTACCTTTCACTTTGAATTCCTACTGTAAAAAGGCAGTGCACCTAACAGTATGTAGAGATGCCTGGGCACTTCTGTGCCAAAATCCTAATCAGGGGCGGACTGACCATTCGGAAAAACTCGGGCAACTGCCCGAGGGCCCGGGGGTCAGTAGGGGGCCCCATGAGATGCCCCCTGGTACCTTTTTCATAGGCTTTTTTGAGTCTGGGCAAGGACACAGGGGCCCATGATCCCCTTTGCCAGGGCCCCATGAGTTGTCAGTCCGCCCCTGATCCTAATAGCTGTATATCTCTGCAGTGTGACATCTAAGGCACTGCTAGTCTCAGGAGATTTCTCAGGAGAAATTTTTCTCAGCTGCAGTGAAGTGACACTTAACCTCTTCAGGACCACCCACCGCGCTTATACTGTGGCGGCCCTCTCCTGTGCCAGATCACGTACAATGATTTGACATTACCAGGTAGGGGCGCATGTATATCCACCACCCTGGCTGTGCTATCATTCGCTACCACAGCACAAGCTGATCAGTGGAATCCAGGTCCATTATGGCCGGGGGCCCACTGATCAGCTGAGCGAATGACAGAAGAAGAGCCCTATGTTGGTAACAGAAAGAAAGGTGTCACCAGCACACCAAGGAATCCTCAAAGGGTCCAAAGCTTTATTTAGTGGTCACATAATATCAACAGTGGCAACCTTTCAGGGCCACTTCATCAGGCAGGTGACAAAGGGGCCCTGTGTGGCTCTGAAATATTGCCACTGTTGATATTATGTGACCACTAAATAAAGCTTCGGACCCTTTGAGGATTCCTTGGTGTGCTGGTGGACACTTTTCTTTCTGAATTGTTTGCGGTTCCCAGTCTGTGGTCACTACAGCACCCAAACACCATTTACAGCCACTTGCAGGAATGTGTGCACTGGGGAAAACTACATTTTGATCTGTGTTGGTAAACAACACAGGGCTCTCTACAGACAGCAGCAATGTGCCTTTTTTTCTCCCTGCAAAGCAGGGAGTAAAAACCAGCACGTGGCTTAGTAAAACAGCACACATTACAGGCAAACAGTTAACCCTATGATTGCCTCTTAAATGTTAACTCCCTTCTCAGTCAGTGTCATTAGTAACACTGACAGTGTATATTATTATTTATTACTTATATAGCTCCATCAATTTACACATCTCTTACATATTTATTACACATTCATATCAGTCCCTGCCCTCATGGATCGTGCAGTCTAAGGTCCCTAACACACATTCATTCACATACTAGGGCCAATTTAGACAGGAGACAATTAACCTATCAGCATGTCTTTGAAGTGCGGTCAGAAATCCACGTAGGCATAGGGAGAACATGCAAAACTTCAGGCAGGTAGTGTCATGGTTGGGTTTTGAACCAACAACCATACAGGTTGCTAGGTGGAAGTGCTAACCACTTAGCCACTGTGCTGCCACTTAGCCACTGATCACTGTATTAGTGTCATTGGAGATGCCAGTGGCAGTTAGTCAGTTCCTCCCCAGCGTCAGTTAGTGTCAGTCAGTGTTAGATTGCCCGCCACACTATCGCAGTCCCATTATAAGTCGCTGATCACTTCCATCTGTAGTACAAAATAAATAAACAAACAAATAAATAAATAAATGAAGAAAAATTCCAGTATTTATATCATAGTTTGTAAATGCTATAACTAATCAATATACACTTATTGGGATTTGTTTAGCAAAGAAATGTAGCAGAATAGATATTGGCCAACATTTATGAAGAAATTAAAATTTTCAAATTTTTTTTATTGGATATGTTTTATTGCAGAAAGTAGAAAATATTGGGGTGTTTTTCAAACTTTTTTTTTTTTTTTTCATTTATATCACAAAAAATAAAAAAACTCAGTGGTGATCAAATACCACCAAAAGAAAGCTTTATTTTTGTGAAATAATTATATAGATTTTGTTTGGGTACAGCATTGCAAGACCACACAATTACCAGTTAAAGTAACGCAGTGCCGAATAGCAAAAAAATGCCCTGGTCAGGGAGGCGGTAAAATCCTTCCAGGGCTCAAGTGGTTAAAGTAAAGTAACACTTACAGGTCTACTACCTGCCCCCAGAATGTGATTGGACAGTGGAGGATAAGCAAAAGATTGATGATGTGGTTATCACTTCTGCCTGGCAGTACTAGGGTCACCGGTTCAAATCCCAACCACGACACCACCTGCCTGGAGTTTGCATGTTCTCCCTGTACCTGTGTGGGTTTCCTCCGGGTACTCCGGTTTCCTCCCACGCTCCAAAGACATGCTGGTAGGTTAACTGGATCCTGTCTAAATTGGCTCTAGAATGTGTATGTATGAATGTGAGTTAGGGACCTTAGATTGTACACCCCTTGAGGGTTAGGGACTGATTAGAATGTACAATATATATGCAAAGCGCTGCGTAAATTGATGGCTCTATATAAGTACCTGAAATAAATAAATAAATGATCTCATCTCTCATTCACTCTGCTTTCTCCTCTTATCATGCTTCTTACCACACACCTTGTGCTGCCTCTCCCTCTCCCAGTCTAAACTCTAATGTAAAGGAACTGATATCAAGTCAAATTCAGTATTTACATTGCTTGCATTAAAAATAACAATTCATTAATAATTATTAATGAATACATAACAGCATTATTTTTGTGTCTTTTATATCTATCCTAATAACATTTTAAAATAAGAAAAAATAATAAGTATTCTGAAAAACGTATATTTTTTTTAACTAATGGAAACCTGTACTGAAATCGTTTAAACCACTTGACCTCCAGAAGGTTTTTACCCCCTTTCTGACCAGGGCATTTTTTGCTATTTGGTACTGCGCTTCATTAACTGGTAATTGCACGGTCTTGCAATGCTGCTGTACCCAAACAAAATTAATATCTTTTTTTTACACACAAATAGATTTCTTTGGTCATATTTGATCATGACTGGGTTTTTTAATCTTTTGAGATATAAATGAAAAACAACCAAAACGTTTGAAAAAAAAAAAGATATTTTCTATTTTCAGTTATAAAAAATATCCAATAAACAAAAATGTTGTCGCAAAATGTATTCTGCTACATGTATTGCGTAAAAAAATCCAAATAAGTGTATAAGCATCTATAAACTATGTTTACTGGAATTTGCAGCTTTTACTTTCTGACTGCCTATCACATTTCTTGAGGTGCTAAAATGCCAGGGCAGTACAACCCCCCCCCCCCCGAAGTAGACACCTTAAACTCTCTGCTGAGAGGCATGTTGAGTTCATGGAAGTTTTTTTCCACAAGTTTTTGGAAACTTTTTTTTTACATAAAGTTGTCAATTAAATGATACAGTCATGGCCGAAATTGTTGGCACCCTTGATATTTCTCCAGGAAATCATGTATTTCTCACGAAACGTATTGCATTAACACATGTTTTGCTATACACATGTTTATTCCCTTTGTGTGTATTGGGACAAAACAAAAAAAGGGAGGAAAGAAAGCAAATTCGACATAATGTCACACAAACCTCCAAAAATGGGCTGGACAAAAGTATTGGCACCCTTTCACAACTGCGGATAAATAAGAATGTTACAAGCATGTGATGCTCCTGTAAACTCACCTGGGGCAAGTAACAGGTGTGGGCAATATAGAAATCACACCTGAAAGCAGATAAAAAGGAGAGACGTTCACTTAACCTTTGCATTGTGTGTCTGTCTGTGCCACACTAAGCATGGACAACAGAAAGAGGAGACGAGAACTGTCTGAGGACCTGAGAACCAAAATTGTGGCAAAATATCAACAATCTCAAGGTTACAAGTCCATCTCCAGAGAACTAGATTTGCCTTTGTCCACAGTGCGCAACATTATCAAGAAGTTTGCAACCCATGGCACTGTAGCTAATCTCCCTGGTCGTGGACGGATGAGGAAAATTGATGAAAGATTGCAACGCAGAATAGTCCGGATGGTGGATAAGCAGCCCCAAACATGTTCCAAAGACATTCAAGCTGTCCTGCAGGCTCAGGGAGCATCAGTGTCAGCGCGAACTATCCGTCGACATTTAAATGAAATGAAACGCTATGGCAGGAGACCCAGGAGGACCCCACTGCTGACACAGAGACATAAAAAAGCAAGACTACAGTTTGCCAAAATGTACTTGAGTAAGCCAAAAGCCTTCTGGGAAAACGTCTTGTGGACAGATGAGACCAAGATAGAGCTTTTTCGGTAAAGCACATCATTCTACTGTTTACCGAAAACGGAATGAGGCCTACAAAGAACAAAACACAGTACCTACGGTAAAATATGGTGGAGGTTCAATGATGTTTTGGGGTTGTTTTGCTGCCTCTGGCACTGGGTGCCTTGACTGTGTGCAAGGCATCATGAAATCTGAGGATTACCAAAGGATTTTGGGTCGCACTGTAGGGCCCAGTGTCAGAAAGCTGGGTTTGCGTCCAAGATCCTGGGTCTTCCAGCAGGACAATGACCCCAAACATACGTCAAAAAGCACTCAGAAATGGATGGCAAAGAAGCGCTGGAGAGTTCTGAAGTGGCCAGCAATGAGCCCAGATCTAAATCCCATTGAACACCTGTGGAGAGATCTTAAAATTGCTGTTGGGAAAAGGTGTCCTTCCAATAAGAGAGACCTGGAGCTGTTTGCAAAGGAAGAGTGGTCCAAAATTCCGGGTGAGAGGTGTCAGAAGCTTATTGATGGTTATAGGAAGCGACTGATTTCAGTTATGTTTTTCCAAAGGGTGTGCAACCAAATATTAAGTTAAGGGTGCCAATACTTTTGTCCAGCCCATTTTTGGGGTTTTGTGTGACATTATGTCATATTTGCTTTTCTGCCTCTGTTTTATATTTGTTCCAATACATACAAAGGGAATAAACATGTGTATAGCAAAACATGTGTTAATGCAATACCTTTTTTGTGTGAAATACTTGATTTTCAGGAAAAATATCAAGGGTGCCAACAATTTCGGCCATGACTGTATATTGCTCAAGCATGCCATGGGTACATGTGGAATTACACCCTAAAATATATTCTGTTACTTCTACCGATTATGGGGATGTGTGGGCCTTTTTGGGAGCCTAGCCGCATACAACAGTCCAAAATCCAATGACTCCTTTGAAAGCCTAAAGGTGCGTAACGTCCTAATTTCAAACTATCACAGTTTCTGAGGCCATGAAATGCCAGGATAGCACACCCCCCCCTCAAATTACCCCTTTTGTAAAGTAGACACCCCAATTTAATAAGAGGCATGGTGAGTATTTTGCTGATCTAAAAAAAAAGAAAATACATTTTTGTTTTCTTTCTTCATTTCCCAAAAACTTGTGGCAACAAATGAGATCTGCAAAATACCCGCCATGCCTCTTAGAAAATACCTTGGAGTGTCTACTTTCCAAAAAAGGGTCATTGGGGGGTTGTACTATTTTGGCATTTCAGGGCCTCCGAAACTGTGATAGGAAGTGTAATGAGAAAATAAAGCCCTTTGAAAGCATGAAGGTGCTTATTCGATTTTGGGGTCCTGTACGCGGCTAGAATGTCAAAAAGTCTCTCACATGTGGTATCCATATACTCAAGAGAAGTAGCTGAATGAATTTTGGGGTGTAATTCCACATATACCCATGGCTTGTGTGAGCAATATATCATTTAATAGACAACTTCGTGTAAACATTGTTTTTTTTTGTCATTTTCCAAAACACTTGAAAAAAAATCTTTTATTGATTCAACATGCCTCTCAGCAAATAGTTTAGGGTGTCTACTGTCCAAAAAGGGGTCATTTGGGGAAGGGGGGAGGGGGTTGTGCTATAATTGCATTTTATGCCCAACATTAGAAGCCTATATAACACATCACCCACTCTTTCAATCATTTGAAGACGAGGCCTTTTCAGACACTTGTTCACATGAAACAAATCTGTATTTTTTACTAGAAAATTACTTTGAACCCCCAAACCCATATATATTTTTAAAGCAGAGGCCCTTGAGAATAAAAATGGTGGATGTTGCATTTTTTTTATGTCACACAGTACTTGAGCAGAGATTTTTCAAATGCAAATGTTTTGTAAAAAAATCAAATTTTTTTAATTTTAATGCACAAAAACACAATATATTGCCCAATTGTTTGGCAAAATGTAAAGGATGATGTAATGCAGAGTAAACAGACACCAAACATGACATGCTTTAAAACTGCGTATGCCCCGTGCAACAGTGGCAGACTACATACATTTTTAATGTCCATAGGCGACACTTTAAAAGGCTACCACTTCAGATTTACACAGGAGGTATAGTGCTAGACTTACTGCTCTTGATCGATTGTTTGTGGTGATATCTCACATGCATAGTGCAATCACTGTTTACATATCAACACAGGACCAAAGTTTGCATTCACCTTTGCGCACAAGCACGGGGGAGGGATGGGGGTGCTTTAATTTTTTTTAATTATTTATTTAGATTATTTCTTATTTCTGCACTGTCCCTTTCATTTTTTTTCTTATTGCTTTCTTTGTTATCACAATGAATGTATATATCCACTGCAATAGCAGTAGGCAGTGCCAGGTACTCTTTTCTGAGAAATCTGTGGACTATTAGACTCTAGATCTTTCCTCTGCCCTTAAATCATGTGATCACACCAAGATCGGTGTGATCAGATGCTTTCCCAATTTAAAAATGGCACTGTTTTATATATCCTGCGAAACCAAAGTGATGAAATGCTCATAGCTTCCAGTTTCTCAGACTATAGAGATGATTGGAGCCGTTCCTATCTCCAATCAGCTCTATGGTCAGCTGACAGAAATGCCAGCTGTATTCTCAAATTCCCTGATGGGACAGGACTGCCTGAGAAAGCAGGGGTGTCTCCTTTCATTGCTTGTAAAAGCAATCCAGTGGCTACTTAGCCCCTAGGACTGCTTTTACATGAAAGTCGACTACTGGTTGTAAAAGAGCTGTAGGCATCTTCCTAGTATAACCACTCAAAGTCCAGTGATGTTTCAGTACAATGCTTGTCCTTGTTGGGCATATATGTTCTTTTTTTCATGCAGACTGTGTGCTGAATGAAAAAAGAGAAGACATCTCTGTTAGAAAAACTGTGGGGTATGCTCGCCATTAGAATATACCACCCTGCATCCACCCACTTCTAATGTTAGGCGCACATGAATTGTTCTTGTTTCTTTGTTCAGTTCAGAACAGATTCTTCTATTCACATTGATCAATGTATATGAAGAAATCTTTGCCCAAAAAAAATTATATATATCATTATTATTATATTATTATACAGGTATTATATAGCGCCAACAGTTTGCTCAGTGCTTTACAATATAACAGGAGATAATACAGCAACCATGCCCCTGTCACAATGAGACTACGGTTTGGAAGGTAACAGAGTAAAATAAATATGTGGAGATTAAATGAGATCATCTTACAAGATCTGGAAGTAAAAAACAAGAGTAAAACAGGAAATAGATCAATATTTTAAGTTAAATGAGTCTGAGGAAGTTTTTATCGCCACGGTATGGGAAGCACATAAAGCCTATATTAGGGGCATACTGATAGCAATAGGGGCGGAGATAAAGAAAGAGCAGGGAAAAAGAATTAGGATATTAATAGAACTACATCAGCTGGAACAATTACATAAAAAGAAGATAAATATAGAGTTACAACAAGAGATAATATTAAAAAGAGAGAGAAGTTAAAGGACTTTATGGAACAAGAAACAAGAAAAAAATGTTTTAATGGGGTTTCAAAGGAAAGATATCAGTGGGGGAATAAACCAGGAAAATACTTATTGAAGAAGCTAAAGGAAAAGAAATCAAAGAACTTTAAAGACAAATATAAAGATGAAAAAGGAGAGGGTATATTCAGCTACCAACATCGCCAACACATTCCAGAGATTTTATAGTAGGTTATATGGGTCAGAAGGTAAATATCAGAAGGAATTAGAAGAAGAGAGATGGGAGAAGAGGTTGATTTATCTGAAAGAGGCCCGGTATGCCTAGATTGGATAAGGCCAGATTAACAGCTTTAGATAGCCCAATATCAATTGAAGAAGTTAACTTAGCATTAAAGGGCACAGCTATAGGGAAGAGTCCAGGACCCGATGGATTCACAATGGGATACTATAAGAAGTTTAAAGAACAATTAGCCCCTAAACTGTGTATTGATATGAATGCACTGGGAGAGGAGACAAAGATGAGGAAGGAGTCGCTACAGGCATATATCACGGTTATACCCAAGGAAAGGAAAGATTGGTCTCAGTGTACCAGTTACAGACCTATATCTCTGTCGAATACTGACACAAAATTGTATGTGAATGTATTAGTGACAAGGCTGAAAGAGCTGATGTCTGACTGGATACACTTAGACCAAGTGGGATTTATTCCGGGTAGAGAGGGAAAGGACAATGGTTTAAGAACATTGCTCATTCTGCAAAAGATTGTGTCAGGGCTCCCAGGTATGACCAGAGGTGTGTGACTGAAGCAGGGAAACGCAGACCTCAGATATGTTATAAACAATATAGTTTATTAACACTAACAGTACAAACATAAACGCAGTGCAATACTAAAACATAATACAGTGCAAACAAACCCAACCAAACCACCCACAGATAACATATATACAAGCAAGCGTCGTCAGGCAGGCCGGGTCAATATCAATTGGGCAGGTAGGTACAGGGGGAGCAAGCGGAGAATGGTCGGGGTCACAGGCCAGGTTCAGCAGGTAGCAAGCAGCATAGTACAGAGGGTCAGGCAGAGGGATGGTCCGGGTCACAAGCCAGGGATCAGAACAGGTAGCAAGCAGCGTAGTACAGAGGGTCAGACAGAGGGATGGTCAGGGTCACAAGCCAGGATCAGAGCAGGAGAAGTCAGCAAAGGAACAGAAACAGGATGCAGGACAGATACAGGGCCCAGGACAAACACAACACCAAGGCAGAGTCTGCAAGTCTGGCCAACCCTTAAATACACCAGTATCATCATTTCCAGGTGTTAGCTGGCTGAAAGGTTGAGTCTCTGATTGCTGGGAGCACCCGCTGGCCAGCCCTGGTACTGCAGATCAAAAGGCAGGTGAGTCCCACCATTGCTGGCCAGTCCATTCCTAACAGTACCCCCCCCTCAAGGAGCGGCCTCAGGACGCTCCAAACAGTCCTAGCTGGGCAAAATGTTCCACCGCCCGAGTCTGGCAACTGGCGGGATATCAAAGACTGGCACACCGGGCAGGACTCCGGGCAGCGGCACACCGGGCTGGACTCCGGGCAGAGGCACATCGAGCAGAGGCACACCGGGCAGAGGCACACCGGGCAGAGGCACATCGGGCAGGACTCCGGGCAGAGGCACATCGGGCAGGACTCCGGGCAGAGGCACACACCGGGCAGGACTCCGGGCAGAGGCACACCGGGCAGGACTCCGGGCAGAGGCACACCGGGCAGAGGCACATCGGGCAGGACTCCGGGCAGAGGCACATCGGGCAGGACTCCGGGCAGAGGCACATCGGGCAGGACTCCGGGCAGAGGCACATCGGGCAGGACTCCGGGCAGAGGCACATCGGGCAGGACTCCGGGCAGAGGCACATCGGGCAGGACTCCGGGCAGAGGCACATCGGGCAGGACTCCGGGCAGAGGCACATCGGGCAGGACTCCGGGCAGAGGCACATCGGGCAGGATTCCGGGCAGAGGCACATCGGGCAGGATTCCGGGCGGGCGGCAGGCACCGGGCCCCCGGGCGGGGCGGCAGGCACCGGGCCCCCGGGCGGGGCGACAGGCACCGGGCCCCGGGCGGGGCGACAGGCACCGGGCCCCCGGGCGGGGCGACAGGCACCGGGCCCCCGGGCGGGGCAGCAGGCACCGGGCCCCCGGGCGGGGCAGCAGGCACCGGGCCCCCAGGCGGGGCGACAGGCACCCGGCCCCCAGGCGGGGCGACAGGCACCGGGCCCCCAGGCGGGGCGACAGGCACCGGGCCCCCAGGCGGGGCGACAGGCATCGGGCTCCCAGGCGGGGGCAACAGGCATCGTGCCCCCAGGCGGAGCGGCGGGCGCCGGACCCCCAGGCGGAGCGACAGGTCTCGGGCCCTCAGGCGGAGCAGCAGCGGGCGCCGGACCCCCAGGCGGAGCGACAGGTCTCGGGCCCTCAGGCGGAGCGGCGGGCGCCGGACCCCCAGGAGGAGCGACAGGTCTCGGGCCCTCAGGCGGAGCGGGCGGGCGCCGGACCCCCAGGTGGAGCGACAGGTCTCGGGCCCTCAGGCGGAGCGGCGGGCGCCGGACCCCCAGGCGGAGCGACAGGTCTCGGGCCCCCAGGCGGGGCGGCGGGCGCCGGATCCCCAGGCGGAGCGGCGGGCGCTGGACCCCCCAAGCGGAGCAACAGGTCTCGGGCCCCCAGGCGGAGCGGCGGGCACCGAGACACCAGGCACGACAGTGGGCTCCGAGTCAACTGGTATGACCGCAGGCACTGGGTCAGACATTGGATGGTCTGGCTGGACAGCGGGCATCGGGTCACCAGGCATCAGGTCATTTGGCTCGACAGCGGGCACCGCGTCATCTGGCAAGGCAGTGGGCTCCGAGTCAACTGGTATGACCGCGGGCACTGGGTCAGACATTGGATCGTCTGACCGGACAGCGGGCATCGGGTCACCAGGCATCAGGTCATTTGGCTCGACCGCGGGCACCGCGTCATCTGGCAAGGCAGTGGGCTCCGAGTCAACTGGTATGACCGCGGGCACTGGGTCAGACATTGGATCGTCTGACTGGACAGCGGGCATCGGGTCACCAGGCATCAAGTCATTTGGCTCGACAGCGAGCACCGCGTCATCTGGCAAGGCAGTGGGCTCCGAGTCAACTGGCATGACCGCGGGCACCGAGGCAGACATTGAATCGTCTGGCTGGACAGACAGGGCATCGGGTCACCAGGCATCAGGTCATTTGGCTCGACAGCGGGCACCGCGTCACCTGGCAAGGCAGTGGGCTCCGAGTCAACTGGTATGACCGCGGGCACTGGGTCAGACATTGGATCGTCTGACTGGACAGCGGGCATCGGGTCACCAGGCATCAAGTCATTTGGCTCGACAGCGAGCACCGCGTCATGGCAAGGCAGTGGGCTCCGAGTCAACTGGCATGACCGCGGGCACCGAGGCAGACATTGAATCGTCTGGCTGGACAGCGGGCATCGGGTCACCAGGCATCAGGTCATTTGGCTCGACAGCGGGCACCGCGTCATCTGGCAAGGCGGTGGTCTCCGAGTCAACAGACACGACAGTGGGCACCGGATTGTCTGGCTCGACAGCGGGCATCGGGTCATCAGGTATGACAGCGGACACTAGGTCACCAGGCATCAGGTCATTTGGCTTGCCAGCGGGCACCGCGTCATCTGGCAAGGCAGTGGGCACCGAGTCACCAGGTACGACAGCGGGCTCTGAGTCAATTGGCACGACAGCGGGCACCGGATCAGGTACCGGATCAACAGCGGGCATCGAGTCAACTGGCCTAATAGGATCGTCAGGCTGGATCAGTTCATCATGCTGGGTAGAGGCATTAGGCCGAGTAGAGGCATCAGGCCGAGTAGAGGCTTCAGGCCCGAGTAGAGGCTTCAGGCCGAGTAGAGGCTTCAGGCCGAGTAGAGGCTTCAGGCCGAGTAGAGGCTTCAGGCTGAAGAGAGGCATCAGGCCGAGTACAGGCATCAGGCCGAGTAGAGGCATCAGGCCGAGTAGAGGCATCAGGCCGAGTAGAGGCTTCAGGCCGCGTAGAGGCTTCAGGCCGCGTAGAGGCTTCAGGCCGCGTAGAGGCTTCAGGCCGAGTAGAGGCATCAGGCCGAGTAGAGGCTTCAGGCCGAGTAGAGGCTTCAGGCCGAGGAGAGGCTTCAGGCCGAGGAGAGGCTTCAGGCCGCGGAGAGGCTTCAGGCCGCGGAGAGGCTTCAGGCCGAGTAGAGGCTTCAGGCCGAGTAGAGGCATCAGGCTGCGTACAGGCATCAGTCTGAACCACGGAAGGCAGGCTCACCGGTTTGGATACGGGCAGGATGGTATTGGTTGGAAAGAATTTTCGCTTTTTTCTGGTTTTAACTACTGGAGCACTGCAAGTAAACGCAGGTCTGCAAACGAATGGAGCAGCTGGAGACAGAGAAGAACTGGAGGATGGAACAGGAGAGGGAGCAGTTGCTACAGAGGGCTTTTTTACAGGGTTAAAGGCAGGATAGGTGCAGCGAGTGGGAACAGGGTACTGACATGCGGTAGATAGCCAAGTATACTGGGCTGTAACTGGAGGAGCTGGTGGGAATACAGGAGTAGAGTTAGAAGCAGGACTGGGTCTTTGTAAGCTGACTGAGGCTGGGTGCAACAAATCTGTCCATGTCTGCAGTAGGGGTTGAACAAAGCTGAGCTTACACAAAGTCTGTCTGGTCAAAGACTGCACTGCGTTTATACAATCTCTCAGTATCTGTGGTGAACATGTGGAATAACGCTCCAGAAAGTAACCCACATCATCCTCTAATAACCACACCAGGGACTCTACCTGGTCTGCACTAAATGGTGGCAAAAATTCATCCCTGCATTCGGGGGAACCAGATGAAACCAACTCTGCACAAACCTCAATCAATGGCTGCACCTCAGAGAACACTGTGCCCTGATCTACTAGAACATGAGCGAGCCGTATACATTCTAGCAATTCATCCCGGGTATACTCCTTCAGAGTTTGATAAGCATACTCCCTGTCATCAAACACTAGCAGATATAAATACTCAACCTCATCAAGATCCATCCTTCCCATCAACAAGCCAAGATGGCTTCCCTGTGCAGCCACTTCTGGTCAGGATTGGCCTTGGTGTAATGTCAGGGGCTCCCAGGTATGACCAGAGGTGTGTGACTGAAGCAGGGAAACGCAGACCTCAGATATGTTATAAACAATATAATTTATTAACACTAACAGTACAAAATAAACGCAGTGCAATACTAAAACATAATACAGTGCAAACAAACCCAACCAAACCACCCACAGATAACATATATACAAGCAAGCGTCGTCAGGCAGGCCGGGTCAATATCAATTGGGCAGGTAGGTACAGGGGGAGCAAGCGGAGAATGGTCGGGGTCACAGGCCAGGTTCAGCAGGTAGCAAGCAGCATAGTACAGAGGGTCAGGCAGAGGGATGGTCCGGGTCACAAGCCAGGGATCAGAACAGGTAGCAAGCAGCGTAGTACAGAGGGTCAGACAGAGGGATGGTCAGGGTCACAAGCCAGGATCAGAGCAGGAGAAGTCAGCAAAGGAACAGAAACAGGATGCAGGACAGATACAGGGCCCAGGACAAACACAACACCAAGGCAGAGTCTGCAAGTCTGGCCAACCCTTAAATACACCAGTATCATCAGTTCCAGGTGTTAGCTGGCTGAAAGGTTGAGTCTCTGATTGCTGGGAGCACCCGCTGGCCAGCCCTGGTACTGCAGATCAAAAGGCAGGTGAGTCCCACCATTGCTGGCCAGTCCATTCCTAACAGATTGAAAGAGGAGAGGTTCGGGAATGACTCTGTCGGTTGATGCTGAAAAGGCGTTCGATAGAGTAGATTGGGGCTTTATGATCGATGCTCTGAGAACATTAGGAATAGGACCTAGAATGATGCAGTGGATAAAAGAGCTTTATAGCAGTCCCTTAGCTACAATGATCAGGTTTGGGGGGAAATTTCACTTTAAATTAGAGTTTGCATGAACCTTAAACCAAATTCAAGGAAGATATGAAAGACTCAAATTAATGCAACTCTGCATTTAATACATTATATACAGTATATGCAGCATAGAGGACAGGCAGACCAAAACAGGGGCGGACTGACCATTTGGAAACTCGGGCACTGCCCGAGGGCCCGGGGTCAGTAGGGGGCCCTATGAGATGCCCCTGGTACCTTTTTCATAGGCTTTTTGAGTTTGGGCAAGGACACAGGGGCCCCATGATCCCCTATTGACCGGGGGCCCCATGAGTTGTCAGTCCGCCCCTGGACCAAAATCAACATCTGGCCTAAAATTTGCTTTAAAAAGAAAGCCAACTTTGATGGAAACCACAGAATTTGCATACACAGTGTGTGGGGGGAACACCTCCCCTGTCACTCTCTCTATATATCTCATTGTGCAAGAGACGTCTTCTAGTTTGGATCTGACCCTCCAGAAACATCAAGATGCTTTTCTCCCAGTTATCTGCTGGCTGTCATCTTCATTTCTATTCAGGGTGAGAGATGAGGCTCCTTCCATCCTCCTCTGCACATACATCTATACATTGTACAATAAATACACACATCAGGATTGATAGGAAGATATCCAGACATTGATCAATAATCAATATGTCTCTTCCCATCCTCAGGATCCTGTGGAGAGATTTGTGATGACTCCGGATTCTATCTCTGTGTCCCCGGGACAGACAATCACCATCACATGTACATCTAGTTCCCACACCAGGGATAATATAAGATGGTAGAAACAGAAAGCAAGGGAGGCTCCAGCAACTCTCATCTCTCAAGCAAACATCCGACATGCAGGAGTCTCAGACCGGTTTATTGGCAGCACTCCAAGGCCTTATAGTCAATACAGACTGACAATTGCTGACATAAATGAAGATGATGCAGCAGATTATCACTGCCAGCAATACTATGCAACGCCTCTCACACAGTGATAGAGAGTCGTACAAAAAATTCCTTCCTCATTTACATGAGAATGACAGCAATACCTCCCTAGCACAGAATACGGTACAATTTTCAGTTCCTCACCGCCCTATAGCAGAAGTACTGCTGCAGGGCGGTGCAAAATCACATATATATATATATATATATATATATATATATATATATGTGTGATTCTGCATTTCCGTGTAGGGAGCGTGCGCGCCCTACCCGCGCCGCCATTGGTGGCTAGGGCTGTCAATCACTGGGTACCAGCCGGAGAGAGTCCCGCTGGCACCCGGCGATTGTTGGGGGAAGCCAACAGGGGAGAGAGCTGTGTGTATACAACACAGGTCTCTCTCCTGTCGGCAAAGGCATGCTGCTTTGTATTTCTCTGCACAGCAAAGAAATGCAAAGCAGTATGTCTCCCTAGTAAAACACACACGCAGCACATTATGTAAAACAGAACATAGCACATAATTAACCCTTTGATCGCCCAAACGTTAACCCTTCCTGCCCAGTGTCATTAGTATGGTGTCAGTGCTTTTTATTAGCACTGATCACTGTATTAGTGTCACTGGGGATGTCAGTGGCCGTTAGTTCTCCTCCCCCCCCAGTGTCAGAATGCCCGCCACAGTCCTACAGTCCCGTTAATAAGTCGCTGATCGCCACCATTACTAGTATAAAAATAAAAAATCCCAGTATATATATCACCATTTATAGTTGCTACAACTTTCATGTAAACCAATTATTTTACACGTATTAGGATTTTTTTTAGCAAAGACGTAGCAGAATACATTTTGGCATAAATGTATGACGAAATTAGATTTTTTTAAAATTTTTATTGGATATGTTTTATAGTAAAAAGTCAACAATATTGTTTTCTTTTCCAAATTGTCGTATTTTTTTTGTTTATAGCACAAAAAATTAAAAATTGCACAGGCGATTC
>CATNWA010019896.1:0-97500 GCA_951230385.1 Staurois parvus
CAGTCGTGGTAAGCGAGATTCGCACAGTTTATGGGGGATTTCTGCGCATCCAACTGCGAGTACTCACGGTAAGGAGAAATTCGTTAAAGCGAATTTCCAAGACACAACTCAAATATTTCACCCAGTGTTGGGCAAAACACCTTTGGCACCAATAGGGAAACGATCAACCCAAGGGGAAAGGTTTCTACAAACCCTTCATCCAGCCACAACACAAGCCAAACAATTCTCTATTAACCGCCCAGGAGCTCACAATGTATTGATGGAAGTCAAGGGACCCAAGGCACTCTCACTAGACAAAAGGAAGGCAGATGGACAACACTAAGACCTCGAAACTATATGTGACAAACTGGAATCAATTTTGAATGGGCACATAGGAAGGTCCACTGGCCAAAAAAAAAAAAAAAAAAAAGTTAAGAGCAGTCACAGCTGACAGGTTGCAATGAGTCTTGAACATGACCGTGCCACACATGTTGTGATTTTTTTATACCCAAGACATTAAAGCCACAAATTAGCCGTTTCAAATTCTTGTTAAAAAAAATAAATAAATAAATAAAAGACAGAACAAGACGTTCTAGCCACTATAAACTTGGATTACAACACAATTTTGCCACAACAGGGTTTCAAAAGATTTGGACACAAACCTGTTTATACAATAAACCAAGTTTTGTTCCAATTGTTCACATAAAAAATAAATAAATAAAATGGAACTGAGAAGGTTGTTGTTTTAGTCATTCTAGTCACTTAAAGATATTGAAAAAAGAAATTTAAACTGCCTGTCCACGTCCTTAACTTGGAAGAAAGTTTGGTTAGAAAGAATAAAAAAAAAAATATAAAAAAATAAATAAATTATATATATATATATTATATATATATATATATATATATATATATATATATATATATATATATACATACACACACACACATATACATATATATATATACATATACATAAAATATATATATATTTTTTTTAATTGAACTATATTGAATATGGTCAAAAAATTGTAGCATTTCAAATATACGTCAATACAGTACATTTGGGAAGAATATTTTTTTTAAATATATTTTTCTTCCATATGGGCCATGTTGGCACAACGAGAAGAAGAGACGCCTGGAGGACACTCAAGGAGGATAGGAGCCATTCTGTGCAATTCCACCGCACAGAGCGGGTACAACATGTTGGTCATGTAAAAATCATATTTAACTTTACAACCACTTTTCCATTATTGTAAACCAAATGAAAAAAAAAATACTTAAAATTATGATTGGTCTAACAGCACCAGTTTAGATGGCTCATTAAAATGGAAGCAGGACAGATCTGCAGCTTAAAATGGAGAAATATTTTTTTTCTGCGCAGGTACTCTTCACATACTTACCTTCTGATGCACTAAAAAAAATTAATTTATTATGTTACAAATCATTATTTTAAGTCCAAAAATAGTCAAAAACAAAAAACACCAGTCTAACAATGCCCTAATTCCCTGGAACCCAACCTGGTGGCCTCGACATTTTGGGACGCCTGTAGACAGCGTGAGAGCCTACTGAAAGCTCTTACTTAGGTTGGCTCTGAGGAAGAGGTTGTGTCCTCGAAACGTGTTAGGCAGTTGGTCATCCAGGGTTCCATCGTATGGACTCAGATGTTGTTTGGATCATACACCTTGTTCAGTTTGACATGCCTGTGTTATTATTTCCATTGTGAGTATGATACCTATTTTTTGTTTCTTTAATAAATTATTTTAAATGATAATGCACTAGGTCGGTGCGCTCTTTTTCTGTTTCTCCATTTGTATCCAAGCTCTTACTTAGGCCAGTGAAGGAAAATATTCTGGGTGATAGTAGTTGGGTTCTTTCACTCTATTCAAGTTTTGTCTCGTGGCTGCAAATGTGGAAGCCTCTATCTGCAAAGGATCTGTAGTAGAAGTGATCTTTAGTATGTAACGTGCCTCCAGACATACCCAACTAAGGGGCCTCGCTTGGTCCCAAAATGTTTCACCTTTCGCTTTAACCATCTTATCTCCCAGGCCAATGCTCATGCCTGCAACCATCATTTTTTTTGGCTAGAAAAATATATATATATTTTTTTTCATAAAAGCAGATACCCTGGAGATTAAAATGGTGGTTGTTGCAATTTTGTATGTTGCACAATATTTGTGCAGCCATTTTTAAAATGCAGTTGCAGGAAAAAAACAAAACAAAACCGCACTATAAAAGGAATTTTAATGCACAAAAAAAAAAAAAAAAATGCTGTTGTTATGCCAAGTATATAGATACCAAACATGTCACACTTTAAAAAATGCACACACTCGTGTAACGGTGACAAAGTATGGTTTCTCAAAATCTGTCTCTCCTCCGGCCTCCAGAGCATCTGATCAAACCAATATCGGTTTGATCAGATGCTGTACGAGCCAGTAAGGACTTGTAAACTCCAAACCGAAACTGGAAGTGGCGAAATCCTTGTTGCTGCCGGTTTCTATCACGGAGTAGAGGAGGATCTGGATGTATCTTCCTCCTCTCCTGATGCTTTGGCAATCCAAGCAGTAGTGGTACTGGGCTCCCTGATCGCTGTGGATACAGGGGCGGACTGACCATTTGGAAACTCGGGCACTGCCCGAGGGCCCGGGGTCAGTAGGGGGCCCCATGAGATGCCCCTGATACCTTTTTCATAGGTTTTTTTGAGTTTGGGCAAGGACACAGGGGCCCCATGATTCCCTATTGCCCGGGGGCCCCATGAGTTATCAGTCCGCCCCTGTGTGGATAGCCTGATGGAAGGACTATGCCCTGTAGACTGATTGGGTGGCTATAGAGCCGCTTGGATCCCTTCCACAGAATTCCCATTCCATGCTGAAAATTTTGTACCGAGAGGATAGCTGCAGCCATCATCCCGATAAAGCCACTTCAACCCAAGGACATACAAGTACGTCTTAAGGGGTTGATGTGGTCACAGGGGCGGACTGACAGTACAATCTGTTCAAAATCAATTTATTTTTGTCTTTGTTGACTCCTACTCTGAAAGGGTCCCTTGAGAATGCAGATCAGGCCCTCCTCACCCCCACTCATTACCTTCTAGAAACTTCTCAAGCTTCTAGAGCGAGGGGAGGTATCGGGGAACTGCCCTGCAGAGCTCTCAGCCCTAACCTAAAGTAACCTGGCTGACTCATCCCAGGCTGCTATCCAGCCTCTAACTAAAAAAGCTTTGCTAGCTCCCCCTGGCTAAGCAGAGGGGCACTCAGGGGCGGGCTGACCATTTGGAAACTCGGGCACTGCCCGAGGGCCCGGGGTCAGTAGGGGGCCCCATGAGATGCCTCTGGTACGTTTTTCATAGGCTTTTTTGAGTTTGGCCAAGGACACAGGGGGCCCATGATCCCCTATTGCCCGGGGGCCCTATGAGTTCTCAGTCCGCCCCTGTGTGGTCAATAAAAGTTTTGACGTGATCTTGAAGTTCAGGGTGTGCTGGCGATATATACTCCGACTTCAGTCTAGAACAGTCTTCTGAAGCATGCATATCCCTGCAACGTGTCTGCAGTCTGGCCATCTGTTGGGACCAGGTTGTAGTCTAGGACCATCTCTTGTTGTAGATCTATGGTCTTCAACACCTTTTTTTAGTCTCACATTCACTAAATGTTATTTGGGCCTATTGGGGTGATGTCAGCGACTGCACTTGAAGACCCTTAGATCTACCAAGCTGACCACCACTGTCCTAACTCATAGGATAATGAGCAGTGCCTAATGTCGAAGAATTGGGTACCATATTTATGTCCATCGTAGCCAGCCCATAGTCCTAATAAAATTGTCACTCTTAATCCATTGGCTTATTGAAAACTACAACCAGGGTGTCCCCCACCCCCTTTAGAGAATAGGTGCAGTTACTACCCCCTTGTCACTGCCCCCTACCTACATTCAAAGCACCATTCCTTTGGTTCCACCCCTTACCAATGCCCCCTTTTAGAGAATATAGAACCAAGTATCATTTTGTGGTGCCAAGTAAGTCGTATGAAACTGGTTAACGAGAAAAACTGTAAAATATAGTTACTTTGCAACCAGCAGCAATAGATCCCCTGAGCAAAACAATAACCCCACAACAAAAGATCTCCCAGCAGCAACAATAGATCACCCAGCATCAATAGACCCTTCCAGCAGCCAGCATCAATAGATCCCCTGAGCAACACAATAACCCCACAACAAAAGATCTCCCAGCAGCCAGCATCAATAGATCCCCTGAGCAACACAATAACCCCACAACAAAAGATCTCCCAGCAGCCAGCATCAATAGACCCTTCCAACAGCCAGCAACAATTGACCACTCAGCACCAATAGACCCCACAAGCAGCAATAGATTTCCCATGAGCCAGCATCAATAAACCTGCCAGCAGCAATAGACCCCTCCCTCAACACAAGCAACTATATGTCTCCCAGCATCAATAGACCTTCCAGAAGCAATAGACCCCTCCCTCAACAGTAGATCCCTCCCAGCAACAATTGTCCACTCAGCGCCAATATGCCCCCTGCCAGCAACAATACCCACCCCCTAAACAATAGACCCCACAAGCAACAATAGATCTCCCAGCATCAAAATACCTTTCAGAAGCAATAGACGCCTCCCTCAACAGTAGATCCCTCCCAGCAACAATTGTCCACTCAGCGCCAATAGGTCCCCAACCAGAAAAAATACCTCCTTCCCCCAACAATAGACCCCACAAAAAAACAATACAATACATCTCCCAGCATCAATAGACCTTCCATAAGTAATAGACCCCTCCCTCAACAGTAGATCCCTTTCAACAACAATTGACCAATCAGCACCAAATTATCCCTAACCAGCAACAACAGACCCCTCTGCAACAACAGATCCCCCAGCACCACTTGCTATTACATACAGTGCTGGAGGTGTTGAAACTGCATTCCCCCACATTCCTGCTGAAAAAAAAAAGCCCCAACTACAACCCTTCGGTTCCACAAGTATTAAGACATCCAACATATCCCAATCCAATTTTGGGAAGGAAAAAGGAAAAAAAAGGAAAAGGAAAAAAAGGAAAAAGGAAAAAAAAAGGAAAAAAAAAAGGAAAAAAGGAAAAAAAAAAAAAAAGGGGAAAAAAAGGAAAAAAAAGGGGAAAAAAAGGAAAAAAAAAAAAAAAGGGGAAAAAAGGAAAAAAAAGGGGGAAAAAAAAAGGAGAAAAAAAGGGGAAAAGAGGAAAAAAAGGGGGGAAAGGAAAAAAAAAAAAAGGGGGGAAAGGAAAAAAAAAGGGGGGAAAGGAAAAAAAGGGGGGAAAGGGGAAAAAAAAAAGGGGGGGGAAAGGGAAAAAAAAAAAAAAGGGGGGGGGAAAAGGAAAAAAAAAAAAAAAGGGGGGGGAAAAGGAAAAAAAAAAAAGGGGGAAAAGGAAAAAAAAAAGGGGGAAAAGGAAAAAAAAAAAGGGGAAAAGGAAAAAAAAAAAAGGGGAAAAGGAAAAAAAAGGGGGAAAGGAAAAAAAAGGGGAAAAGGAAAAAGGAGCTACCATCTTCCGCCACCCCTACAAAAATGCAAAATGATGCCATAAACATGTCCATGCCTAATTTACCTCATGTTTAATCATTTCTTATCCATAAATGTAAGGAAAAAAAATTAAATGTCCTCAAGTCAATTTTTTTGTTTTTTTTGGATCTTGTGACAACTCAATATTTTGAAAGGAAAGGTCAGGAAATTTCCACTAGCTGCAGGTGAAATATCTGTTTTCACAACACCTATTATCAGCATTGGACACACAGGATACCAAGATGGCTGTCAGGTTGGGCAGATAACGCCGAGACGGTACAGGGCTCTTCTTCTTTTGATTCAACATCTCTGGTAAACCACTCAAGTTTGTGTTCTTCACGTCGGCACAGGTCCTAATTTACCATCTGGAGGAAACTATTTTGTTCACCAAGCAAGATACCCTGCAGAGTACTGTTTGTATTTGATACAAATACGCTTTTTGGATCGATACTGTATTATGAAGACAGAACTGTCTTGCGGTCTTTTATATCTGCCTGGCATTTCATTAGTCATTTTTATATATTTTAGTCATTTTTGCATATATATATATATAGTTATTTCCACTGGAATGGCGGTCATTGGTCTATCCTCAGCTGAAAATTACAATTGTTTGAGCCCCCGTTCACACCGATGCGACTTGTCACGCGATTTGATTGTTTCAAATCGCATAGGAAGCCACACCCTATTGTCTGCAATGGAAGCGGTCAGATCAGTGCAATTCTGAATCCGTAGGAGCCGCGCCGGTTCTACCCACGTGGAAGAAAAATATATTTGAAATATAATTTTTTTTAAATATTCTTCCCAAATATATTGACATATTTGAAATGCTATAATTTTGGCCGTATTCAATATATTAAAAAAAAAAAAAAAAAAAAAGTATAAATACACCGATATGGTAATTTTTCTCATTTGGGTTCCTGGATTAAAAAAATGTAACAACACCTGCTATAAAAAAGGAGCCTGTTGTAAGAAAAACTATTTTATAAACTTTTGAAACGTTCAGTGGAGCCGCCCTAAAAAAATAAATAAAATATTAATACATTTTTATATATATATATATATATATATATATATATATATATATATATATATATATATATATATATATATATATCAATATCAGAATGACTCGCTTTCATCCCCTATCTAAATTACAAGTTTAAAGTGGTTGTAAATGCTGCAGGTTTTTTTTATTATTTTTTTTATTGTTTTCATACATTCTATGCATGAAGGCAAAAAAAAAAAAAAAACCCACACCTTCTGCTACCCCCCCCCCCCCCAATACTTCCTGGAGCTCCCTCTTGCTCCAGTGATGTGCATGAGAGCCTAGGTTGTCCCAGGAATGTGTCTCTCTCTAGCAGGAGGAGCTATTGGCTCCCACTACTATCAATCACAGACAGTGAGCCAATGAGTAGAGGCCGAGGGCAGGGCCAGGTCACAGCTCTGTCTTATAGATGCATAGAGTTGGGCTCGACAGCAAACACGCACCAGTGCCCCCATAGCAAGTGGCCTGCTATCGGGGGCACTGGTCAAGGGGGAGGGGTCAGGAGTTCCAGCTGGGGACCCCAGGAGGAGGATCAGGGCTGCTCTGTGCAAAACCATTACACAGAGAAAACTATAGAAATTCTGGGGGGGGGGGGGGGGTAATAAATATATATATATATATATATATATATATATATAAGATGTATGTGTGGGGGTCCCCTCAAACCATATAATACAATTTAGCTATAATTAGTTGGCTGAGTTATTTTTAATTCCTTACATGAACTTTCAGGAGACGGTGACACATGAAGTAGGTCATGTCTCATTAGTAACATATTTTCAGCCAGGGGTCCAGTATGTCTGGAATCTGGGAATGGAAGGCAACTGAAATGACCACCTGGTTACTGGTTAACAAACTGGTGTGTTGACTGGTCTGGACACACTGCAAACTAAGCAAGGTTCACACCTCACCGGGAAAGAAAAAAAAAAAAAAAAAAAAAAAAAAAAACACACAACCACCCCTTGGCTTCCATCATGATATGTAACATTAAATACTATGTATGAAAAAAAAATAAATACACTGCCTATCTTGGGCACCACAGTGGCTAAATGGTTAACACTTCCACCTGGAAGTACTAAGTTCGTTGGTTCGAATCCTAACCACGGCACCAGTTTGTATGTTCTCCCTGTGCCTGCGTGGGTTTCCTCTTTCACACAAAAAAAACAAAATTATATATATATATATATATATATATATATATATATATATATATATATATATATATAATCCCTGGCCACGCGGGATCTCCTGCATGGTAGGGGTTGGGGAGAGACCTGGAAACCTCCTACCCTGTAAAAATAAATTGCTAAGAGAATTCATGGAAAAAGTCGCTTACAAGTCCATGCAATCGCCAAGGGTCGGATACGACTGAATATATATTTTTTAGATATATATATATATAAATAAATATAAAATTTATACTTCGGTTTGTTCACATTAAAAAAAAAGGAAGTGATGAAATCTTGCATGTGCATAATGAAGTGGTAAGATTTTCATCACGCAACACACACTACCCTTTCAAAATGTCCATTGTTAATTAAAACTTTTTATTCGATTCTTCCGCTCTGAAAAGTTGACGACTACTGGTTTTCACCTACTAATTATTCGAAAATTGAACAAACATTACAATTCTGAGGATTTTGTGCGATTTTTCGTCTAGCGTATGGCCACCATTACACTTCACTTTTCTTCTAATGTTATGTAAGTGACATTGCAGATCATCTTCTCCCCCATACTTGACCTCAGTCTGCTGTAATAACAGCAATATATTTACCCCCAACAACAGACAGTTGTACAAAGTAGCAAGGCTCGGTTAGCTATACTTGTTAAGAGCATTTACTGTAAACAAAGCCTATACCTGGCTTTATGACCCGACACTGAACTTGATACATATCCCCCTATTTAGTCTATAAAATCTACCACAGAATGATTTAAAAAAAAAAAAAAAAAAGAGAACATAATTTTTTTTGTAATATATAAATATATAAAACATTTTTAAAAAATTGCTATAAAAGCAAAATTTTCTTCTTTAGATTGATCACTTGATCTAGAATCTAAAATTGTGCTTCCATTGCCTAATGTTCCAATGAAGGCAATCTCTCATGCCCTGCCAGCCTTAAGGTTGGGGGTAGGCATTAAAACGGAAAAAGAAAAAAACAAAAAAAAACAAAAAACAAAATCAGGGGTTATGGGGAAAGTCAAATGTTAAGGGTTATACCATACTATAGACTAGGAGTCTCCAAAACATCTAAGCAAAAGGACCAGCTTGCTGTCTTACAGACTTTAGGAGGGCCGGATTGTGGCCAGTGGGAGTACAAAACACCTTAGATGTGGTGGTCAACGGGGGTAAATGCCTGTGGCCAGTAGGTGGTATTGGTGTCAGCGGGAGGAAGAATGCCCCCCCCCATCCTCGGTGTCAGCGGGAGGAAGAACGCCCCCCCCCCATCCTCGGTGTCAGCGGGAGGAAGAACGCCCCCCCATCCTCGGTGTCAGCGGGAGGAAGAACGCCCCCCCCCCATCCTCGGTGTCAGCGGGAGGAAGAACGCCCCCCCCCATCCTCGGTGTCAGCGGGAGGAAGAACGCCCCCCCCCCATCCTCGGTGTCAGCGGGAGGAAGAACGCCCCCCCCCCATCCTCGGTGTCAGCGGGAGGAAGAACGCCCCCCCCCCCATCCTCGGTGTCAGCGGGAGGAAGAATGCCCCCCCCATCCTCAGTGTCAGCGGGAGGAAGAATGCCCCCCCATCATTGGTGTCAGCAGGAAGAAGAATGCCCCCATCCCTTTGGGTCAGTGGGAGGAATAGTGCCCCAAGGGCTGGGCAAAGGCAGGCACAAGGGCCACAGTCTGGACACCATTGCTATAGACCATTTGGACATAACATAATCAGAGTTGCAAGAGCCCTGCATGGACAAATGATTCTAGTTCTACCCAGGAGACATTATAGGCCAGGAAACACCAGGGTTTCCACTGAGTATCAAACTCATCCCCCCTTACCAACCTCAAGAGAAACCCCCCTTACCATCCTCCGGACGAAAGCCCCCCCACCGACCTCAGGACGAAAGCCCCCCCTACCGACCTCAGGACGAAAGCCCCCCCTACCGACCTCAGGACAAAGTCCCCCCTACCGACCTCAGGACAAAGCCCCCCCACCGACCTCAGGACAAAGCCCCCTACCAACCTCAGGACAAAGCCCCCTACCAACCTCAGGACAAAGCCCCCTACCAACCTCAGGACAAAGCCCCCTACCAACCTCAGGACAAAGCCCCCTACCAACCTCAGGACAAAGCCCCCTACCAACCTCAGGACAAAGCCCCCTACCAACCTCAGGACAAAGCCCCCTACCAACCTCAGGACAAAGCCCCCTACCAACCTCAGGACAAAGCCCCCTACCAACCTCCTTTCTCTTCCACGGTCACACCATGTGTGTTGCTTCGCTCACTATTCAAGGAAGTCCCACCAACCACAGGAAGAACCCCCCTTACCATCCTCTGGACAAAAGCCCCCCCCTACCGACCTCAGGACAAAGCCCCCCCCTACCGACCTCAGGACAAAGCCCCCCCTACCGACCTCAGGACAAAGCCCCCCCCTACCGACCTCAGGACAAAGCCCCCCCCCCCTACCGACCTCAGGACAAAGCCCCCCCCTACCGACCTCAGGACAAAGCCCCCCCCTACCGACCTCAGGACAAAGCCCCCCCCTACCGACCTCAGGACAAAGCCCCCCCCTACCGACCTCAGGACAAAAGCCCCCCCCTACCGACCTCAGGACAAAGCCCCCCCCTACCGACCTCAGGACAAAGCCCCCCCCTACCGACCTCAGGACAAAGCCCCCCCCTACCGACCTCAGGACAAAGCCCCCCCTACCGACCTCAGGACAAAGCCCCCCCTACCGACCTCAGGACAAAGCCCCCCCCTACCGACCTCAGGACAAAGCCCCCCCCTACCGACCTCAGGACAAAGCCCCCCCCTACCGACCTCAGGACAAAGCCCCCCCCCCCTACCGACCTCAGGACAAAGCCCCCCCCTACCGACCTCAGGACAAAGCCCCCCCCTACCGACCTCAGGACAAAGCCCCCCCCTACCGACCTCAGGACAAAGCCCCCCCCTACCGACCTCAGGACAAAGCCCCCCCCTACCGACCTCAGGACAAAGCCCCCCCCTACCGACCTCAGGACAAAGCCCCCCCTACCGACCTCAGGACAAAGCCCCCCCTACCGACCTCAGGACAAAGCCCCCCCACCGACCTCAGGACAAAGCCCCCCTACCAACCTCCTTTCTCTTCCACCGTCACACCATGTGTGTTGCTTTGCTACTACACATTTTTTTTTTTTCGGGGGGTTCCATCTTGACCTGATGGTTAGAAAACCCTCAGCCACACAGGCAATTGTCTCAAAAGAATCATTTGGTTCAGTCCGTACCGACAACCCAAAATACTTAGGCCAGAGCCATACTTCAACGCCGTGATAATGCACCCAACACAGCTTACTGTATTGCGGTGTCATTCATTTTCAATGCCACACCAAAAGCTCTAAAAAGGTGATGCAACGGTCAGGGGCGGACTGATAACTCATGGGGCCCCCGGGCAATAGGGGATCATGGGGCCCCTGTGTCCTTGCCCAAACTCAAAAAAGCCTATGAAAAAGGTACCAGGGGCATCTCATGGAGCCCTCTACTGACCCTGGGCCCTCGGGCAGTGCCTGAGTTTCCAAACGGTCAGTCCGCCCCTGGCAACGGTGTTGTAGTTCAAGGAACCTTCGAAAAAAAAAAATTTTTTAGGAACATCAGGGTGTGTTGTCAGACCATTTTGGATGGGCAAGCTTAACTCCACGTATGTTAAACGCAAGATGCAGTATGTGTTAGTGCATTGCAAGTAGTGGGCCCTTCAAGGGAAAAAAAAATAAACTGCTATAACATGGCTCAATGATATGTATTGTATGGAATTATCATGAATAACAATATTTTAAATTCTCTTTAATAAAAAAAAAATATATATATATAAATAATTTTTTTTTTATTATTATTGGTAAAATATTATTCATGATAATTCCATACAATACATATCCTATAGCCATGCTATAACAGCAGTTACACTCAACAAACCTCTGGAATTCTTGCAGCCAACAAGGGGTTAACGACAGCATCAGGTCTGCAAGAAATGCCGCACACATTCCTGGCCAACAAAAATAACTCTCTTCTGTTTTGGGCAAAATATTAAAACAGAAAAAAAAAAAAAAAAAAAAGAAAAAATAAATAAAATATAACAGCGCTGGAGCAGTTCCTGTTTTGTCATACTTTGTATACACTATAAACACCGGCAGTTTCTTTTGTTACACTTAGCCTAGTAAAAATATTTATTTTCCTTTTTTTAGATGTTGTAGGCAGAAATAAGATTTAAAAAAAGTAAGAAGAAAAAAAAAAGTAAGAAGAAAGAAGGAAAGAAGGAAAGAAGGAAAGAAGAAAGAAGGAAAGAAGGAAAGAAGAAGAAAGAAGGAAAGAAGGAAAGAAGAAGAAAGAAGGAAAGAAGGAAAGAAGAAGAAAGAAGGAAAGAAGAAGAAAGAAGGAAAGAAGAAGAAAGAAGGAAAGAAGAAGAAAGAAGGAAAGAAGAAAGAAAGAAGGAAAGAAGAAGAAAGAAGGAAAGAAGAAGAAAGAAGGAAAGAAGAAGAAAGAAGGAAAGAAGGAAAGAAGGAAAGAAGGAAAGAAGGAAAGAAGGAAAGAAAAAGAAAAAAAAGAAAGAAAGAAAGAAAGAAAAAGAAAGAAAGAAGGAAGAAAGAAGGAAGAAAGAAGGAAGAAAGAAGGAAGAAAGAAGGAAGAAAGAAGGAAGAAAGAAGGAAGAAAGAAGGAAGAAGAAAGAAGGAAGAAAGAAAGAAGAAAGAAAGAAGAAAGAAGAAAGAAGGAAGAAGGAAGAAAGAAGAAGGAAGAAAGAAGGAAGAAGAAGGAAGAAAGAAGGAAGAAAGAAAAAAAGAAGAAAAAGAGGGACAATATAGGTAGTAGATTTATATAGCTACGGCCCCTCCAATCTCATAATAGCTACAGCAAGAAACTGAAAAGGACATTCTGGTATAATTTTCACACATGGAGTTATATTAATATTAATATATTAATAACATTGGAGCTCCATTTTGCAAAAAAATGGAAAATTATGCACCACACCAGTGCCAAGAGGTCCAGATCAGGGGCGGACTGACCATTCGGGCACTGTCTGAGGGCCCGGGGTCAGTAGGGGGCCCCGTGAGATGCCCCTGGTACCTTTCATTGGTTTTATTTAGGTGTGGGCGAGGACACAGGGGCCCATGATCCCCTATTGCCCTGGGGCCCCATGAGTTGTCAGCAGGGGCGGACTGACCATTTGGAAACTCGGGCACTGCCCGAGGGCCCAGGGTCAGTAGGGGGCCCCATGAGATGCCCCTGGTACCTTTTTCATAGGCTTTTTTGAGTTTGGGCGAGGACACAGCGGCCCCATGATCCCCTATTGCCCAGGGGCCCCATGAGTTGTCAGTCTGCCCCTGGTCCAGATACAACTTTATTCCAAGGAATAAAGTCAGGGGGAGGATCCAAAATGTAGCCAATGTGTTTGCGGGGTTCAAAAGCAGTACCTTCATCAGGGCTAGAGAAAAAAAACAAAAACAAAAAAAACACCAAAACAAAAAACAAAAAAAAAAACAAAAAAAAAAAGAAGGACATATCCATATCAATACAATATCCCCTCCTCAGGGTCACCATTAACACCAGTAGTACTGGATGTATAAAAAAGTAATATTAACCCCAAAACCAGACATAATACATTGCAGCTTACCAAACATTAGATGTGGTGGCTGCATTGGTTTTCCTTGACTTTTCGCCTCCATTTTCACCTGGCGATCTGGCCAATAAACACACCTCCTACATGAAAGCACCCCCACTATGGATGAAGGAGCACAGGAGGCACCTTTGGACAGCAGAATTTTCAGGCTGAGTGGGAGCCGTCAGTCAGAGGGGAGCGTCAGACGGACTAGCAGATTTAGATACACTAACAAATTGAAGCCAAACCCCCAGCTTCAACTTTTTTTTTTCCTTTTAGGATAAAAGGTTTTACATGCATGAATAAAAACAGATCATTGTAAGCACCGCCGCCAGTGGTAAATGGTTTGGTGAAACCCTCTAACTGCCACATCTTCAGGACAGCTTGTTCCATTGGAAAAAAAAAAGGCTTACTGGTCATATCACCAACCTCAGGACGAAGCCCCCCCTCTAGCAACCTCACGACGAAGCCCCCCTCTAGCAACCTCACGACGAAGCCCCCCTCTAGCAACCTCACGACGAAGCCCCCCTCTAGCAACCTCACGACGAAGCCCCCCTCTAGCAACCTCACGACGAAGCCCCCCTCTAGCAACCTCACGACGAAGCCCCCCTCTAGCAACCTCACGACGAAGCCCCCCTCTAGCAACCTCACGACGAAGCCCCCTCTAGCAACCTCACGACGAAGGCCCCTCTACCAACCTCACGACGAAGCCCCCTCTACCAACCTCACGACGAACCCCTCTACCAACCTCACGACGAACCCCTCTACCAACCTCACGACGAAGCCCCCTCTACCAACCTCACGACAAACCCCTCTACCAACCTCACGACGAAGCCCCTCTACCAACCTCACGACGAAGCCCCCTCTACCAACCTCACGACGAAGCCCCTCTACCAACCTCACGACGAACCCCTCTACCAACCTCACGACGAACCCCTCTACCAACCTCACGACGAACCCCCTCTACCAACCTCACGACGAACCCCCTCTACCAACCTCACGACGAACCCCCTCTACCAACCTCACGACGAACCCCCTCTACCAACCTCACGACGAACCCCCTCTACCAACCTCACGACGAACCCCCTCTACCAACCTCACGACGAACCCCTCTACCAACCTCACGACGAAGCCCCTCTACCAACCTCACGACGAAGCCCCTCTACCAACCTCACGACGAACCCCTCTACCAACCTCACAACGAAACCCCTCTAGTAACCTCACGACGAACCCCTCTACCAACCTCACAACGAAACCCCTCTAGTAACCTCACGAAGAACCCCTCTACCAACCTCAGGACAAACCCCTCTACCAACCTCACGACAAACCCCTCTACCAACCTCACGACGAAGCCCCTCTACCAACCTCACGACGAAGCCCCTCTACCAACCTCACGACGAAGCCCCTCTACCAACCTCACGACGAACCCCCTCTACCAACCTCACGACGAACCCCTCTACCAACCTCACAACGAAACCCCTCTAGTAACCTCACGAAGAACCCCTCTACCAACCTCACGACGAAACCCTCTACCAACCTCAGGAGGAACCACGATTAAAAAAAGGCCGACCATACACTACAGAATGAGAGGAGACAACAAAATAAATCACTTACAGTCTGTCGCTTCGCTGCTTGCGGTAAATGCAACAACGACAACCAGCAACGAGCTCAGTACAGCAGAGCACAGACGGGACAACTTCATCTCCATGCTTCCAGTCTACACTTTTGAGTGCAATTGCAAAAAAAAACTTAAAAAAATTAAAAAGTGCTTAAAAGAAAATTCAGGATCCTATCAGCCCAGCAGGGACTGCAGAACGCCACCTCCTGATTGCATGGCAGGTCACAGACAGCAGATCATCTGATAGATGGAGGTACAATGAGTGTCTGCAGGTAACATTCTGCACTCAGAGGGGCTGGGCTCATCACCTGTGGACTGGGGGGGGGGGGGTGTGACCTGGGCAGGGGGGTGTGGTCTGGGAAAGCATTGCCTCATTCTATAACAGCAGGTGCAGGGAGATTGACAGGTCTACTGTGCGGCTGATTGGCTGATGGGGTGGAGGGGATTGCTCTGGGCTGTAGCTGCTGGAACAGCAGACAGAGCGTGCCGAAGATGCTGCATTCATCCGTCTGACATAGACCGATGGACCAATCAGGATCAGGAAGCGGATCGATCGACAGATAATTCAAATTATAAGTGAATACAGTTTTTTATGAGAAATTATCTGCATTTTTTATTTGAGAAAATACTTTTTTTTTTCTTTTTTGCTTTTTTTTTTTTTTGCTGTGCTGTAGATCTATTGCGGCCTCTTTGCAGCCACTTCTTCTCTACATGCGTTCCACATGCTCTTCCCAAGCACATTCCGTTCACGGCCGAACATGCATTTTCGTGCGCACTTTTTTTGCACGGTTTCATCGCACATTCACTTGAATGGGCCACCCTACGTGTGACAAACGCCCCGAAGTAGCTTGACCTCAACGTCGGCCCTTTAAGAGGTTGCAGAAGCTGGGAGGTGGGCAGGGTTTTAAGGTCATGTGACCACCGTGATTCGCCATCGCATGATCAGAAAAGGTCTGACAACTCATGGGGCCCCCCGGGCAATAGGGGATCATGGGGCCCCTGTGTCCTTGCCCAAACTCAAAAAAGCCTATGATAAAGGTGCCAGGGGCGGACTGACAACTCATGGGGCCCCTGGGCAATGGGGGATCATGGGGCCCCTGTGTCCTTGCCCAAACTCAAAAAAGCCTATGAAAAAGGTACCAGGGGCCAGGGGTGGACTGACAACTCATGGGGCCCCCGGGCAATAGGGGATCATGGGGCCCCTGTGTCCTTGCTCAAACTCAAAAAAGCCTATGAAAAAGGTACCAGGGGCATCTCATGGGGCCCCCTACTGACCCCGGGCCCTCGGGCAGTGCCCGAGTTTCCAAATGGTCAGTCCGCCCCTGGGTGCCGATCGAAAGGGGAGATCGGGACCTTTCTGTGAGTCATGAACATATGTGCTGGGAGCAGGGGCGGACTGACCATTTGGAAACTCTGGCACTGCCCGAGGGCCCGGGGTCAGTAGGGGCCCCATGAGATGCCCCTGGTACCTTTTTCATAGGCTTTTTTGAGTTTGGGCGAGGACACAGGGGCCCCATGATCCCCTATTGCCCGGGGGCCCCATGAGTTGTCAGTCCACCCCTGCCGTCATCCATTCAAAGTGAAGAATTTACACAGGATCTCTCGGCTCTGAAAAGAAGGGAGTGGGGAGCTGAAGTTACATCAGTGAGGGGACCTCTGAAAGCTGATTGGAAGGAAGGGACACACCCCCTCCTTCATACAGTGCACAGGAACGGAGCTGAGGCTGTCAATCAAAGGCTGCGTGCTGGAGCTCCCTCCCCTGTCACCATTTTTCTCTTGGTGTCAGGAAAACTTGTCAGATGTGACTCATGCAGAGGAAGGAGGCAGCAGATAGAAATCATGCTCAATGCTCTGGACTGAGATAAGTGCACACTATAGAGGGGTAGGCTTTGTTCATAGGTCACCGCTGGAAGAGCCGCGCTTGTAGGACGTCGGCTTCATTTACTTCGTTTTTCAGAAACTCGCTGCAAATGCGTGTCCTGCTTGCATTGCTGTTTAGGCTGCGTTTGCATCTGCATGTTTCCAAACGCACGGCAACCTGCACAGAAAAGCGTGTTTTGGAAATGCATGGCAATCTCGCATCGCTCCTGAGTCAGCAATCAGGCTGCTGTCGCATCTGTGAGCTTCGGAACCCTCTTGAAAACGCATTTCACGCTTGCATTACCGTTTAGGCTGCATTAATATCTGCATGTCTCTGAGTGTGCTGCAACCTGCTCAGAGGATGCGCGTTTTTCCGGGCATTTCGATAACGCGTCGCAAACGCACGGCACACTTGCATTACCATTTAGGCTGCATTGGCATCTGCATGTTTCTGAGTGCACTGCAACCCACTCAGAGAGCGCATACTTTGCTGTGCATTTTGATAACGTGTGGCAAACGCATGTCACACTTGCATTACCATTTACGCTGCATTATCATCTGCTTTTTTATGAGTGTGCTGCAACCTGCTCAGAGGACGTGCGTTTTGCATTGCATTTTGATAACGGGTCGCGAACGCATGTCAGACTTGCATTGCTACTTAGGCTGCATTAGCATCTGCATGCTTCTGAGTGTGCTGCAATCTGCTCAGGGAACGCACATTTTGCAGCGCATTTTGAGAACGCATGGCAAACGCATGTCACGCTTGCATTACCATTTATGTTACATTAGCATCTGAATGTATCTGAGTGCTGCAATCTGCTCAGAGGACGAGCTCTTTGCTGTGCATTTTGATCACTCATTGCAAACGCATGTCACACTGGCATTACTATTAAGGCTGCATTAGTATCTGCATTTTTCTGAGTGTGCTGTAACCTGCTCAGAGGACGTGCGTTTAGCCATGCATTTTGATAATGCGTGGAAAACTCATGTTGCACTTGCATTACCACTTAGGCTGCATTAGCATCTGCATGTATGTGAGCGTGCTGCAATCCACTCAGGGAACGCACACTTTGCTGCTCATTTTGATAACAGATCGCAAACGCATGTCGCACTTGCATTACTATTAAATCTGCGTGTTTCTCAATGTCCTGCAACCCACTCAGAGAACGCACACTTTGCTGCACATTTCAATAATGCTTTGCAAACGCACATTGCACTTGCATTACCGTTTAGGCTGCATTATCATCTGCATGTTTCTGAGTGTACTGCAACCTGCTCAGAGGATGTGCGTTTTGCCGTGCATTTTGATAACGCATCGCAAACGCATGTCACACTTGCATTACCATTTAGGCTGCACTAGCATCTGCATGTTTCTGAACACACTGCAGCCCACTCAGAGAACGCCCGTTTTGCCCTGCATTTTGATAACATGGTGACAAACGCACATCTCGCTTGCGTTGCCGTTTAGGCCGCGTTCGCATCTCCCTGTTCCCGAACATGCAGCAACCCACACTGACAAGGTGCGCTTTGCCGTGCGTTTTGGAAACGCTACAAACCAGCATGGCGCTTGTGCGATGGCTACGCAAGGGCAAGGCGTTTTTGCAGCACATTTCCAAAACGTGTGTCAAAGTGCACATTTTCTGTACGTTTGGAAATGCGCGGATGTGAATGCAGCCTTTAGCGGCGCCCAAGTCACAGTTAGCAGGCGCATGTTTTACGCACAGCAAAATGCGATACAAGCGCGTCAAAACGCACACTGAAACAAACACAACTGAAAAGGATCTTGAGCTACTTTGGGGCGTTTGTCACTCATAGGGCGGAATGGGCTGCCCAAGGCTCAATGCGTGTGGATGCACAAAAAAAAACGCATGTGTCCGTTCTGCTCATGTGTGAATGGGATGTGCTTGGGAGGAGACTTTTTAGGCAGCAAGGATGACCTGGGAGGAGAGGTGAGGGTTAAAATAAAACAGTTTTCTTACCAAAGTTGCATAGCAATGCCATCCCTCCCAACTGTCCCAGATTTCGAGGGACCATCCCTGATTTCAAGGGACCGTCTCTGATTTATAAATAAAACAGTTTTCTTACCAACGTTGCATAGCAATGCCATACCTCCCAACTGTCCCGGATTTCAAGGGACCATCCCTGATTTCAAGGGACCGTCCCTGATTTCAAGGGGCCGTCCCTGATTTTGAGGGACTGTCCCTGATTTCGAGGGACCATGCCTGATTTCGAGGGACCATCCCTGATTTGGAGGGACCGTCCCTGATTTAAAAATAAAACAGTTTTCTTATCATAGCAATGCCATACCTCCCAACTGTCCCTGATTTCGAGGGACCATCCCTGATTTCAAGGGACCGTCCCTGATTTCGAGGGATTGTCCCTGATTTCGAGGGACCATCACTGATTTAAAAAAAAAACAAGTTTTCTTACCAAAGTTGCATAGCAATTCCATCCCTCCCAACCATCCCTGATTTCTAGGGACCGTGCCTGATTTCGAGGAACCATCCCTGATTTTGGGGGACCATCCCTGATTTAAAAATAAAACAGTTTTCTTACCAAAGTTGCATAGCAATGCCATACCTCCCAACTGTCCCTGATTTTGAGGGTCCATGCCTGATTTCGAGGGACTGTCCCTGATTTCGAGGGACCATCCCTGATTTCGAGGGGCCATCCCTGATTTAAAAATAAGACAGTTTTCTTACCAAAGTTGCATAGCAATGCCATCCCTCCCAACCGTCCCTGATTTCGGGGGACCGTCCCTGATTTCGAGGGACCATCCCTGATTTCGAGGGACCATCACTGATTTAAAAATAAAACAGTTTTCTTACCAAAGTTGCATAGCAATGCCATCCCTCCCAACCGTCCCTGATTTCGGGGGACCGTCCCTGATTTCGAGGGACCATCCCTGATTTTGAGGGACCATCACTGATTTAAAAATAAAACAGTTTTCTTACCAAAGTTGCATAGCAATTCCATCCCTCCCAACCATCCCTGATTTCGAGGGACTGTGCCTGATTTCGAGGGACCATCCCTGATTTTGAGGGACCATCACTGATTTAAAAATAAAACAGTTTTCTTACCAAAGTTGCATAGCAATGCCATACCTCCCAACTGTCCCTGATTTTGAGGGTCCATGCCTGATTTCGAGGGACTGTCCCTGATTTCGAGGGACCATCCCTGATTTCGAGGGGCCATCCCTGATTTAAAAATAAGACAGTTTTCTTACCAAAGTTGCATAGCAATGCCATCCCTCCCAACCGTCCCTGATTTCGGGGGACCATCCCTGATTTCGAGGGACCATCCCTGATTTTGAAGGACCATCCCTAATTTAAAAATAAAACAGTTTTTCTTACCAAAGTTGCATAGCAATGCCATACGTCCCAACTGTCCCTGATTTCGAGGAACCATCCCTGATTTCGAGGGACCGTCCCTCCCTGATTTCGAGGGGCAATCCCTGATTTGAAGGGACTGTCCCTGATTTGGATCAAAGTCCCTCTGTCCCTCTTTCCTCCTCATTTGTCCCTCATTTTGGTCTGATCTCTAAAGTTGTATATAAAATGCACTATTTATGCCGGCCATAGACGCTTCACACTGTTAGTGGGTTAATTGGTCGTCCGGTTTTCAGGTTTTTTGCACTTTGAGATTATTGGTCATGTTGGAAAATTCACGGCCGATTTGGAAAAATGCCGATTTTCCCAGCAATGACGGCCATATTGGCCGATCGTTTTAACGATAAAAAAATCTCATGAGCCGTGACCTGCAAGGGACAGAAGTTTGGCTGTTATATGGGGTGAACTTTTTGATTTAGTCGGCTTTTTGATTTGATCGTTTGTGGTAACGTCGGCTTAACGAACGACCGATTTTTCGTTTATCCTTCGAAAAATCGGCTGATGTTTGACCCGTCTATGGCCTGCATTAGCTTTCGAAAAGTGTGTCCAAGTCCTAAACCTTTCATCCCATTTCTAAATTGTTGCTACAGCCTTGTACCATGTGACAAGCTGTGACCAATCACAGCTCACACAGTATTTCTCAACGGCTGAATGACTAAAAAGATAACTAAATACATTTTGGCCAAGATTTATGAAGCAAGATTATTTATTTGCAAAATTTTATAAGAAAACCTCTTTTTTTAAAAATTGTTGGACTTTTTCATTTATATAGCAAAAAAATAAAAATCCCAGTGATGAATAAATACCACCAAAATAAAGTATTATCTGTCTAAAAAAATGCCAAAAAATTCATATGGGTACAGTGTTGCATGACCGCGCAATTGTCATTCAAGGTGTGATAGAAAAAGACATTGAAGACTGTAGTGTTCCCTCACATCGGAGGTCAGCAGAAATGTTCTCCCCATACTTTGGTGAGCACCAAAGTTTACAAGGGCCCCACACCTTGATCATCAGTGGGAGAGGCACCCGTAACATTGGTGGTCAGTGGGAGCAGGACCCCTAATGGTGGTGGTCATAGTATGGCTTCCTTTCATTGGTGGTCAGTAGGAGATGGTCCTCCTTACATTGGTGGTCAGTAGGAGATGGTCCTCCTTACATTGGTGGTCAATGGGAAGAATGTCACCCTACAGACATCTACAAAATTCATTAGTGTCAGTTGTTACTTATCAGAAGGCTCCCCCATGCCTTAATGATCAGTGGGAGAGGTGCCCTTAACATTGGTGGCCAGTGGGAGCAGGACCCCTAATGGTGGTGGTTATAGTACGGCTTCCTTTCATTGGTGGTCAGTAGGAGATGGGCTCCTTTACATTGGTGGTCAATAGGAAGAATGATACCCTAGAGTCATCTACAAAGGTCATTGGTGTCAACTGGTACTTATCAGAAGGGCCCCCATGTCTTGGTGATCGGTGGGAGAGGTGCCCTTACATTGGTGTCTGGTGACAGAGGTACCCCCTTACATTGGTGGCCAGTGGCAGCAGGACCCCTTAATGGTGGTGGTCATAGTAGAGTTTCCTTCCATTGGTGGTCAATAGGAGATGGGCCCTTTTACATTGGTGGTCAGTGGGAGAGGTGCCCTTACATTAGTGGCTGGTGACAGAGGTACCCCCTTACATTGGTGGCCAGTGGGAGCAGGACCCCTTAATGGTGGTTATCATAGTAGAGTTTCCTTCCATTGGTGGTCAATAGGAGATAAGCCCTTTTAAATTGGTGGTCAGTGGAGAGAGGTGCCCTTACATTGGTGGCTGGTGACAGAGGTACCCCCTTACATTGGTGGCCAGTGGGAGCAGGACCCCTTAATGGTAGTGGTCATAGTAGAGCTTCCTTCCATTGGTGGTCAATAAGAGATGAGCCCTTTTACATTGGTGGTCAGTGGGAAGAATGTCACCCTACAGACATCTACAAAGTTCATCGATGTCAACTGTTATTATCAGAAGGGGTCCCATAACTTGATGATCAGTGGGAGAGGTGCCCCCTTACATTGGTGGCCAGTTGGAGGAGGACACTTTAATGGTGGTGGTCATAGTAGCACTTCTTTGCATTGGTGATTAGGAAATTGGCTCCTTACCTTGGTGGTCACTGGAAAGAATGCCCCTTAAAACAGAAAATTTTGAATAAAATTTTGCTTGTTTATGGTCAACTTAACGCTAATGCTAACAATGTAACTTATTCCTCTCACAGAAGAGAAACGGTGCAGGGTATTGGCTATCATAATGACCATATGATCCGCTCACTCCCAGGACAAACACATGCCCTATATATGCGAGACCACAGAATATGTGGTTCCATACATGTATGTAGTACATCGTCATCATGGGTGCTGTTCTTTGACCCTGAGGAACCTAGATAGCACCCCAGGGTTGTGAGGCATCCAGGTTGGAAAAGACTGCTCTAGGTGTTCTGAGCTGCATCTTCTACTTCAGTGGTCTCCAAACTGTATCTAACTTTATTGGGCCCTTGGAGCACTTTTATGAGGCACTATTCCTCCCACTGACACCAACAGTGATAAACCATTACTTTCCCACCAACAATGGAGAGCATTCTTCCTCCCATTAACACCAACAATGGGGCATTATTCCTCCCATTGACATTAATGGGGCACCATTTCTTCCACTGATACTAATAATGGGGCATCATTTTTTCCACTGACATCCTTTCCTTGCAGCACTTTTCCTCCCCTGATAGGAGGCACTATTCTTCCCACTGACACCAACAATGAGGCACCATTCCTCACATTGACACCAACAATAGGGCATTCTTCCTCCCTTTGACAATAAAGATGGGGCATTCTTCTTCCAGTTGACACCAAGGATGGGGCATTCTTCCTCACATTGACACCAATGATGGGGCATTCTTCCTCCCTTTGAAAACTAGGATGGAGCATTCTTCCTCCCTTTGACAATAAAGATAGGGCATTCTTCTTCCAGTTGACACCAAGGATGGGGCATTCTTCCTCACATTGACACCAAGGATGGGGCATTCTTCCTCCCTTTGACAACTAGGATGGGACATTCTTCCTCTCATTGACACCAACAATGGGGCATTATTCCTCCCATTGACACCAACGATGGGACATTATTCCTCCCATTGACACCAAGGATGGGGCATTATTCCTCCCATTGACACCAACGATGGGGCATTATTCCTCCCATTGACACCAACGATGGGGCATTATTCCTCCCATTGACACCAACGATGGGGCATTATTTATGCCATTGACATTGATGGGGCACTATTGCTTCCACTAATAAAAACAATGGGGCACCATTTTTCCCACAGACACCAGAGATGGGGCACTGATCCTTCCATTGATACTAACAATGAGACACCCCACTGATACCAACAAAGGGGCGCTATTCCTCCAATTAATACCAATGATGTAATTCCTCCTCCTACTGAACACTGGCTCTATGTAATGTTCTTAGTCCCACTGACCACCAAGCCTGAGGCATTGTCTACTCCCACTGGCATCAGGGCACTCTTTCTTCCATTGATACCAACAATGGGACACCCAGCTGATACTAACAATGGTGCACTATTTTTCCCACTGACACCCTTTGCTTGCTTTTTACCTGACCCTTTGGTCAATTCTCCCACTGATAAGAGACACTATTCCTCCCACTGACACCAACAATGAGGCACCATTCCTTTTGCTGACACCAACAGTGGGGCATTGTTCCTCACATTGACACCAACAATGGGGCATTCTTCCTCGCTTTGACAACAAGGATGGGGCATTCTTATTCCAATTGACACCAACGATAGAGCATTCTTCCTCTCATTGACACCAACAATGGGGCATTCTTCCTCTCATTGACACCAACAATGGGGTATTCTTCCTCCCATTGACACCAACGATGGGGCATTCTTTCTCCCTTTGACAACAAGGATGGGGCATTCTTCTTCCAATTGACACCAACAATGGGGCATTCTTCCTCCCATTGACACCAATGATGGGGCATTCTTGCTCCCTTTGACAACAAGGATGGGGCATTCTTCTTCCAATTGACACCAACAATGGGGCATTATTCCTCCCATTGACACCATGATGGGGGCATTCTTCCTCCTTTTGACAACAAAGATGGGAAATTCTTCTTACAATTGACACCAAGGATGGAGCATTCTTCCTCCCGTTGACACCAACGATGGGGCATTCTTCCTCCCTTTGACAACAAGGATGGTTCATTCTTTTTCCAATTGACACCAAGGATGGTGCATTCTTCCTCCCAGTGACACCAACAATGGGCACTATTGATTCCACTGATACCAACAATGGGGCACCATTTTTCCCACTGACACCAGGGATGGGGCACTAATCCTTCTATTCATACTAACAATGAGGCACCCCATTGATACCAACAAAGGGGCGCTATTCCTCCCCGTAAAAATACCAATGATGTGGCCCTATTCCTCTGCTACTGAACACTGGTTCTATGTAATGTTCTTGCTCCCACTGACCACCAAGCCTGAGGCATTGTCTACTCCCATCGGCCACAGTCCGCTCCCCCCTAAAGTCTGAGGGACAGTAAACTGGCCCTTTGTTTAGGAAGTTTGGAGGAAAAATACGCATCTAATAATGCATCACAGTGCAGGCGCATTAGTACGAGTTAGTCTCTCAGTTAGCCCTCAACTCCTGTTGAAATTCTCGAAAACTGAGACCTGCCATCTTCTCCTGGAATTTCCACCCGAGGTTTCTGGCCGTGTAGCATTTTTGTTCTCGTCTTTGTTTTGGGTACTCCAGTGGTAAATATTTACTCTCAAAACTCTGACTGCAACAACTGTGCAGAGCACATCGAGATACCAAAGTGTTTGTCAAAAAAACACAGAAATAGAAAAAAGTATGCAATAGAAAAACAAAATAATTGGGCGGTCTACCATGTTAGAAAGAAATATATACTAACCACTTCCCTTCTGGGGTGAAAAAAGAGCAACCGTGATTTCCCAGTATGGGGGGTCAAGCTAAGTATGGGTATGAAGCTGAGATCAAGAACATGGGGCATGACCTCAAACTAGCAGGAGGAAAGTTCAGAACTGATCTTCAGAAAGTATTTTACCAAAAGAGCCCACATGGAAGAAAAATATATTTGAAATATACTTTAAAAATATTCTTCCCAAATATATTGACATTATATTTGAAATACTACAATTTTGGCCGTATTCAATATATTTCAAAATATGTTTATATATATATATATATATATATATATATATACACTGTCTGTTGAAATGCGTTTTTATTACAAAATATATATTAAAAATATTTTTAAAATTACATTTCAAATATACTGTATGTCTATAAAAATACAAATCTACATGTTTGGAATGCATTTAGAAATATATGTAAAAATATATATTAAAATTACTTTTCTATATGTTAAAATAAATCTGAAGAATATATTTAAAAACAATATATGTTTTTTTAAAAAATGCTTTTCATATATTTTGTAATTAATATATATATATATATATATATATATATATATATATTATATATATATACTGCATGTTGAAATGTGTTTTTTATATATTACACAATATATGAATAATATTTTTTTAAAAATATATATATTTTTAAATATATTCTTCAAATATATCTAAAAATATATGTTAAAATTACTTTTCAATATGTAAAAAAAAATCTGAAGAATATATTTAAAAAAAATATATGTTTTTAAAAATGATTTTCATATATTTTGTAATATATATATATATACTGCATGTTGAAATGTGTTTTTTATATATTACAAAATATATGAATAATATTTTAAAAAAATATATATATATTTTTAAATATATTCTTCAAATATATGTAAAAATATATGTTAAAATTACTTTTCAATATGTTAAAAAAAATCTGAAGATTATATTTTAAAAAATATATGTTTTTTAAAAAATGCTTTTCATATATTTTGTAATTAATATATATATATATATATATATATATATATATATATATTGCATGTTGAAATGTGTTTTTTTATATATTACAAAAATATATGAATAATATTTTTAAAAAATATATATATTTTTAAATATATTCTTCAAATATATGTAAAAATATATGTTAAAATTACTTTTCAATATGTTAAAAGAAATTTGAAGAATATATTTAAAAAATATATGTTTTTAAAAATGCTTTTCATATATTTTGTATATATATATATATATAGATATATATACTGCATGTTGAAATGTGTGTTTTTATATATATTACAAAATATATGAATAATATTTTTAAAAATTTATATATTTTTAAATATATTCTTCAGATTTTTTTTAACATATTAAACAGTCATTTTAACATATATTTTTACATATATTTGTAAATGCATTCCAAAAATGTAGATTTGTATTTTTATAGACATACAGTATAATTTAAATGTATTTTTAAAAAAATATTTTTAATATAATTTGGGATAAAAACGCATTTCAACATACAGTGTATATATATATATATATATATAAAATGTGAATGGGAGGGCAGAGCTGTGGGGGGGCTGTAAAGTGAATGAAGGGTAGGGCTGAGGGGGGCTTTAATGTGAATGGGGGGCAGAGCTGAGGGGGGTTGTAATATGAATGGGGGAAGGGCAGAGCTGAGGGGGGGGCTGCAATGTGAATGGTGGCAGAGCTGAGGGGGGGGGGCTCCGTTGTGAATTGGGAGGCAGAGCTGAGAGGGGCTGCATTGTGAATGAGGGGCAGAGCTGAGGGGCTGCATTGTGAATGAGGGGGTAGAGCTGAGAGGGGGCTGCATTGTGAATGGGGGGGTAGAGCTGAGGGGGCTGCATTGTGAATGGGGGGTAGGGCTGAGGTGGGCTGCAATGTGAAAAGGGGGCAGAGCTCAAGGGGGCTGTAATGTGAATGGAGGGCAGAGATGCAGGGGGCTGTGATGTGAAGGGGGGGTAGAGGACACTGCTGTGTGTGTGTGGGGGGGTGTGCTGTGAAGGGGTGCAGAGGAGATCACTGGGGGGGATGTGAAGGGGGGGAGAAGATACTACTGTGGGGGGGGTATAAACAGGGGAGGCAGAAGACACTAATGTGGGGGAGGGTGATGTAAAGGGGGGCAGAGGACACTGATAGAAAATTGTGATATTAGAGGAGGGGGGGGGGGGGCTGTAATGTGAATGGGGGGGCAGAGTTGTGGGGGGCTGTGATGTGAAGGGGGGTAAAGGACACCGCTGTGGGGGGGAATGCTGTGAAGGGGTGCAGAGGAGATCACTGGGGGGGATGTGAAGGGGGGGGAGAAGATACTACTGTGGGGGGGTATAAAGGGGAGGCAGAAGACACTAATGTGGAGGAGGGTGATGTAAAGGACACTGATAGAAATTGTGATATTAGAGGAGGGGGGGCTGTAATGTGAATGGGGGGGCAGAGTTGTGGGGGGCTGTGATGTGAAGGGGGTAGAGGACACCGCTGTGGGGGAGAATGCTGTGAAGGGGTGCAGAGGAGATCACTGGGGGGGGGGGGCCTGTGAAGTGGGGGGAAGATACTAGTGGGAGAGGGTGATGTAAAGGGGGGCAGAGGACACTGATATAAAACTGTGTGATATTAGAGGAGGGGGGGGCTGTAATGTGAACGGAGGGCAGAGCTTTGGGGGGGCCATGATGTGGAGGGGGGTAGAGGACACTGCTGTGGGGGGGAATGCTGTGAAGGGGTGCAGAGGAGATCACTGGGGGGGGGGGGGATGTGAAGGGGGGAGAAGATACTACTGTGGGGGGGTTATAAAGGGGAGGCAGGAGACACTAATGTGGGGGAGGGTGATGTAAAGGGGGGCAGAGGACACTGATATAAAATTGTGATATTAGAGGAGAGGGGGCTGTAATGTGAATGAGGGGCAGAGCTGTGGGGGGCTGTAATGTGAATGGGGGGCAGAGCTGTGGGGGGCTGTAATGTGAATGGGGGGGCAGAGCTGTGGGGGGCTGTGTGATGTGACGTACCTGAGTTGTCGGACAAACATGCGGTTCGGACCTCTGCTGGAAAGAATAGTTTAGTGACCGGACCGCTGTGAATTGGATTCCATACCCCTGTATTGTGTCCTTAGGTTCCATTGGACCTATCGGCCTCCTAAAAGGATTTCATTTATTTGTTGAATCATTTTTGCTTTCAGTACATCATGCGGTCTCACTAAGGTGGTGCACTTTACAGTTCAGGATGGTGTCAGTGTAAGACCCCTTTCACACAGGGCGGACTCCATTTTTCCTAGCACGGGGATGTGTCTGCTGATCCCCTACTGATCAGAGCAGGCGGATGACAGATCCGTGTCTGCTTTGCACAGCCCGCTCTGCTCTATGGGCGGTCGGGTGTAAATGGACTGGCTGTCCTCTTACACTCGACTGCCCTCTAATCTGCTCTGCCTAGATGGAGGGGGAATGATATACCTGGATTGGAGGTGGGTGGGTGTAAACAGACATGAGTCAGTTTACACCCGCTGGTCTATCGGAACACATGGACCATCCGATTAGATCTGCCTGAAAAACGGGTGACGGGTGGACCTGATCGGATTGCCCGTGCAAAAGGGCCTATCATATTTAGTGATGACCTGCCCATTCATAGCCTGACTGCAAATTATGTATAGATATAGTGCAAATCCACAGGGTAAAATCATATTTTGGAAACCAGGTGGTAGTTAGATCAGTTGTTAGGTAAGGTCAGGTGGTAGGATTAGGTCAGGTGATCGGTTAGGCCAGGTGGTAGGTTGGGTCAGATGGTAGGCAAGGTCAGGTGGTAGGTTAGGTCAGATGGTCAGTAAGGTCCGGTGGTAGGTTGGGTCAGATGATAGGTAAGGTCTGGTGGTAGGTTAGGTCAGGTGGTAGGTAAGGTCAGGTGGTAGGTTGGGTCATATGGTGGGTAAGGTCAGTTGGTAGGTAAGGTCAGGTGATAGGTTGGGTCAGATGGTAGGTAAGGTCAGTTTGTAGGTAAGGTCAGGTGGTAAGTTGGGTCAGATGGTGAGATAAGGTCAGGTGGTAGGTTAGATCAGATGATAGGTAAGGTCAGGTGGTAGGTTAGGTCAGGTGGTAGGTAAGGTCAGGTAGTAGGTTGGGTCATATGGTGGGTAAGGTCAATTGGTAGGTAAGGTCAGGTGATAGGTTGGGTCAGATGGTAGGTAAGGTCAGATAATGGGCTGGGACAGATAGTAGGTAAGGTCAGGTGGTAGGTAAGGCCAGATGGTAGGTTAGATCAGGTGTTAGGTAAGGTCAGGTGGTAGGTTGGGTCATATGGTGGGTAAGGTCAGTTGGTAGGTAAGGTCAGGTGATAGGTTGGGTCAGGTGGTAGGTAAGGTCAGGTGGTAGGTTAGATCAGATCAGGTGTTAGGTAAGGTCAGGTGGTAGGTTAGGTCAGGTGGTGGGTTAGGTCAGATGGTAGGTAAGGTAAGGTGGTACACAGATGAATTGTGGAGCTCTCAGTTGTTCCTCAGTGGGTAGGACTGTCCACTTTTAGAACCAAATCCCTCTGTCCCTCCTCAATTGCTGTAGAGAAGAGAATACGGCAGATAAACAGGCACAACGTTTAGGAGGATTTGTTTCATCTCTGTGTATACCCTGAGGCCAGTGACTTCACTGGGTATACGGAAGGTTTTACAACCACTTTAACCTATAAATTTAGGCAGTGCTGTAGGAAGGACATCCAACCGGTTCCTTCATAGGTTTTCATGCCGGCTGTTCTGCCAACTGGTTTTTCCTGAGATTTACAGATGCATTTCTGTCTCCCTCTAGTGGCTCAGTATAAATCCTACAGTTGCGTATTAAAGCCCAGGCATTTTAGGCTGACTTCCCACTATTTCTGCAAAATCAGTATTTTTTTTTTCCTAGAAAATGACTGAGAACCCTCAAACATTATTAATTTCTTTTTTTTAGCAGAGACCCTAGAGAATAAAATGGCGATCGCTGCAATTTTTTATGTCGCGTGGAATTTGCGCTTTTCAAACGCAATTACTTTTGAAAAAAATACACCGACCACCCTTTAGAAGAAATACTGCTTCAGGGCAGCAGGGCTGCGCAAAATCAAGTATATATATATATGTAAGTTCACATTTCCAGGTAGGGGGGTGCACGTGCGCAGCGTCGTATCCATTGGCGACTACAGCTGTCGATTTGCCGCCGGCAACCGGCAATCGACAAGGAACACTGACAGAGGAGAGGTCTGTATGTAAACAATACAGATCTCTCCTGCTCCAGCCCCGACATGCTGCTTTGTGTTGCTCTGCATAGCAGAGCAATACAAAGCAGCATGGTTACACAGTAAAGTACACACACAGCACAGTTAGTAACACAGCACACAGTTAACCCTTTGATCGCCCCAGATGTTAACCCCTTCCTGCCCAGTGCCATTTGTACAGTGTCAGTGCTGTTTATTAGCACTGATCACTGTATTGGTGTCACCGGGGATGTCAAAGGAAATTGGACAGAAATTGAACATAAAATTGTATAGTGTATGGCAAGCCTTAGGCTAGGTTCACACCTATGCAGTTTGCGCTTGAGCCGTTTCTGCATTGTGTTTTTCGTTGCATTTTGTGTTTTTTGCAATTGTGTTTTTGATGGGTTTTTGCCGCGTTTTTGATCAGTTTTGTGTTTTTTTTTTTTTTTTTTTTCATTTTTCTTGTTGCTAGGTAGATTTAAAATGCAAAACGCAAAAACATGCACTTCATGCTTTTCCACAGAGTTTCCTTTGAAGTCTATAGAACTTTTTTGTGTTCAAAAAAGTCCCTGATCCTTTCCAAAAAACACTGTGAGATGTGAATGTGCCCCATAGGAAATCATGTAAAAAGGACTGTACTGCGTTTCTGCAAACTGCGGAAAATGCTTAGGTGTGAACCTAGGGTAATACAGGCAGGGGCGGACTGGCCATTTGGAAACTCGGGCACTGCCCGAGGGCCTGGGGTCAGTAGGGGGCCACATGAGATGCCCCTGGTACCTTTATCATAGGATTTTTTGGGTTTGGGCGAGGACACAGGGGCCCCATGATCCCCTATTGGCCGGGGGTCCCATGAGTTGTCAGTCCACCCCTGATACAGGCATACCTCAGTATGAATTGAATGCGTTCTGCGGGACTTTTCGTATTGCGGAAAAATTCGTAAACCAAAACGATTTCCCATAGGAATGCACTGAAAATCAATTAATCCGTTACGGAGGTCAGAAAAAAATAAAAAAAAAGCCTTTTATCTGTTCAAAACTCTTTATAAAATGCACTTTAAAGGCATAAATACTGTACAGTGACATGATTAACCAGTTGCCGCCCGGCCTATAACCAGATGGCGGTCGGGTGAACAGCTGGTCCCTCCGGGTGGACGCCATATGGCGTTCTTTCTGGAATGCGCATTGCGCCTGCCCACAGGGCTGCGCTGTGGCAAAATCTGTACCTCGGACACGGCCAATGACAGATCAGTGTACCGGCCCTGGTGCAAGTACCATGTGACCTGCTGTGACCAATCTGTACTGTTCTGATATTTGGGGGATATCTGTACTGTTCTGATATTTGGGGGATATCTGTACTGTTCTGACATTTGGGGGATATCTGTACTGTCCTGACATTTGGGGGATATCTGTACTGTTCTGACATTTGGGGGGATATCTGTCCTGTCCTGAAATTTGGGGGGATATCTGTACTGTTCTGACATTTGGGGGGATATCTGTCCTGTCCTGAAATTTGGGGGGATATCTGTACTGTTCTGACATTTGGGGGGATATCTGTCCTGTCCTGCAATTTGGGGGGATATCTGTACTGTTCTGACATTTGGGGGATATCTGTACTGTTTTGACATTTAGGGGGATATCTGTACTGTCCTGACATTTGGGGGATATCTGTCCTGTCCTGAAATTTGGGGGGATATCTGTACTGTTTTGACATTTAGGGGGATATCTGTACTGTCCTGACATTTGGGGGGATATCTGTACTGTTCTGACATTTGGGGGATATCTGTACTGTCCTGAAATTTGGGGGGATATCTGTACTGTTCTGACATTTGGGGGGATATCTGTCCTGTCCTGAAATTTGGGGGGATATCTGTACTGTCCTGCAATTTTGGGGGATATCTGTACTGTTCTGACATTTGGGGGATATCTGTACCGATCTGACATTTGGGGGATATCTGTACCATTCTGACATTTGGGGGATATCTGTACTGTCCTGACATTTGGGGGATATCTGTACTGTTCTGACATTTGGGGGGATATCTGTCCTGTCCTGAAATTTGGGGGGGATATCTGTACTGTTCTGACATTTGGGGGATATCTGTCCTGTCCTGCAAATTGGGGGGATATCTGTACTGTTCTGACATTTGGGGGATATCTGTACCGTTCTGACATTTGGGGGATTTCTGTACTGTTCTGACATTTGGGGGATATCTGTACCATTCTTACATTTGGGGGATATCTCTACTGTCCTGACATTTGGGGGGATATCTGTACTGTCCTGACATTTGGGGGATATCTGTACTGTCCTGACATTTGGGGGATATCTGTACTGTTCTGACATTTGGGGGATATCTATACTGTCCTGACATTTGGGGGATATCTGTACTGTGCTGACATTTGGGGGATATCTGTACTGTGCTGACATTTGGGGGATATCTGTACTGTCCTGACATTTGGGGGATATCTGTACTGTGCTGCAAATTGGGGGGATATCTGTACTGTTCTGACATTTGGGGGATATCTGTACCGTTCTGACATTTGGGGGATTTCTGTACTGTTCTGACATTTGGGGGATATCTGTACCATTCTTACATTTGGGGGATATCTCTACTGTCCTGACATTTGGGGGGATATCTGTACTGTCCTGACATTTGGGGGGATATCTGTACTGTCCTGACATTTGGGGGATATCTGTACTGTCCTGACATTTGGGGGATATCTGTACTGTCCTGACATTTGGGGGATATCTGTACCGTCCTGACATTTGGGGGATATCTGTACTGTCCTGACATTTGGGGGATATCTGTACCGTTCTGACATTTGGAGGATATCTGTACTGTCCTGACATTTGGGGGATATCTGTACTGTCCTGACATTTGGGGGATATCTGTACTGTGCTGACATTTGGGAGATATCTGTACTGTCCTGACATTTGGGAGATATCTGTACTGTCCTGACATTTGGGGGATATCTGTACTGTGCTGACATTTGGGGGATATCTGTACTGTCCAGACATTTGGGAGATATCTGTACTGTGCTGACATTTGGGGGATATCTGTACTGTGCTGACATTTGGGGGATATCTGTACTGTGCTGACATTTGGGGGATATCTGTACTGTTCTGACATTCTTGGACCTCAAGAAATTAGATTGGCTGTCAGTACTTCAGGATTGATCAATATTCATATATATCCCATAGTTTGTGAACTCTATAACTTTCCTACAGACTAAATAATAAATACTAATTCGGGTTATTTTCACCAAAGACATAGCAGAATACATCTCGGCCTAAATTTATGAAGAACAATTATTTATTTGCAAACTTTTATAACAGAAACAAAGAAAAACGCGCGGGGGGGGTTCGGTCTTTTTTTGTTAATTTAGCGAAAAATAAAAACCCCAGTGGTGATTAATTACCACCAAAAGAAAGCTCTAGTGTGAAGAAAATGATAAAAATGTAGTTCGGGTACAGTGTTGCATGACCGCGCAATTGCCATTGAAAGTGTGAGAGCGCTGAAACCTGAAAATGGCCTGGGCAGGAAGGGGGTAAAAGTGCCCAGTATGGAAGCAGTTAAAAAAAAAAATTCATAAATGCATTGAAAACCAATAAAAATAAAAAAAATTTGTAAACCGAGGCATTATTTTCAATGGATTTTCATTAAACCCGAAAGTGGCGTTAACCGAGGCGTTCGTACACCGAGGGACGCCTGTACTATCTTTAATTCGAATGGGTTTGCTCATTTCTATTATTGCGAAAACATTTCCATTATCCTCTGTTCTCCAGGTGATGGCAGTGATGTCCATAAAATCCACAGATAAAATGACTCCGGTTCTGCGGCTGATTAAAGTGGTCATTAACCCCTTCATGCCCCCGGGTAAAACAAATCTAAATGCCTAAGCACAATTTTGCAATGTTGACCTGTGCTAAGTAAACCCGCACATATCATCACAACTACTTTGTACATCCACGTGAATTATACTTTTTTTTTTTTCTGAACAAATTGGGCTTTCATTTGGTGGTAAATGGTAATGGATTTCTCCGGATTTTTATTATTATTATTGTTATTTTTTATTATTATCAAAGGAAAACTGGCCAAAAATAGTAAAAAAAAAAAAATTTTTTTTTTAATTTAGCTATGTGTTTCTTGTTACTACCATAACCTACCACCAAAGAACAACCCAAAATAAATTCTTCAGCTCTTGATGATCACACTGATACCATATTATTATTATTATTATTATCAAAGGAAAACTGGCCAAAAATAGTAAAAAAAAAAATTTTTTTTTTTAAATTTAGCTATGTGTTTCTTGTTACTACCATAACCTACCACCAAAGAACAACCCAAAATAAATTCTTCAGCTCTTGATGATCACACTGATACCATATTATTATTATTATTATTATTATTATCAAAGGAAAACTGGCCAAATATAGTAAAAAAATATATATATATTTTTTTTTAATTTAGCTGTGTGTTTCTTGTTACTACCATAACCTACCGCCAAAGAAAAAAAACAAAATAAATTCTTCAGCTCTTGACAATCGCACTGATACCATATTATTATTATTATTATACAGGATTTATGGCGCCAACAGTTTGCTCAGCGCTGTACAATATAACGGGAGACATGACAGTTACAATACAATTTGGTACAAGAGAGAAAACAGAAGGCTCTGCTCATTAGAGCTTACAATCTAGGAGGAGGGGATATATACTGCATGCTGAAATGCATTTTTATTACAAAATATATGAAAAATATTTTTAAAAATACATTTTCAAACATACTGTATGTCTTTAAAAATAAAAATCTATATTTTTGGAATGCATTTAGAAATATATGTAAAAATATAGGTTAAAATGACTTTTTTTATATGTTAAAATTTTTTTTTAAAATATATTTAAAAAAAAATATATATTTTTAAATATATTCTTCAGATTTTTTTTTAACATATATATACAATATAACTGGAGACAATACAGCAACAATACAGTTCAATACAAGAGGGTTAGGAGGGCCCTGATCCTTGGAGCTTACAATCTAAGATATATATATGTGTATGTTATTTGTTGTTTGTACCCGTAGTACAGCCCAGAAACAATAGTGTGCGTTTTGTTTTTGTCTTTCTTTACCTAAAACACACTGACATTGACACTAGAGTATCCCAGGGGTGGACTGACAACTCATGGGGCCCCCGGGCAATAGGGGATCATGGGGCCCCTGTGTCCTCGCCCAAACTCAAAAAAGCCTATGAAAAAGGTACCAGGGCATCTCATGGGGCCCCCTACTGACCCCAGGCCCTCGGACAGTGCCCGAGTTTCCAAATGGTCAGTCCGCCCCGATCATGTCCTTCTCACCTTGTATTTGGACATTTATCTCTTTGCTCTTCTTAGTTAAACCATTGGCTGGCCTTTTGACTTCACAAAAGTAATACCCAGAATCCTAATGGTCAGTCCGCCCCTGGTGTAGACCACAGACAGGTCGAAAACCGTCCATTTAAAAAAAAAAAAAAAAAAAAAAAACGAAAAAATCGGTCGTTTGATCGGCCGACATTACCACCAACATTAAAAAAACAGCAGATTTTCGTCCCGTCTGTTGCCGGCATTTAACCCCATAATTACTTCTGTCTCTTGCAGAGACAGGGGGCACACAGGGGAGCAATACATAAGAATAATAAGAAGAATAAAAGAAGAAGTAGAAGAAAAGAAGAATTCCAGTCCGCTATTATATTTTATATGAAAAGTATTGCGGTTGCAACAATGTATCCATTTGTATCCATTTCGGATACAGATGGTTTTATTCGGATACAAATGGATACATTGTTGCAACCGCAAGTCTTTTCGTATAAAATATAATAGCGGACTGGAATTCTTCTTCTTCTCAGATATTTTATCTGCAAAATGATCGGCCGATTTGCCCATCATTGCTGGGAAAATCGTCCAATTGTCAAAATCGGCCACAAATTTTCCAACATGACCGATAAAAAAAAATGTGCCAAAACCCCGAAAAACGGCCGACCAATTAACCCACTAACTGTGCGAAAATCGGCCGATTTTCAACCCGTCTATGGCCCCCATAGCTGACACTGATACCAATTTTTTTTTTTAAATCCTGACCTTTGACCCTGACCTTGACCCAAACACTAACCCTGGCACTGAACTAGATCAAACTTTGATCTAGGTATTTTTTCTTTATTTTTTCTTTTATTTTTTAATATTTATTTATTTTTATTACATACATTTTTTTTCCCCTCTATGCCAGGAGTTAGATCCTCCATTCATAGAGAGAGAAAAAAAAAAACAAGGGGGCCGGGCTGTACAGTGACTGATCACTGTGATAGCCAATCAGAGGCTATCACAGGGATCATGTGACCCGGAAACGGGAATCCCGATCGTTAGAGCGGGACCCGGGGCTCTCAGTGACACCGTGGTACCACCTAATGTGTGAGTTATCACCCTCTTATGAGTGGAGTCCAACACAAGGCCCCATACTAGGGGATAACGTCCTTTCTCCTGCCAGGGAGATCTATCCCAGCACTGACTACGGAGCTATTTCAAGGGAGATAGTATGGATCTTCCTCCATCAGTTCCTTAATACACTCTTTACTTGGAAGGAATGGAAGGAAGTTGATGCATACTTTGCGGGGCCTCGCACACTCGGGGTCCAGGCCTATCCCATAGGAGAGTTCTGCTATGCACCGGGCCCTAAGGCGGCACAGTGGCTTAGTGGTTAGCACTTCCACCTGGCAGTACTCGGGTCGTTGGTTAGAATCCCAGCCACGGCACCACCTGCCTGGAGTTTGCATGTTCTCCCTGTGCCTGTGTGGGTTTCCTCCGGGTACTCTGGTTTTCTCCCACACTCCAAAGACATGCAGGTAGGTGAATTGGATCCTGTCTAAATTGTCCCTAGTATGTGTATGTATGAATGTGAGTTAGGGACCTTAGATTGTACACCCCTTGAGGGTTAGGGACCTTAGATTGTACGCCCCTTGAGGGTTAGGGACCTTAGATTTTACGCCCCTTGAGGGTTAGGGACCTTAGATTGTACGCCCCTTGAGGGTTAGGGACCTTAGATTGTACACCCCTTGAGGGTTAGGGACCTTAGATTGTACGCCCCTTGAGGGTTAGGGACCTTAGATTGTACGCCCCTTGAGGGTTAGGTGTGACGGGAGTGACTTTTGGGGGTAGGGGGACCGCTTGGTCAGCGCATGTTCCCCTCATTATGTTTAACCCACCCTGTGCCTGTTAAGGGGTACAGGGTGTAAATGTGAATGTCCCAGTCTTGTGTATAGTGTGTGTTCCTTTGTCCCTGCCACATGGTTGCCTATTGTTCTATGCCATGTGCTTTTATCCCATTGTTCTGTGACATGCTGGCCAGCAAACTATTATGGGATGTACTGTTTGTGTATTGGTGTGGGGGTTGGTCAATGTCCTTTGCCACATGGCTGCATCCCATTGTTCTGTGTCTTGGTTGGATGGGGAGGGGGGGTGATGAGGTGTTTCCTGCCTATACTGTAACCCTTCCCACTGATAGGGCGGGCTGATGAGGTGTTTCCTGTTCCTGGTTGTCTTTCCCCGCCCTCTGTATAAAACATGTTTTTTGTGTAAAATAAAGGTTTGTTGGCTTCCTGTATTAAGAAGAGCTGGGTGCTGTCTATTTCCTGAGGGACTTCAAGGGTGGGGTCCGTGGATGGTGTTCGGACAGGGGAAGCTGCGGTATAACGGAATATACCCAAGTGTGGTCGGGTACCGGTTCCGTTACATTAGGGACCTTAGATTGTACACCCCTTGAGAATTAGGGACCTTAGATTGTATGCCCCTTGAGGGTTAGGGATCTTAGATTGTACGCCCCTTGAGGGTTAGGGATCTTAGATTGTACACTCCTTGAGGGTCAGGGACCTTAGACTGTACGCCCCTTGAGGGTTAGGGACCTTAGATTGTACACCCCTTGAGGGTTAGGGACCTTAGATTGTACGCTCCTTGAGGGTTAGGGACCTTAGATTGTACACCCCTTGAGGGTTAGGGACCTTAGATTGTACGCCCCTTGAGGGTTAGGGACCTTAGATTGTACGCCCCTTGAGGGTTAGGGACCTTAGATTGTACACTCCTTGAGGGTTAGGGACCTTAGATTGTACACTTCTTGAGGGTTAGGGACCTTAGATTGTACACCCCTTGAGGGTTAGGGACCTTAGATTGTACGCCCCTTGAGGGTTAGGGATCTTAGATTGTACACCCCTTGAGGGTTAGGGACCTTAGATTGTATGCCCCTTGAGGGTTAGGGACCTTAGATTGTACGCCCCTTGAGGGTTAGGGACCTTAGATTGTATGCCCCTTGAGGGTTAGGGACCTTAGATTGTATGCCCCTTGAGGGTTAGGGACTGATGTGAATGTACAATATATATGTAAAGTGCTGCGTAAATTGACGGCGCTATATAAGTACCTGAAATAAATAAATACATTTTCTTTAGAAAATTGCTTTAGATTTACCAAAAACCATATAATATGAGGTCAAACCTAAAGAACAATTTCTATTGTATCCAATTAAGCAGGTCCTTGCACTACATAGTTAAATCTACAGGAAATTGGGCAGAAATTGAACAGAAAATTGTATAGTGTACGGCCAGCCTAACTTAGAGTCCCTGCCGCTTACATAATTACATAGTCTGGCTGAAAAAAGACAAAAGTCTATCTAGTTCAACCAGAAAAAAATTTGTATCATCCTCCTAGTAATGGAACCGGACCCTGACTGCACTTGGGTATTCCCGTTAGACTCCCGCTTCCCTGTCCGAACACCGACCACGGACACCACCGCTGACCATACAAGACTAGAGACCACCAGACTTGAAGGAAACCAGGAAAAAGACTGCTTTATTTTAACGCAGACACAAGATATATACATTCAAGGGAACAACCTACCTCATCAGGACACAGGGCGGGGCAAACCAAATCTAGCAACAAGAGACATCAGCAGACAGTCCCATCAGGAGGGCTGCTGGAAACACCCCCCACCAAGTGTCAAGGTCCTACCTTTCCTCAGACCTTGTGCTGCTCCATGTGCTGGCATCCATCTTAGGTGTCTGCAAAGCATTGTGGGATCCTTTATGCTTTCAGCCCTCTGTGGCTCCTCCCCCAGGAGGTGGTGGCTTATCACATATAAGTCTGCTGTTTGTGGCTGTCCATTGCATTCGTGTCCTGTCTGTTGCACAGCAGCAAGCTCCTGTTTAGCTACTCATTGCTTTTCTGGATACCGACTCGGCTTTGGCTAAGACTCCTCCTGGCTCCTGATCCCGGCGCTGGCGATCATTCTTCTTGGCTCCTGATCCCGGCTCTGGCGATCATTCTTCCTGGCTCCTGATCCCGGCTCTGGTGACGATTCTTCCTGGCTCCTGATCCCGGCTCTGGCGATCATTCTTCCTGGCTCCTGATCCTGGCTCTGGTGACGATTCTTCCTGGCTCCTGATCCCGGCTCTGGTGACGATTCTTCCTGGCTCCTGATCCCGGCTCTGGCTACGATTCTTCTTGGCTCCTGATCCCGGCTCTGGCGACCATTCTTCCTGGCTTCTGACCCCGGCCCTGGCGACGATTCTTCCTGGCTCCTGATCCCGGCTCTGGCGATGATTCTTCCTGGCTCCTGACCCCGGCTTTGGCTACGATTTCCGCTGTTGGACTTGCATAGACTCTTGTCTTATTTTGATATTAATAAACCTACCTTTAATTGCACCTCCTTGTGTTTCTGGCTCCTCGCTCCCTGACACTACACGAATGCCATGAATCCTGACGGTGCAGGTACACCCTCGCTCCCTATGTTGGTTGCCAGACTTGATCAGCAGGATCTCTTGTTGGATCAGTTCGCTCAGGCATTGCAAACGCTGCTTGCACGCACAGCGCACCTTGCTCCTGGTGCAATTAGGCCGGTTGTCACTCTGGTGGTTGCTCCCACTGCTGCTCCGGTTTTTGCGCATACCTCTACATCTGCTGCCGCACCTGCGGTGCCCAGAGGTATGACTGGTTCAGCCCCCCTTCCACAGCGCTTTGGGGGTGAGCCGAGTCAGTGTCGGGGTTTCCTTAACCAAGTGGGCATATATTTTAAATTATACCCCACGCTTTTCCTACTGAGAGGTCAAAGGTGGGCTTCCTAATCTCGCTGCTCTCGGACAAGGCCTTGGCCTGGGCAAATCCCTTATGGGAGAACAATAACCCGGTGATTCACGAGTTTTCCGGTTTTGTTGCCTCCTTCCGTAGGGTATTCGACATGCCGGCTCGCTCCGCCTCTGCTGCTAAGCTGCTCATGTCCGTGCATCAGGGTTCCCGAACCGTTGCCGAGTACGCCATCGAATTTCTTACCCTGGCGGCAGAGGTGGGTTGGAACAATGAGGCTCTGGTGGCTGCTTTCTAGTGTGTGTTAGAATGCTAGACCAGTGTACAGTCTGGTATCATGGAGGTTCTCTGGAGATGCCCTTTAAGGGGGTACATGGACAATGAAGGTGAGATGTGGGTAAGCCTTGTTAGGATCTCGGCTGTTGCCTCTCTCGCTTGTAGGAGTCGCTAGACATGTGGGTCCCCCTATAGTCCTGCACAGCCAGGCAACATGCATTTCCTTCCAGCCTTGCTCTCCAGAGACAGCAGTCCTTGAACTTGGTTTTTTATTAGGGAATTTGAACTTGGAGGGGATGAGGGATACAAGAAAGTGACTGAGCCTGCTCTGTAGCAGGGAGAGTTCAGGTGTAAGATGTGAGAGCAGAAGCTGGAGAGTAGAGCCTGGGAGGAGGCCCAAGGGAGGGGCCTGCCTCCAGGAGAGTTGCTGAAAGAAGAAAAGCTGATGCCTAAGGAACTGTTTAATTGAGGACAACTTCCTGAAGCTATTTAGAAGTGCTCAGAACGGTTTTTCTTCTCTTCTTGAAGAGCTATCCAGCCTCTCCTGGTGTAGAAATCCCTGGACAAGGGTATCTAGTCTGACACTTTAAAAATACAGTCCAGCTGGGGATGTCAGGTTTCCCACCCAAATGCTCTCTCCCCTATTCCCATCCAGGGGGTGTAAAAGTGCTCACTGTCCCTTCTCTGTAAGCTGCAGGTCAGTAGCTGCTTTTAGGCCTTCTGCTGGGCTAGCTCCTTCCTTAGCTTCACAGATGGTCCTCTCTTAGGTGACCAGCAAGGTTCAGCTTTTCTTCTTGCAGCAACTCTCCTGGAGGCAGGTCCCTCCCCTGGGCCTCTTCCCAGGCTCTACTCTCCAGCTGCTGCTCTCACATCTTACACCCGAACTATCCCTGCTACTGAGCAGGCTCAATCACTTTTAAGGGCTGTCTTGACCCCATGCCAAGGGGGGATATGATCACCATGTATAATACATAAGGGGGGATATGATCTCCATGTATAATACATAAGGGGGGTATGATCACCATGTATAATACATAAGGGGGGATATGATCTCCATGTATAATACATAAGGGGGGATATGATCTCCATGTATAATACATAAGGGGGGATATGATCTCCATGTATAATACATAAGGGGGGGATATGATCTCCATGTATAATACATAAGGGGGGGTATGATCTCCATGTATAATACATAAGGGGGGATATGATCACCATGTATAATACATAAGGGGGGGGGTATGATCATGTATAATACATAAGGGGGATATGATCTCCATGTATAATACATAAGGGGGGATATGATCTCCATGTATAATACATAAGGGGGGATATGATCTCCATGTATAATACATAAGGGGGATATGATCTCCATGTATAATACATAAGGGGGGATATGATCACCATGTAAAATACATAAGGGGGTATATGATCACCATGTATAATACATAAGGGGGGATATGATCTCCATGTATAATACATAAGGGGGATATGATCTCCATGTATAATACATAAGGGGGATATGATCTCCATGTATAATACATAAGGAGGGGATATGATCTCCATGTATAATACATAAGGGGGGATATGATCTCCATGTATAATACATAAGGGGGGATATGATCACCATGTATAATACATAAGGGGGGGATATGATCTCCATGTATAATACATAAGGGGGGATATGATCTCCATGTATAATACATAAGGGGGGGATATGATCAACATGTATAATACATAAGGGGGGGGATTATGATCTCCATGTATAATACATAAGGGGGGATATGATCTCCATGTATAATACATAAGGGGGGATATGATCTCCATGTATAATACATAAGGGGGATATGATCTCCATGTATAATACATAAGGAGGGGATATGATCTCCATGTATAATACATAAGGGGGGATATGATCTCCATGTATAATACATAAGGGGGGATATGATCTCCATGTATAATACATAAGGGGGGATAGGATCATCATGTATAATACATAAGGGGGGACATGATCTCCATGTATAATACATAAGGGGGGATATGATCTCCATGTATAATACATAAGGGGGGATAGGATCATCATGTATAATACATAAGGGGGGACATTATTATTATTATTATTATACAGTATTTATAAAGCGCCAATAGTTCGCTCAGCGCTGTACATTACAAAGGGAGACAGAACATATGACAGAACAATACCAATACAATGCAAAACATGAGGGGATCGAGGGCCCTGTTCTTTCGAGCTTACAATCTAGGAGGGAGGGGGTGGTGGCACAGGAGGAGATAGCTGTGGGGGATGGAGTGGTAGGAAGAGTGGAGGAGGTCGGCAAGTTAGCAGGGGGTGGGGTAGGCTTCCCTGAAGAGATGGGTTTTCAGGGTGCGCCTAAAGGAGAGGAGAGTAGGTGATAATCTGATGGGTTGGGGCAGGGAGTTCCAGAGGATGGGTGACACCCTGGAGAAGTCCTGGAGGCGGGCAAGGGAGGAGGAGACCAGGGAACTAGAGAGAAGGAGGTCTTGTGAGGAGCGGAGTGTGCGTGCTGGGCGGTACTTGGATATTAGGTCAGAGATGTAGTACGGGGCAGTATGGTGGACAGCTTTGTACGTCAGCGTTAGGATTTTGAATTTGATCCGTTGCGCAATCGGAAGCCAGTGGAGGGATTGGCAGAGGGGGGGTGGCAGAGACAGAGCGGTTGGAAAGGTGAATGAGTCTGGCAGCCGTATTCAGGATGGACTGAAGCGGGGATAGCCAGCGGCGAGGCAGGCCAGTGAGGAGGGAGTTGCAGTAGTCGAGTCGTGATATGATGAGGGAGTGGATGAGCTGTTTAGTGGTTTCTGGGGTTAGGAACGTGCGGATTTTGGCGATGTTGCGGAGGTGGAGTCTGCACGAGTTTGTTAAAGATTGGACTTGGGGCTGGAAGGATAGGTTGGAGTCCAGAATGGCACCAAGTACTCTGGCCTGCAGGGCGGGTTTGATGGTAGCGTTGTTGGATGTGACGGAGAAATCAATGGGGGGTGGTGTCCGGGCTGGGGGGAAGACAAGAAACTCGGTTTTGGAGAGGTTCAGTTTAAGGAAGTGGAGCGACATCCAGTCTGATATGTCGCTCAGTAGGTGTGTGATTTGGGCTGAGACCAAGGGGGTGAGGTGGGGGGTTGAGAGATAGATTTGTGTGTCGTCGGCATAGAGGTGGTAGTTGAAGCCGTGAGAGTGTATGAGTTGGCCAAGGGAGGAGGTATAGATGGAGAAGAGAAGGGGCCCGAGGACAGAGCCTTGAGGGACCCCAACAGAGAGGGGGGAGTGAGGGGGAGGTGGTAGCATTATAGGTAACGCTGAAGGAGCGTTGTGACAGGTAGGATGAGAGCCAGGAGAGAGCAGAATCTCTGAGGCCAAGGGAGTGTAGTTTTTTGAGGAGGAGGGGGTGGTCGACTGTGTCGAAGGCCGCAGAGAGGTCAAGGAGTAGGAGCACTGAATAGTGGCCATTAGCTTTGGCGGTTAGCAGGTCGTTGGAGAGTTTGAGTAAGGCAGTTTCGGTGGAGTGTAGGGGACGGAAGCCGGACTGTAGGGGATCGAGGAGGTTGTTGTCGTTGAGGTGAGAGCATAGGCGGGTGTAGACAAGGCGCTCGAGGAGTTTAGATGTAAATGGGAGCAGGGAGATGGGTCTGAGGTTGTTCGGGTCATTGGGGTCCAGGGAGGGCTTTTTAAGTATGGGGGTGATGTGTGCATGTTTCAGAGGGGAGGGGAAAGTGTCTGAGGAGAGGGAGAGATTGAAGATGTGGGTGAGGGAGCGTAGGATGGAGGAGGAGGAAGGTCGTAGGAGTTGTGAGGGGATAGGGGTCGAGGGGGCAGGTGGTGAGGCGGGCATCAGAGAGGATCTTGGAGACTTCCTCGATGGTAGTAAGGTCAAAGGTGTGGAGTGTTGGGGGGCATGATCTCCATGTATAATACATAAGGGGGGATATGATCTCCATGTATAATACATAAGGAGGATATGATCTCCATGTATAATACATAAGGGGGGGATATGATCTCATGTATAATACATAAGGAGGATATGATCTCCGTGTATAATACATAAGGAGGGATATGATCTCCATGTATAATACATAAGGAGGGATATGATCTCCGTGTATAATACATAGGGGGGGATATGATCTCCATGTATAATACATAAGGGGGGATATGATCTCCATGTATAATACATAAGGGGGATATGATCTCCATGTATAATAGATAAGGGGGATATGATCTCCATGTATAATACATAAGGGGGGATATGATCACCATGTAAAATACATAAGGGGGGATATGATCACCATGTATAATACATAAGGGGGGATATGATCTCCATGTATAATACATAAGGGGGATAGGATCATCATGTATAATACATAAGGGGGGGGACATGATCTCCATGTATAATACATAAGGGGGGATATGATCTCCATGTATAATACATAAGGGGGATATGATCTCCATGTATAATACATAAGGGGGGGGGATATGATCTCCATGTATAATACATAAGGGGGGATATGATCTCCATGTATAATACATAAGGGGGGATATGATCTCCATGTATGATACATAAGGGGGGATATGATCTTCATGTATAATACATAAGGGGGATATGATCACCATGTATAATACATAAGGGGGGATATGATCTCCATGTATAATACATAAGGGGGGATATGATCACCATGTATAATACATAAGGGGGGATATGATCTCCATGTATAATACATAAGGGGGGGATATGATCACCATGTATAATACATAAGGGGGATATGATCTCCATGTATAATACATAAGGGGGGATATGATCACCATGTATAATACATAAGGGGGGATATGATCTCCATGTATAATACATAGGGGGGATATGATCTCCATGTATAATACATAAGGGGGGGATATGATCTCCATGTATAATACATAAGGGGGGGGGATATGATCTCCATGTATAATACATAAGGGGGATATGATCACCATGTATAATACATAAGGGGGGATATGATCACCATGATTAATACATAAGGGGGGGATATGATCTCCATGTATAATACATAAGGGGGGATATGATCTCCATGTATAATACATAAGGGGGGATATTATCTCCATGTATAAATACATCAGTGGTTTATATAGTGAACTCGGTGTAGTTATTCCCCTAAGGTCATCACAGAGGACAAGGGGGCACTCTTTACGTCTGGAGGAAAAGAAATGTAATCTCCAAACACGGAAAGATTTCTTCACAGTAAGAGTTGTGAAAATGTGGAATAGACTCAAGAATTGGTTGTGGCCAGCTCAGTGGATTGCTTTTAAAAAAGTCCTGGATTCTTTCTTGGATACACAGAATATAATTGGATATAACATTTATAGGTAAAGTTGATCCAGGGAATATCCGATTGCCTCTCGGGGGATTAGGGAGGATTTTTTCCCCTGCAGGAGCAAATTGGATCATGCTTTGCTTTTTTTTTTGCCTTCCTCTGGATCAACTGTGGGTGTAGGATTATAACTTTTTTTTTTTTTTTTAATGGTTGAACTGGATGGACTTTTGTCTTTTTTCAGCCAGACTAACTATGTAACTATAACAGAAGCAACGTTTTGGAGTCTTGCAAGACCCTTCATCAGGCATGCGATGGTATGGAAGATGGTCACATTTGAGGTTGCTTTTTATCCCCCCCAAAAAATTATTGGAATTCACAGTTCCCAGGAAATATTTGGAACCAAGAGCACTTATATGATAAATGAGAAAATTGTAATAATAATTACAATAAAAAAGTACAAAAAATGAGGTTAGATTTTGATGAACACGGCAAGGACCTGCTTCCCATCACCGTGGAAGCAGGTGGAAGCAAACACAACCACCAACTAGATCACTGTGAAATTCTAAAATTGATGATATCCTCCATAAGGAGGACTTGCCAGCTACCCTTCATAAGGAAAAATTGAGAGATAACTGGATACCCTGGATCAGGGGTGGACTGACCATTTGGAAACTCGGGCACTGCCCGAGGGCCCGGTGTCAGTAGGGGGTCCCATGAGATGCCCCTGGTACCTTTTTCATAGGCTTTTTTGAGTTTGGGTAAGGACACAGGGGCCCCATGATCCCCTATTGCCCGGGGGCCCCATGAGTTGTCAGTTTGCCCCTGCCCTGGAGGTATTTCACCTGTACTGATAGTTACTTATTTTCTTGAGTCCAGTTGGTCTCTGTGCTTACAGTGCTCTTCTGAGTTCCTCCTTGATAGTGCTCAATTGGTAAGATTTGACCAAAATTGATACCTAATGTTCATGTTGTGTTCTATGCGAAAACTCATCTTCTCACAAAGGATTTTATAGCAAGTCTACGCAATTAAACGTCTTTGTATATACGTGTATGTTTGGTTAAACTATAGAAACAATATGCTCGAGACAACAAATAAAGGAACTCTCCCAACCCTGTGGAAACCAATAGAGTCTTAAACCCAGGAACAGAAACAATCAAAATTTCCTTTAATGTTGAGTTAAAAAGCATGACATGTAGGAGTGCCCATACTGTGGTTATCTAAATATCCCCTGGAACCTCATTGCGCCTGGTATTTGCACCTTTTTTAGGCTCCTGGGCTAAGAAACCATCTGTTGGGTCCAGGATCATGTGTCATCCTCCAGCTTCTAGAAATATGTGTTTCTCCTCTCCATTGACTTGGTGATGTATCTACTTGGGCACTCCTACCTGTCAGGCTTTTTAACCCAACATTAAAGTGAGTTTCGATTTCATCTGTTCCTTGTGACTCTATTGGCTTTCACAGGGTTGGGGAGAGCTCCTTTGTTTATTGTTTTGTGCTCATGTTTCATTGCTGGTCGGATGAGTTGTTGGAGCTGCCCATACTGTGGATATCTACAATGATGGGAAATAGTACCCCATCATTGGTCTCAGTGGGAGGAAAAGTGCCTCATCATTGGTGTCAGTGGGAGGAATAGTACCCTATCATTGGTGTCTCAGTGGGAGGAATAGTGCCCCATCATTGGTGTCAGTGGGAGGAATAGTTCCCCATCATTGATATCAGTGGGAGGAACAGTACCCCATCATTGGTGTCAGTGGGAGGAACAGTACCCCATCATTGCTTTCAGTGGGGGAACAGTACCCCATCATTGGTGTCAATGGGAAGAATAGTACCCTATCGTTGGTGTCAATGGTAGGAATAGTACCCCATCATTGGTGTTGATGGGAGGAATAGTACCCCATCATTGGTGTCAATGGGAGGAATAGTACCCCATCATTGGTGTCAATGGGTGGAATAGTACCCCATCATTGGTGTCAATGGGAGGAATAGTGCCCCATCATTGGTGTCATTGACAGGAATAGTACCCTATCATTGGTGTCAATGGGAGGAATAGTACCCTATCATTGGGTGTCAATGAGAGGAATAGTACCCCATCATTGGTGTCAGTGGGAGGAATAGTACCCCATCATTGGTGTCAATGGGAGGAATAGTACCCCATCATTGGTGTCAATGGGAGGAATAGTACCCCATCATTGGTGTCAATGGGAGGAATAGGGCTCCATCATTGGTGTCAATGGGAGGAATAGTGCCCATCATTGGTGTCAATGGGTGGAATAGTACCCCATCATTGGTGTCAATGGGAGGAATAGTACCCCATCATTGGTGTCAATGGGAGGAATAGTACCTCATCATTGGTGTCAATGGGAGGAATAGTACCCCATCATTGATGTCAATGGGTGGAATAGTACCCCATCATTGGTGTAGTCAATGGGAGGAATAGTGCCCCATCATTGGTGTCAGTGATAGGAATAGTACCCCATCATTGGTGTCAATGGGAGGAATAGTACCCCATCATTGGTGTCAATAGTAGGAAAATAGTACCCCATCATTGGTGTCAATGGGAGGAATAGTACCCCATCATTGGTGTCAATAGTAGGAATAGTACCCCATCATTGGTGTCAATGGGTGGAATAGTACCCCATCATTGGTGTCAATGGGAGGAATAGTACCCCATCATTGGTGTCAATGGGAGGAATAGTACCTCATCATTGGTGTCAATGGGAGGAATAGTACCCCATCATTGATGTCAATGGGTGGAATAGTACCCCATCATTGGTGTCAATGGGAGGAATAGTGCCCCATCATTGGTGTCAGTGATAGGAATAGTACCCCATCATTGGTGTCAATGGGAGGAATAGTACCCCATCATTGGTGTCAATAGGAGGAATAGTACCCCATCATTGGTGTCAATGGGAGGAATAGTACCCTATCATTGGTGTCAATGGGTGGAATAGTACCCCATCATTGGTGTCAGTGGGAGGAATAGTGCCCCATCATTGGTGTCAGTGACAGGAATAGTATCCCATCATTGGTGTCAATGGGAGGAATAGTACCCCATCATTGGTGTCAATGGGAGGAATAGTGCCCCATCATTGGTGTCAATGGGAGGAATAGTACCCCATCATTGGTGTCAATGGGAGGAATAGTGCCCCATCATTGGTGTCAATGGGAGGAATAGTACCCCATCATTGGTGTCAATGGGAGGAATACTACCCCCTTGTTGGTGTACATGTCATTATAATAAAAACAGAACAGCCAGAACAATCAAAACATAAAGTTTATAAAATATTATAATTAATATAAAAGAAAATAGAAAGAGTAATGGGAACAAGGATTATCTATTATATGTTCATGTCATTAATTAAGTAATTAAATCATCATCCTTACATTTTAAAAACATATTAGTTTCGCAGATTTTAAATCATTTTCATAAAGCATTTCCCCATAGCAATTTCACAACTTTGAAATCTCCTCCTCCTTCCTTCCTTCCTTTAAGCTACGGACATCATTTTCTAATTAAATTGGTAAAAAATAACCCTTCTTGCACATTTTCCTGTCAACATGTACCCAGAATTATCCGTGCTGTTGGTCTGTAAGTACAGTTCATTTAAATGTATACCATTGTTGTAGCATTGCATAGATACCTAATTAACGGGGAATTAACGGGGGCAAAGATTATCTGCAATCAATCCATTGTTCTGTCTACACCAAGTCCATCAAAGAAAATAAATATACTGGTTATTTTTTACATTTAAAGTCCATTTCACCTGTTATTTTTATCTTTTTTGCTCAGTGCTGCTGATCTCCTGCAGCCTTTTTACAGTCCCTTTACTGTCTCCCTGCATGCACGTCTAAATGCGCATGCATGCCTACATGTCCACAAGCACATGGCATTTCTCAGGTCAGGGTCTGAAGTCTGGCATTGAGCTTAGTTGGTAAAAAAATATTGCAGATATGTGTAGTAAACATCACTGTATTTTACATACAATATCCACTTGAGCTCCGGAAGAATTTACTGCCTTCATGACCGGGCCATTTTTTTGTTATTCGGCACTGCGCTACTTTAACCACAAGTCTACAGGGCACTTATACCCCCTTCCTGCCCAGGCCAATTTCCAGCTTTCAGCCCTGTCACATTTTGAATGACAATTGCGCGGTCATGCAACACTGTACCCATATGACATTTTTATCATTTTTTTGTGACAGATAGAGCTTTATTTTGGTGGTATTTAATCACCTCTGGGATTTTTCTTTTTTCTTAAACAAACCAAAAACCACTGAAAATGTTGAAAAAAAAAAAGTTTTTGTTATAAAATTTTGTAAATAAGTGATTTTTCTCCTTCACTGATGTGTGGTAATGAGGCTGCAGTGATGGGCACTGATAGGCTGCACTGATGGACACTGATAGACTGCACTGATGGACACTGATAGGTGGCACTGGTAGGTGGCACTGATGGGCATTGACAGGCATCACTGATGGGCACTGAAAGGCAGCACTGATACATGGCACTGCTAGGTGGCACTGATAGGCGGCACTGATAGGCGGCACTGACTGGCACTGATAGGCGGCACTGACCGGCACTGTTAGGCGGCACTGACTGGCACTGATAGGCTTCACTGACAGGCACTGATAGGCGGCACTGATTGGCAGCACTGATAGGTGGCACTGATTGGCATTGATAGGTGGCACTGACTGGCACTGATGGGTGACACTAAAAGGCAGCTCAGATGGACACTGATATGTGGCATTGATGTGCACTGATAGGCACTGATATGTGGCATTGATGTGGCACTGATGGGCACTGGCACGACGCACTGGTGAGCACTGACACAAGGCACTGATGGACACTGACAAGTTGGCACTGATGGGGCTACACTGATCATCAGTGCCCTGATGATCAGTGTACATGTCCCCTCCGCGGAAAGCCGATTACCGGCTCTCCTCTCCTCTGTCAGCGTGACAGCTCGAGAGGAGAGAAATGCCGATAACCAGCATTTCCCTGTTTACCTGTGATCAGTTGTGATTGGACACAGCTGATCACATGACCGAGCCGACATCTTCGGCTCTTTCCGTGATCGGTGATCCACTGTGTCCGAGGGACACAGCGCACCACCAATTGCCGCGCTGCACGCTCCCTGAGCTGCGCATGCGCGGTGAAAATGGGAGGACGTCATATGATGTCCTCCCAGAACGAGAGAACCGCCTTGCGTCTGTCATTTTACTATATGGCGGGAGGGAGGTGTTTTAACTGGCAATTGCACGATTATACAACACTGTACCAAAATGAATTTTGTATCATTTTTTCCACATAAATAGAGCTTTCTTTTGGTGGTATTTGATCAACACCGGGTTTATATTTTATTATATAAATGAAAAAAGACTGGAAATAAAAAAGAAAAATAATAAAAAAAAATTTCTTTATAAAACATACCCAATACATTTTTTTTTTTAAATCAAAATTTTTCATAAATTTAGCACAAAGTGTATTCTGTAACATATCTTTGGCAAAAAAAAAAAATTCCCAATAAGGATATATTGATTGTTTTGCGTGAAAGTTATAGCGTCTACAAATGATGGTATACAATATATTATGAGATTTTTATTTATTTATCTTTTATACTACCAATGGTGGTGACCAGTGACCTATAATGGGATTGTGATAGTGCGGTGGGCAATCTGACACTAACTGACACTGGGTGAGAACTGAATAAATGACAATGACATCACCAGTGACACTAATACAGTGATCAATGCTGCAAAAACAAATCCCAATATGTGTAAATTAATTGGTTTACATGAAAGTTATAGCGTTTACAAATGGCGGTGTATATACTGTGATTTTTTTTTTTATACTAGTAATGTCGGTGATCAGCGAGTTATAGCGGGACTGCGTCGGGCATTCTGACACTGGGGGGGGGACTGACTAACTGCCTCTGACATCCCCAGACACAATTGCAGTGATCAGTGCTCATAAACAGCACTGACACTGTACTAATGGCACTGGGCAGGAAGGGGTTAACATCTGAGGACAATGAAAAGGTCAACTGTGTGCCTAACAAGGTGTAGTGTGTGCTGCTTTTACTATGAGATGTGGCTGTTTTTTCTCCCTGCTTTGCTTTGATTGTGCTAGAAAGGCGGAATGGGGGGGGGGGATTGTGCTAGGAGGGGGGAATTGGGTGGGGGGGATTAGTGTTAGGTGGGGGGAATTGGGGGTGATATGTGCTACTAGGGTGACATGGGTATGAGGGGATTTGTGCTGGGATGGGAAATTTGTAGGCGGTTGTGCTTGGATGAGGTTTTTTTTTTGGGGGGGTTGTACTAAAAGGGGGGATGGGGGGAATATGCACTAGTAGGGGGGATTTGTACTAGGAGGAAGGATAAGGGGGATTTGTACTAGGAGGAAGGATAAGGGGGATTTGTACGAGAAGGCGGGAATTGGGGCAGGATTTGTACTAGAAGGTGGGATTTGGGGGGGGGAAGATTTGTACTGGGGGTAGGATTTGTGCTGGGAGGGGGGTTAGCGGGGAGTAGTTGTACTAGGAGGGGAGATTTGAGGAGAGGATTTACGCTAGGAGTGGAGATATGGGGGAAAGGGTTTGTGCTAGAAATAGGGGGAATTTGTACTAGGAGGGGTGATTCTAGGAGATCATTTGTACTAGGAGGGGGAATTTGGGGACAGGATTTACGCTAGGAGTGGTATTTGTACTGGTGGGGGGATTGGGGAGAGAATTTGTACTAGGAGTGGGAATTTGGGGGAGAGGGTTTGTACTAGAAGGCGGGAATTGGGGGGGGGGGGATTTGTACTGGGGGTAGGATTTGTGCTGGGACTGGGAAGGGGTTAGCGGGGAGTAGTTGTACTAGGAGGGGAGATTTGAGGAGAGGATTTACGCTAGGTGTGGAGATTTGGGGGAAAGGTTTTGTACTAGGAGTGGGGATTTGGGGGAGTGGGATTTGTACTAGGAGGGGTGATTTGGGGGATTTACGCTAAGAGTGGAGATTTGGGGGAAAGGGTTTGTGCTAGAAATAGGGGGAATTTGCACCAGGAGGGGTGATTCTCAGAGATCATTTGTACTAGGAGGGGGAATTTGGGGAGAGGATTTGTGCTAGGAGAGGGATTTGTACTGGGGGGGGGGGGGTGGGGAGATAATTTGTCCTAGGAGTGGGGATTTGGGGGAGAGGGTTTGTACTAGAAGTGGGGATTTTGTGGGGAGGGTTTGTACTAGGAGTGGGGATTTGGGGGAGAGGTTTTGTACTAGGAGTGGGGATTTGGGGCAGAGCATTTGTACTAGGAGTGGGGATTTGGGGGAGAGCATTTGTACTAGGAGTGGGGATTTGGGGGAGAGGGTTTGCACTAGGAGTGGGGATTTGGGGTAGAGCATTTGTACTAGGAGTGGGAATTTGGGGGAGAGGGTTTGTACTAGGAGGTGTGATTTGGAAGGAAAGAGGATGTGTGCTAGGAGGGGTGATTTGGAAGGAAAGAGGATGTGTGCTAGGAGGGGTGATTTTTGAGGCATGTAAGATATGTTAGGGATTGGGGGGATTTGAGCTGTAAAGTGGATTAGTGGGCAAAGATTTGTGCTGGAGGGGGGGTTCGGACTGTGATGAATTTTTGTTTGGGTAGAATTTGGGCTTGCAGAAGGGATTTATACTTAGGGGGGTGAGCGTGTTGATTAAGGCAGTTTTTATTTTTTTTTGGGGGGGGCGCAGTTTGTCACTTTCACCTTGAGTGCTAGATGACCTTGTCCCAGCACTGTCCTCACTGCACACAAGGCACTCAACAGATCTTTTCCTCCCCACATAACACATAGCTGAGATCAGATTCCTCACAGCATCGATCTGCACAATGTGTAGCTGGCTGCAGTTGCTGTTCTGAGCTGTGAAATTCCCTGATTGGATTGGCAGCTGCAGTAGCCGGCTACACACTGTGTGTAGATGATCTCAGCTATGTGCTGTGTGGGGAGGAGGAGATCGCTTAAGGGCCCTGCCAACAGTGACTGTCTTCCACCATGCTGACTCCTGTACCCTGCCCTACTAACCCCTGTCCTCTTCACTGGTGACCCCTATATTCTTTCCTGTTGACCCCTGTCCTCTGCCGTGCTAACCTCTGTACACTGCCCTACAAACTGCCGACCCCTGTACACTGCTCCACTAACTCTTATAGACTGCCCCTGCTGACCTTGCATCCTCTTCCCCCCTCCGACATTTTTACTGCACCCCCAAATCAGACAGGCTAGATCCAGCTCTGGTCTAGACCAGTCTTTCTCAACCTTTTTAACATCGAGGAACCCTTGAAATAACTGTCCCATCTGAAGGAACCCCTGCTAAAAATTACTACATCAATAACTCCTGATACATTAGTTTGATTGGGAAGAAATACAAATAGCCAAAAAGATCAAAGATGCCAGTGGGAACTTATCTGAGAAGTAAAAATTGCTCATTGCTCAAGGAACCCCTATCAATCTCTGGAGCAGGGGCGGACTGATCATTTGGAAACTCGGGCACTGCCCGAGGGCCCGGGGTCATTAGGGGGCCCCATGAGATGTCCCTGGTACCTTTCATAGGCTTTTTTTGGTGTGGTTTGAGTGTGGGCGAGGACATAGGGGCCCCAAGATCCCCTATTGCCCGGGGGCCCCATGAGTTGTCAGTCTGCCCCTGCTCTGGAAGAACCCTAGTTGGGAATCCCTGGTCTAGACACTTTAATATCAACTATGAAAGAAACACTCCCATTTTAGTTATAACTGAAATTCTAAAGCTAAATTGTACAAAGTAGCTTTTGTAGTAAACTCTTTTTTGTCTTTTTTACAGTGCTGATTGTGGGCAAAACAGGTAAGTGGATATGACTTAATGGGATCATTTTTCCTATCCATAGCTCCGACCAAATCCCTCATTGGAAGGACTGTCCCAGTTTTGTAACCAAATCCCTATGCTTCTTTCCTGCCTAAATGTCTCTCTATTGCTCTTTGGCATATAGCAAAAGTTGGTTCTTTTACACTAAACTGTTCAACTATCCTTTAGATAAGCCTTTCTCAAACTTTTTTTATCCCAGAGGAACTTCTAAAATAAATTTTAGGTCTCGAGGAACCTCTGCTTAAACCAATTCATTGGAGGTCAGTGCAAAAAATGGTCCTTATATTGGTGGTCAATGAGAAGAATGCTCCTTACATTGGTGGTCAGTAGGAAGAATGTTCCTTACATTGGTGGTCAATAGGAAGAATGTTCCCTACATTGGTGATCAGTGAGAAGAATGTCCCTTACATTGGTGGTCAGTGAGAAGAATGTCCCTTACATTGGTGGTCAGTGGGAAGAATGTTCCCTACATTGGTGATCAGTGAGAAGAATGCTCCTTACATTGGTGGTCAGTAGGAAGAATGCTCCTTACATTGGTGGTCAATAGGAAGAATGTTCCCTACATTGGTGATCAGTGAGAAGAATGCTCCTTACATTGGTTGTCAGTAGGTTGTCAGAAGAATGTTCCTTACATTGGTGATCAGTGGGAAAATGTTCCTTACATTGGTGGTCAGTAAGAAGAGTGTTCCTTACATTAGTGGCCAGTGAGAAGAATGTTCCTTACATTGGTGGTCAGTGGGAAGAATGCCCCTTACATTGGGGGTCAGTGGGAAGAATGCCCCTTACATTGGGGGTCAGTGGGAAGAATGCCCCTTACATTGGTGGTCAGTGGGAAGAATGCTCCTTACATTGGTGGCCAGTGGGAAGAATGCCCTTTACATTGGTGGCCAGTGGGAAGAATGCTCCTTACATTGGTGGCCAGTGAGAAGAATGCTCCTTACATTGGTGGTCAGTGAGAAGAATGCCCCTTACATTGGTGGCCAGTGGGAAGAATGCCCCTTACATTGGGGGTCAGTGAGAAGAATGCTCCTTACATTGGTGGTCAGTGGGAAGAATGCTCCTTACATTGGTGGCCAGTGAGAAGAATGCTCCTTACATTGGTGGCCAATGGGAAGAATGTCAACCTTGTGAAGAACTAAAAAGATCATTGGTGTCTTTCTGCTGGCTCTGCCAAGGGACGCTGGACCCAGAGATGTGCAGGCACCACCAAATCAGGGCACAGCTCAAAGCACCCATAGCATCCTCTGCAGGATCCCTAGAGTTCCACACAACCCTGATTGCGAATGGCTGCTTTCAAATATTGCATCGGTTAATTCTAAATGTGAGTATAAAGGAAAAGAAGAAGTGAAAAAGCCCTATTAGGGTTAAATAATAATTCTTGAAGTTTCATTACAGTATGGCCTTTTCAATGGTACATAATAAAACCAGTTTTAATGTCTACCTGGTGTTAATCAGAAAAGGGTTGTCCTTAATGATCTACAGGTATAGCCTGACTTCATGCTCGTTTCAACCATACACGACAGGTGATATTTCATATTGACACCCCCATAGTGTCTACTCTAGGTTTTTTTTTTTCAAATCCGTGGTGCGAAAAACAAAAACCTGTAAGTGAACAAAAAATGTGCAAGTGCAAAACACAAACACAAAAAAAGTGCACTTAAGGCTGTGCTTTAGTCCACCCCCCGAAGGGGTAGGACCTCTCCCCCGGGGCGCAAGGCTCCTGACAGGGACAAAAGTTTCTATATGGTCCACCTAGCCAAAAAGCCTGGTGAACCCCTTTCCTTGTGGCTAGCCGAAGCCAACCACCAAGTACTATTTCAAGGAGACCTCTCGAAGAGAGACCTCCCCCCAAGAACAGGGGAAGAAGGAATCTAATGGCCACGCATCCTACCTTTAGATTTCAGGGCAGGCCCAAGGACCCACACCCTCTATCCTCCAAGTGTCCACACTGGTTGAAGAACTGAGACAACTGGGAGCAACACCAATGATGAGGCAGTATTTCTTTCACTGACACCAACGATGGGGCACCATTACTGCCCCTAATATAATGATGAGGTACTATTCCCCCCATTCCCCCCACCAGGGGCGGATTGACCATTTGGAAACTCGGGCACTGCCCGAGGGCCCAGGGTCAGTAGGGGGCCCCATGAGATGCCCCTGGTACCTTTTTCATAGGCTTTTTTGAGTTTGGGCAAGGACACAGCGGCCCCATGATCCACTATTGCTTGGGGGCCCCATGAGTTGTCAGTCCGCCCCTGCCCCCCACTGATATCAATGATGGGACACTATTCCTCCCACTGATACCAATGATGGGGCATTATTCCCCCCCACTGATATCAATGATGGGACACAATTCCTCCCACTGATACCAATGAGGGGGCACTATTCCTCCCACTGATACCAATGAGGGGGCACTATTCCTCCCACTGATACCAATGATGGGGCACTATTCCACCCACTGATACCAATGATGGGGCACTATTCCCTCCACTGATACCAATGATGGGGCACTATTCCTCCCACTAATACCAATGATGGGGCACTATTCCTCCCACTGATACCAATGATGGGGCACTATTCCTCCCACTGACACCAATGATGGGGCACTATTCCTCCCACTGACACCAATGATGGGGCACTATTCCTCCCACTGATACCAATGATGGGGCACTATTCCCCCACTGATACCAATGAGGGGGCACTATTCCTCCCACCGATACCAATGATGGGGCACTATTCCTCCCACTGACACCAATGATGGGCTACTATTCCCCCCCTGATACCAATGATGGGCTACTATTCCTCCCATTGACACTAGCGATGGGGTAGTAATATTGCCCCTAATACCAAAGACAGTCATTGTTTACTCCCACTGACCACCAAGTCTGAGGCATTTTCTGCTCCCACTGGCCACGTTTCGGCCCCCCAAAGTCTGAAGAACAGTAAAATGGCCCTTTGTTTAGAAAGTTTGGAGACCACTGCCTTAAAGCATGGTGACCACAGATGGAGCAAAGGTTTGGCTACAGAGAAAATATATTCTACAATGTTTTACAGATCTTTCATTGCGTTTTTATTGTTGTAGTGTCTCTTTATTATTTGACATGTACAATGTGCTACCTTGTAGGAAATGCATTGAAGCCTGTGGTGACCTTCAACCCAAACTGGAACAAGATCTTCACAACAGAGTCTCTAACAATGACCTGTGATGTGAGGTCACCTATTCCAGCAGATATGATCTACACTTGGTACATGGATAATAATCGGATACACACAGGACAAAGCTTTGTAATCAGTTATGCAGAACAAGGTAACAGTGGGAATTACCAGTGTGAAGGCACCAACACCGAGAGAAGTGACCCCCTCAGACTGGATGTCATTTATGGTGAGTAGGGAAGGTGTTATGGTTTTGGTCAGTGTAGTTTCCCTTAAATTCCCTTAAAGTTTATAAAAGGATATTTATTTTTTGCAACAGTTATATATGATCTTAACTTTACAAATGGGCAACTAGTACCTAGTGAATCCTTCACACTCACTTTGCAAAGCATTCTTGGATTTCTGCAACAAGTCCAGCACTGGCTCCATATTAGGAGCCATATAAGGGAAACTTGTGCAAAGACAAGGAAATGAACCATTCCTCATTTGGCGTAAAGCGTATCTAAACCCAAGAAGAAAGGTGAAATGTACTGCAGCTTACCTTTCCATAAATGGGTGGCTGAATTTGTTTATTTTTTTCTCTTTATTTTCACCTGGTAACAGGGGCAGACTGACAACTCATGGGGCCCCCGGGCAATAGGGGATCATGGGGCCCCTGTGTCCTTGCCCAAACTTAAAAAAGCCTATGAAAAAAGGTACCAGGGGCATCTCATGGGGCCCCCTACTGACCCCGGGCCCTTGGGCAGTGGCCGGGTTTCCAAATGGTCAGTCCACCCCTGCCTGGTAGTCCTGCCAGGAATACACTTCCTGTCCTAGGGTGACAACCATACTGTAGCTAGGAGGAGCAGTCTTGTCACCCTAGGAAGGCAAGGTGTTGGGACTATATAACACCCCCACCCCCCTGCCATAACTTAGGGGGGGGGAGTCTTGTAGTCAACAGAGATAGCTGGGAACAATGCTAACTGATAATTGTCTGTGAGCACACTATTTCCTGCTGAATTATTATTTATTTCAGGTACTTATATAGCACCGTCAATTTACATTTATATTGTACATTCCCATCAGTCCCTAACTCTCAAGGGGTGTACAATCTAAGGTCCCTAACCCTCAAGGGGCGTACAATCTAAGGTCCCTAACCCTCAAGGGGTGTACAGTCTAAGGTCCCTAACCCTCAAGGGGTGTACAGTCTAAGGTCCCTAACCCTCAAGGGGAGTACAATCTAAGGTCTCTAACCCTCAAGGGGTGTACAATCTAAGGTCCCCAACCCTCAAGGGGTGTACAGTCTAAGGTCCCTAACCCTCAAGGGGTGTACAGTCTAAGGTCCCTAACCCTCAAGGGGTGTACAGTCTGAGGTCCCTAACCCTCAAGGGGTGTACAGTCTAAGGTCCCTAACCCTCAAGGGTTGTACAGTCTAAGGTCCCTAACCCTCAAGGGGTGTACAGTCTAAGGTCCCTAACCCTCAAGGGGTGTACAGTCTAAGGTCCCTAACCCTCAAGGGGAGTACGATCTAAGGTCCCTAACCCTCAAGGGGCGTACGATCTAAGGTCCCTAACCCTCAAGGGGCGTACGATCTAAGGTTCCTAACCCTCAAGGGGCGTACGATCTAAGGTTCCTAACCCTCAAGGGGCGTACGATCTAAGGTCCCTAACCATCAAGGGGCGTACAATCTAAGGTCCCTAACCCTCAAGGGGCGTACGATCTAAGGTTCCTAACCCTCAAGGGGCGTACGATCTAAGGTCCCTAACCCTCAAGGGGCGTACAATCTAAGGTCCCTAACCCTCATGGGGCGTACAATCTAAGGTCCCTAACCCTCAAGGGGCATACAATCTATGGTCCCTAACCCTCAAGGGGCGTGCAATCTATGGTCCCTAACCCTCAAGGGGCGTACAGTCTAAGGTCCCTAACTTACATTCATACATACACATACTAGGGCCAATTTAGACAGGATCCAATTAACCTACCAGCATGTCTTTGGGAGGAAACCGGAGTAACCGGAGGAAACCCATGCAGGCACAGGGAGAACATGCAAACTCCAGGCAGGTGGTGCCGTGGCTGGGATTCAAACAAACGACCCTAGTACTGCCAGGCGGAAGTGCTAACCATTTAGCCACTGTGCTGCCAATGAACAGCTCTCTTTTTTTTGGGAATTTGTCGAACAGATATAACAAAATATAGATAAGGGGAAAGTAGGAGGTGGAGAGAAAATAACTCTCCCATTCCTTGTTTAATGGTTTTACGGGTACCACACCCCTAGTGAAATAATTGAGACCAAAACCCTACCCTAAATAGCTAATGGGGCTTTCAAGGTACCATACCGTACCAGTACAAATAAAGTGAAAACATGAAAACAGTAGATAAAAATGAAACCCTTTTATTAGGGTGGAAAAAGTTTAGTCAGACATAGACACAAAAAGGCATATAATTAAAATCAGCAAGGGGTGGCTATAGTTGGCAAGGGTAGATGCCCAAGACGTAAGGAACATCACGGGCATTGGCAATGGCCAACTACAGCCACTAACTTAGAGCAAGATAGACTCAACTGTACAGATAGTGTCAGAGCTCCGGGTATAGCCAGAGGTGTGTGGACTGACACAGGGAAACGCAGGCTTCAGGTATAGAGTAAACAAGACAATTTATTAAAGACTAAACAACACAAACGCAGTGCAAGGTAAACATAACACAGTGCAAACAACCCAACCTCCAACAGATAACCATATATACAAATCAACGTTGTCGGGCAGGCCGGGTCGGTAGCAAACGGGCAAACAGGGTACCAGGAGCGAGCGGAAGAGTGGTCAGGAATAGCCAAGGTCAGGACAGGTGGAGTTCGTTCAGAGTCAGGATCAAAGCGGAGTCAGGATCAGGCAGGAAGCAGACAGGATGCAGGTACAGGGGCTCATGGGAAACATACACCAAGGCACTGACTGCAGGTCTGGCCATTCCTTAAATACACCTCCTGCAATCAGCCTCAGGTGATGGCTGATTGCAGGAGTGAGCTTCTGGTTGCTGAGAGCACCCGCTGGCCAGCCCTGGTACTGCAGCCCACATGGCAGATGAGTCCCACCACTAATGGTGAGTCCATTCCTGACAGATAGTATATAGAATGGTAAATGGTTAACAGTGGAAATATATACATATGCAAACAAAAAAACGCCCAACCATAGGACATAATAGATGCTGATGAAACTGGTTATACAGTATCCACTTCAAACCATGAAAAATGCTTTGCGTTATAGATTCCAACACGTTTCGTAGGATAAAACCCACTTCTTCAGGGAAAAAGGGAAAAGCATGAGTATCTACAATAAATCAAAAGACCTGGTACAGCTTTTAGGGGGAACCCCATGCACTTTCTTTTACCATTTTTGTTACTGTGGGGTCCCTCCTAACCTTCCTATCAGGCCTAAAGGATCTGGATTGGATTGGGGGGGGGACCCCACGCTGTTTTTTTTTTTTTTTTTTTTTAATAAAATTGTCATTTTTTTTTAAAGAAAGTGTCAGTCCTGCAGCAGGTTCTATATATTGTTCAGATGTGCAACTTTGCAGGTAGTTTAAGGGGACCTCCCCGGCATGATATTTTAGGAATCTTTTTTTTTTTTTTTTACTTTAACCACTTGCACTCCAGAGGATTTACCCCCCTTCCTGACCCGGCCATTTTTTGTGATATGGAGCTGCGTTACTTTAACTGACAATTGCGCTGTACATAAATGAAATTTATGTAATTGTTTTCCCCACAAATAGAACTTTCTTTTGGTGGTATTTGATTTTTTTTTTGCGCTATAAAAACAAAAAAAGGCCAATTTTGAAAAAAAACTATATTTTTGACTTTTGCTAAAAAAAACATATCCAATAAAAATTTTTTAAAAATCTAAAAATTTAGGCCAAAATGTATTCTGCTGAAAAAAAAAATCCCAATATTTGTATATTAATTGGTTTATGTGAAAGTTATAGTGTCTATAAATGCCGGTATGTGTGCAGAGATACACAAAGCAGCATGTCCATGCTGACAGGAGAGGAACCTGTGTTGTTTACACAAAGGTCTCTCCCCTGTCAGCTTTGCCGACTATCACCGAGTGCCGGCCGGGAATTGCCGGCCAGGACCCAGTGATTGACATCCCCAGCCACCAACAGCAGCGTGGGTAGGGCCAGTGGTGTCCCGAGGCAGGTGCGGGGGGGGTGGGCACCGCACCGGGTGACACCTACCGCACGGGGTGACACCAGACCCGCTGCACGAAAAGGTAAGTTGTAAAGCAAGCCAACTATCCCCGCAGTATGGATCGGATCTGCGGATTGGAGAGCGTAATGGATCTGACTCTGATCCATTATGCTCAATCCGCAGATCCAATCCATTCTTTGGGGATTGTCGGCATGCAACCTATACGGGGTGACACCGGAGCCGCTCCACGAAAAGGTAAGTTGTAAAGCAAGCCGACGAGCCCCGCAGGATGGATGGGATCTGTGGATTGGGGAGCATAATGGATCGGACTCCGATCCATTATGCTCAGTCCGCAGATCCGAACCATCCTGCGGAGATCATTAGAGGGGGTGTCACCAAGTGTTACCGCACTGGGCGACACCAACCATAGGGACGTCCCTGAGTAGGGCGGGTGTGCTTGCACACGTGTGCCCCTACCCGGAAATGCAAATCACGTGTATATATATACCGTATTTGCCGGCGTATAAGACGACTTTTTGACCCTTGAAAATCTTCTCAAAAGTCGGGGGTCGTCTTATACGCCGGTACACATGTTAGGGGGGGCTGCGGCATTAAGTACAGGGGTTTGCAGGGGCTGATGTCTCTTACCTGGATCCGGTCCCACGACGATCCGGTCCAGGAAGCGCGGCGTCTCCTTCAGTTCGGCCACTGGATGTTCGTGCGGCTGCTCGGCTCCGCCTCCTCACCGGTGATTGGCCGCCAGAACTGTAGCTCAGGAAAGGCACACAGGCGGCCAATCACCGGCGAGGGGGCGGAGCCGAGCGGCCCCGCGAAAATTGAGTGCCGGAGCAGCAGGTAAGTGTTCTGTGTAGAGGTGCTGCTGCAACCACATATGCTGGCTGCAGCAGCACCATACGAGAACAGGGTCAGCAAGTCTCAGTGGGAGGAATAGTGCCCCATCATTGGTGTCACTGATACCAATGATGGGGCACTATTCCTCCCACTGATACCAACGATGGGGCACTATTCCTCCCACTGACACCAACGATGGGGCACTATTCCTCCCTCCCACTGACACCAACGATGGGGCACTATTCCCCCCCCCACTGACACCAACGATGGGGCACTATTCCACCCCCCACTGACACCAATGATGGGGCACTATTCCACCCCTCACTGACACCAATGATGGGACACCATTCCTCCCACTGACATCAATGATGGGGCACTATTCCTCCCACTGACACCAATGATGGGGCACTATTCCTGCCACTGATACCAATGATGGGGCACCATTCCTGCCACTGATACCAATGATGGGGCACCTATTCCCCCCACTGATACCAATGATGGGGCACTATTCCTCCCACTGATACCAATGATGGGGCACTATTCCTGCCACTGATACCAATGATGGGGCACTATTCCTGCCATTGATACCAATGATGGGGCACTATTCCTCCCACTGACACCAATGATGGAGCACTATTCCTCCACTGATACTAATGATAGGGCACTATTCCTGCCACTAATGCCAATGATGGGGCACTATTCCTGCCACTAATACCAATGATGGGGCACTATTCCTCCCACTGACATCAATGATGGGGCACTATTCCTCCCACTGATACCAATGATGGGGCACTATTCCTCCCACTGATACCAATGATGGGGCACTATTCCTTCCACTGATACCAATGATGGGGCACTATTCCTCCCACTGACACCAATGATGGGGCACTATTCCACCCCTCACTGACACCAATGATGGGACACCATTCCTCCCACTGACATCAATGATGGGGCACTATTCCTCCCACTGACACCAATGATGGGGCACTATTCCTGCCACTGATACCAATGATGGGGCACCATTCCTGCCACTGATACCAATGATGGGGCACCTATTCCCTCCACTGATACCAATGATGGGGCACTATTCCTCCCACTGATACCAATGATGGGGCACTATTCCTGCCACTGATACCAATGATGGGGCACTATTCCTCCCACTGATACCAATGATGGGGCACTATTCCTGCCACTGATACCAATGATGGGGCACTATTCCTCCCACTGACACCAATGATGGAGCACTATTCCTCCCACTGACACCAATGATGGAGCACTATTCCTCCCACTGACACCAATGATGGGGCACTATTCCTCCCACTGACATCAATGATGGGGCACTATTCCTCCCACTGGTGTGCATTGGAAGAGAGGTAGTCTTATACGGTGAGTATAGCCCAAACACTACATTTTAGCAGGAAAAGTAGGGGGGTCGTCTTATACGCCCAGTCGTCTTATACGCCGGCAAATACGGTATATATATATATATATATGTGATTTTGCGCAGCTGTGCCCCCTTTAGCAGTACTTCTGCTATAGGGTGGATGGAAAGTGCTTAAAGCGGAGTTCCACTAAAAAAAAAAAAAGAGTCAGCAGCTACAAAAACTGTAGCTGCTGACTTTTAAAATACAGCCACTTACCTGTCCCTCGGTCCGTGGTGTCCTCACTATGGCTGGCTTCACCGGCCGTCTTCTCTCTCTGGTGCTGGCATCTTCAGTGTGGGCACCTGGCTGTGACAGCTTGCGGCTACACACAGCCGGGTGCCCGCTGCGCTGCACTTTGTGAATGGCCCCCTAGTCTTCTGGGACCTGTCACGTGTACTACGGTGAGGGAGGGAAGAGGACAACTTCCACTTTCGAAGCGATCGCAGCGGAAGTGGGAGCGGGTACCTGTCAAATTCGGGTACCCGCTCCCCAAGGGTGCCAATCCTTAATGGGGAGTGGGGAACAAAGTCTTAAAGCGGAACTTCCCGTTTTGAGTGGGGCTCCTCTATAAGTAATGAAAAAGGACTTCCCCCTTTAAAAATGGTACTTTTTTGGAATTTTTTTTCACTGATTCATGTCCCTCAGGGCAGTACCGGAGTCCCCATACCCATTTTATGGCCAATAACTTGCATATAAGCCTTCAAAATGGCCACGTTTTAATTTACAATTTCGAGTTCCATAGACTTGCATTCAGTTCGAAGTTCGCAGTCAAACATTTATTGGGTTCAAATGTTTGACCGTGAACCAAACAGGGAGTGTTCGGCCCATTACTAGCTTTGACAATAAAACGTGGAAGCTGATTGGTTTCTATGCAGAACTGCACCTGATTTTGCACTCTCCGGCAGGGGCGGACTGACCATTGGAGCACTCGGGCACTGCCTGAGGGCCCGGGGTCAGTAGGGGACCCCATGAAATGCCATTGATACCTTTTTATAGGCTTTTTTGGGTGTACATTGAGTGTGGGCAAGGACACAGGGGCCCCATGATCCCCTATTGCCTGGGGGCCCCATGAGTTGTCAGTCTGCCCCTGCTCTCCGGTATTAGTAAATCAACCCCTTAGTGTATAAGGCAAGGACCAGAAGGTTGTGTCAATGGTTTCTAGGCTGCTGTCTTGGTAGCTGTCCTCTCAGGCTGGTATTTGGCACAGAAAGATGGAGGGTGCATTAGAAAGGGGTAGATCATTGTCAGACTGAAGTTCCTTTTAATGCAAATTGTATACATTTCAATGTTTTAGGCTGGGTGATCCTACAGGCTCCTCTCTACGTTTATGAAGGTGATGATGTGATTCTGAGATGTCACCATTATCCTGGATATTCTGCAAGAAACACAATATTTTACAAGAATGGCATCAAAATCAGAAACTGGGGATCAGATCCTAAATTACGTATTAAAAACATAAACCTGGAAACATCTGGAAAATACTCATGTACTAAAGAGATCTATCACATTTCAAGATATGGAATGTATTCAGCAGCAGCTTCTGTTTCTGTCAAAGGTAATTCTTTCTAGATATACAAGTAAAAGAGAACAGTTTTGATTAGGGGCGGAATGACCATTTGGAAACTCGGGCACTGCAAGGGCCCAGGGTCAGTAGGGGGCCCCACAGAGGCGGACTGACAACTCATGGGGCCCCCGGGGCAATAGGGGATCATGGGGCCCCTGTGTCCTTGCCCAAACTCAAAAAAGCCTATTAAAAAGGTACCAGGGGCAACCCGGTGCCCCTCAGAAACCTCCTCAGCGCTATCACCACACAGGAACCAGCGCAGGACAACCAGCGTCCCTTCTTCCGGAAAAATGCCATCCAAACCAAACATCTTTATTGTCCTGCACCAGTGCCTGTGTGATGATAGCGCCGAAGAGGTTTCCGAGGGGCATCAGGGCAGAGCAGAAGAGCAGACTCCAGGAAGGGTGTGCCGGTGATGTTTGGCTTGGGTGGCATTTTTCCAGAAGAAGGGACGCTGGTTGTCCTGCGCCGGTTCCTGTGTGGTGATAGCGCTGAGGAGGTTTCTGAGGGGCACCATGGCAGGGCAGAAGAGCAGGCTTCAGGAAGGGTGTGCCGATGATGTTTGGTTTGGGTGGCATTTTTCCAGAAGAAGGGACGCTGGTTGTCCTGCGCTGGTTCCTGTGTGGTGATAGCGCTGAGGAGGTTTCTGAGGGCCACCGGGGCTGGGCGGAAGAGCAGGCTTCAGGAAGGGTGTGATGGTGAGTCTCTGTCTCTGTCTCTCCCTCTTGGGGAAAGGGGGAGGACGAGCACAAAACATAAATACACTACTGGGTCCTGTACCTCTATTTCTTTGCTTCCCTTCTAAAGGAAAACTCACAGATGATAGCGACTCACTGATTATGTCCTTGCATGGCTTAGTCCTTACACTGCTTCCCATGATCAACTTCACTAGGTAGATTCTTTCAAGATTTTTTGTCCAGAGCACCTCCTCACTATCTATGGCAGAACCCAATCACTATTCTGTGGACCTCCAGTGGCTACCAAGGCACCTACACTGCCTACTGTTCACTATAGGGTTTCCGACCCTAACCATGGCATCGTCTAGCGGCCAATTTGGGGAACGACACCTTTTCTGCTATTCCACAGCTCCTACAGCTCCACAATACTAGATGTATGTGTGTTACTATCACGACATTCATTAACCGTATAGAGTAAAATTGTGGAGAATAACTGCCCAATCTGATAAAACTCTTTTTTTCAGTGACCATGAAGTGAAATTGGAGATTGGTAAAATAACAGAGGCCCACTGTGTGATCTTTGTGTTTTTCAGAACTGTTCACACCTCCTGAAATAAAGGTGATGCCAAACCGGGTGCTTGAAGGAGGTCACATGACCCTGACATGTGACACGCGTCTTAACCCACACAGAGAGACGGCTCTTCAGTTTGCTTTCTACAGAGATCAACTGACTGTTCAGAATTTCAGTTTTTCCCACCAATATGGAGTTCAATTGGCTCAGCTGGAGGATTCTGGGAAATATTATTGTGAAACAAAAACTTTAAATAGTAATGTGAAAAAGAGAAGCAATTATTTAAATATTGAAATAAATAGTAAGTATAATTCAAGGTTTGACATATGTCTGGATGGTGGAAGTGTATGGATTATTGTCAGAAAATAAGGATGCCATTTAGTGTAAATAAAACCAAAACCAAAAGAGCAAACAAAAGTAACCTCACCTAAGCATAAATGTGGAACGATCTTGCTCAGAAAAATAGGGACATTTTATGTTATGTTAATGGAATAAATATACAACACAAAACTATATATATATATATATATAAATCCATCCAGTTAAAATACACATTTTAATTAAAAACAATGAATATCATGGTCTAGCAGCAGCATACTGTCTTTAAGTTTGTGATGAACAAACAAGAAGTGTATAGGATCGACGCGTTTCGCTGCATTTGCTTCCTCAGGATCCACACTTGAGATGAAACATTAGAATAATTAATAAATATAAAAACCAAATAACATCTTAATTTACAAAGAACCAGAAACAAAACAAAATATATGACAATGGAAAGGGGGGGGGTTAAAAAAACCCCAGTCATGTGCTGATAGGTGGAGGGGATTCTAGGCCTGGGGTGATCCATGAGGGGACCAGTAAAAGAGGAGGGAACCTTTTGGTGTAAATTTAACCACCTGACCTCCAGGAGGTTTTAACCTCTTCATGACCTGGGCATTTTTTGCTATTCAGCTACTTTAATTGGCATGCAACACTGTATCCAATTGAAATTTATATACTTTTTTTCACACAAATAGAGTTTTCTATTGGAGGTATTTGATTACTACTGTTTTTTTTTTTATTTTTTATTATACAAATGAAAAAAAGACCAAATCACATACACATGTATGGTATCGCTGCGATCGTCAAGATCTGGAAAATGTATTTTGGGTTGTTCTTTGGTGGTAGTTTATGGTAGTAACAAGAAACGTGATATGTGCGGTTTTACTAACACAGGTCAACATTGCAAAATTGTGCTTAGGCATTTAGATTTGTTTTACACTTAGGCATGAAGGGGTCAAGAGATCTCAAAAATCACTAAACAATGTGTGCGTTGTAACTTTAGCTTGGTATTTGTGAATTGAAAAGCCATTTCCAAACCCAAGCCTATAAATGAGTTTGGGTGTGTTCAGATCTACAAATGATTGGCCCAGTACAGCTGACAGCTTCCTGGAAGATCATAAATGTGGGTTCAGATCTCAGTCTGAACACACCCAAGCTCATCTCTACTCAGGACATGGCACTCTGAGATTGAATATGGCCAAAATTGTAGTAGTTCAAATATATGTCAATAGGAGAAGGACAGCAGGTCAGTGTGTGTGCTGTGTACGTCCTCCTCTATCACCAGGGGGAAACATCCACCCCCTGGCCCACCCCCCCTCTGACTTTACTGAGACATGGGGCATTCCAAACCTCCTCTACTGCACCCTACATACTGACATGGTACATTCCATCTATCATCCCCCTATATAGTGACATGGTACAATCCATTCATAGCCCCTAAATACTGACATGTTACATTCCATCAACCCCCCTCTCCCACATACTTAAATGGTATAATCCAATAATCACTGCCCACCCCACATACTGACATGGTACATTCCATCTATCAACTCCCTACATAGTGGCATGGTACAATCCATTCATCACCCCCCACCCCACATACTGACATGGTACATTCCATGTATCACCTCCCTACATAGTGACATGGTACAATCCATTGATAACCCCTACATACTGACATGGTACATTCCATCAACCCCCCCCCCACATACTTACATGGTACAATCCATTAATCACACACACACACACACACACACACACACACACATACCGACATGGTGCTGTATATTTCATCAACCCCCCGCCCCCCACATACTGATATGGTACATTCCATCTATCACCTCCCTACATAGTGACATGGTACAATCCATTGATAACCCCTACATACTGACATGCTACATTCCATCAACCCCCCCCCCACATACTTACATGGTACAATCCATTAATCACACACACACATACCGACATGGTACTGTATATTTCATCAACCTCTCGCCCCCAACATACTGACATGGTACATTCAATCTATCACCTCCCTACATAGTGACATGGTACAATCCACTGATAACCCCTGCATACTGACATGGTACATTCCATCAACCCCCCTCCCCCCACATACTTACATGGTACAATCCATTCATCACACAGACACACACACACACACACATACTGACATGGTACTGTATATTTCATCAACCCCCCGCCCCCAACATACTGACATGGTACATTCAATCTATCACCTCCCTACATAGTGACATGGTACAATCCACTGATAACCCCTGCATACTGACATGGTACATTCCATCAACCCCCCTCCCCCCACATACTTACATGGTACAATCCATTCATCACACAGACACACACACACACACACATACTGACATGGTACTGTATATTTTCATCAACCCCCCGCCCCCAACATACTGACATGGTACATTCCATCTATCACCTCCCTACATAGTGACATGGTACAATCCATTGATAACCCCTAAATACTGACATGGTACATTCCATCAACCCCCCTCCCCCTCCACATACTTACATGGTACAATCCAATAATCACTGCCCACCCCACATACTGACATGGTACATTCTATCTATCACCTCCCTACATAGTGACATGGTACAATCCATTCATCACCCCCCACCCCACATACTGACATGGTACATTCCATCTATCACCTCCCTACATAGTGACATGGTACAATCCATTGATAACCCCTACATACTGATATGGTACATTCCATCAACCCCCCTCCCCCCACATACTTACATGGTACAATCCATTCATCACACACACACATACTGACATGGTACTGCATATTTCATCAACCCCCCCCGCTCCCAACATACTGACATGGTACATGCCATCCATTAACCCCCCCCCCCCCCCCCCCCCCCCCACTCTCCCATATACTAACATGGTACATTCAAAGGCCGAGCCTGGGGGGGTTGTGACACCATGTTTCACCCCACCAGGTGACACCAACCCTAGTGAAGCTTGTGCACTCTGCTTCCATTCAATCAGAAAGTATTAAACCAAGAATGCATTTTATTTCTATTGCTCTTTTTTTCAGAGTCCTTCACTAACCCGGAAATCAAAGTGTCTCCAAACCCAACAGCAGAAGGAGACAACATCACATTAACCTGTCTCACTACACATAGTCTATCAGCCACCGAAATACAGTTTGCTTTCCACAAGAATGGACAGAAGGTTCAGGAATTTTCTTCTTCCAAAGAGTATGGAATCTTGTTTGCTAAACTAGAGGATTCCGGGTATTACTTTTGTGAAGTCAGGAGGCCAGCCAATGGTTTAATTAAGAAGAGCAAAGAGATAAATGTCCAAATACAAGGTGAGAAGGACATGATCGGGGCGGACTGACCATTTGGAAACTCGGGCGCTGTCCGAGGGCCCGGGGTCAGTAGGGGGCCCCATGAGATGCCCCTGGTACCTTTTTTCATAGGCTTTTTTGAGTTTGGGTAAGGACACAGGGGCCCCATGATCCCATATTGCCCGAGGGCCCCATGAGTTGTCAGTCCGCCCCTGGACATGATACAACACGAGGGAGAAGATCTATACCACCCCTCTGCGAAAGTCATTATCTTTCCCATTGTCTTCTGATTTACACTTGTATTAATGTCAATGCAGAGCTCTTCTCTCACCCTGAAATCGTAAGGAACCCAGATGTCCCCAGAGAAGGCAACCAAATGAATCTAACATGTAACACGAGTATCATCCCATTAAGAAACGACATCGAACTGGAGTTCGAATTCTACCAGAATGGAGTGAAGGTTCAGAAATTTAATTCATCTCATCAATACATAATCCCATCGGCTCAACTGGAGGATTCTGGGAATTATTCCTGTGAAGCAAGAATTCTATACAATGGGATGGCAAAAAGAAGTGCAGCATTGAGTGTGGCCATTCAAGGTGAGCAGAGCCATGTATGTACATATCTAATATCAGAAGAGCATATTATTATTATTATTATTATACAGGATTTATAGCTCCAACAGTTTGCTCAGCGCTTTACAATATAAAGGGAGACAATACAGCAACAATACAGTTCAATACAAGAGGGATAGGAGGGCCCTGATCCTGGGAGCTTACAATCTAGGAGGGATGTGCTAGTGGTACAAAAGGTAGTAACTGAGGGGGATGGACTTGTAGGAAGAGTAGAAGATTCCATTATTAGCTGAGGGCAGGATAGGCTTCCCTGAAGAGATAGGTTTTCAGAGATCTCCTAAAAGTGAGCAGAGTAGGCGATAGTCTGATAAATTGGGGTAGAGAGTTCCAGGGGATGGGGGAAGCTCTAGAAAAGTCCTGGAGATGAGCATGGGAGGAGGAGACAAGGGAGCCAGAGAGCAGGAGGTCTTGCGAGGAGCGGAGAGTAGCATATGAAGAGACTGTAAAGCAAAACTAAAACATCAATGTGAACAGGTAGGTTTTGATGTCAGAATAGATTCTGTTGGGTCTATTAATCAATGTTTTCACACAAGTTTCACCGAAAATTCGCACATTCTCCACCCAAGAGTTAATTAGAAAAATGTGTGGATCATTGGGTCAAAATCTTAAGCAAAAGGTTGAAGGAAACTCATTTTATTAGGTACACCTTGCTAGTACCAAGAAAATCTTCCCCACACCATTACACCACCAGCCTGAACCGTTGATACAAGGCAGGTTGGATCCACCACACCACGACACCAGCAGGCTGAACCTTTGATACAAGGCAGGATGGATCCACCACACCATGACACCACCACCACCAGCCTGAACCTTTGATACAAGGCAGGATGGATCCACCACACCATGACACCACCACCACCAGCCTGAACCTTTGATACAAGGCAGCATGGATCCACCACACCATGACACCACCACCACCAGCCTGAACCTTTGATACAAGACAGGATGGATGGATCCACCACACCATGACACCACCAGCCTGAAACGTTGATACAAGGCAGGATGGATCCACCACACCACGACACCACCAGCCTGAACCGTTGACACAAGGCAGGATGGATCCACCACACCATGACACCAGCAGCCTGAACCGTTGATACAAGGCAGGATGGATCCACCACACCATGACACCACCAGCCTGAACTGTTGATACAAGGTAGAATGGATCCATGCTCAGTCTGGTGGTGGTGGTGGTGGTGGTGTCATGGTGTGTGGTGGATCCATCCTGCCTTGTATCAACAGTTCAGGCTGGTAATGGTGGTGGTGGTAGTGTAATGGTGTGGGGGATATTTTCTTGCCACTAGCAAGGTGGATCTAATAACATTAGTTTCCTGTAAACCCTAGAGATGGTTGTGCGTGAAAATCCCAGCAGATCAGCAGTTTTTAAATACTCAGATCAGCCCGTCTGACACCAACAACCATGCCACGTTCAAAGTCCCTTAAATTTTCTTTCTTCCCCATTCTGATGTTTGGTTTGAACTTCATCAACTCATCTTCACCATGTCTAGATTCCTAAATGCAATGAGTGGCTGCCATGTGATTGGCTAATTAGCAATTTAAGAGGTGTACCTAATAAAGTGGCTGGTGAGTGTTCATAGACTATCGTTGCTGGAGATGCCAGTACAGACAGGGGAATATCTTACATATTTTTTTTGGTCGTTCTCAAAGTTATTCACCTTTTGGAAGGATTTTAGAAGGATATCTTAAAAAATGAACAGATTTTGCTCTAATGGAGGATCCCTCCTTCTTCTTACTACATCCCAGTGAAAACCTACAATAAATCACTCCTTTATCACCTCATTATTACTACTAAAGCATACATCCCATTGAAATGGAAAAACCTGCTTCCCCCTTCACTGTCATTGAGGATCTCAAAAGCAGAGGAAATGAAGAGAATGAATGATTTGATCTTACCTGCCCAAAGTAAACATGGCCCACCTATCCTTCCCCATTCCCTTTTTTTCCACTCTCTTCTTTTCCCCCTTCCTTATTTTTTTCTTATTCTCAATTCAGTTATCATCTTTCTTTCTTACCAACATGGAAGAAAAATATATTTTAAATATATTTTTAAAATATTCTTCCCAAATATATTGACATATATTTGAAATACTACAATTTTGGCCATATTCAATATATTTCAATAAATATGTGTGCATATATATATATATATATATATATATACTGTAAGTTGACATGTGTTTTTTTTTATATATTACAAAATATATGAAAAAATTTTTTAAAAATATAGTTTTTAACCACTTCCCGACCGGCCATTGTATATAAACGGCCGGACGGTGGCACTGCAGGGTCGGGTGGCCGTCAATAAACGGCCTCCCCGCACCCTGCTTGTGCGCGCTCCCTGGGAGCGTGCAGCACCGCGATCCGGTGCCCGCTGTGTCCTCCGGACACAGTCAAACACCGATCGTCGGACGGGACCTCTGTACGAGGTCCCGATCATGTGATCACTGATTGGCCAATCAGTGATCACATGCAAAGTAGTAAGCAAGATGTCACTTGTGACATCATTGCTTACTATGTGTGAAATCTGTGAATGATCACAGAGGTCACATGGTACAAGGCTATTCACAAAAGCCTTGTACCATGTGACAAGCTGTGACCAATCACAGCTCACTCAGTTCTTCTCAATGAGTGCAGGAATGCACACAGAGAGAAAGAGAAATGATTGCTTTTACATCCTATATGGGTGTAAAAGCAATCAGTGTAAAAAAAAGAAAAAAAAAAAATCTTCATCACCCCTCACAAGTAGTACAGTGTCACCATGGTGACACTGTACTGCTAGGGTGACAGTATGTAAAAAAAAAAAATAAAAATAAAAAATAATAATATAAAAAAAATAAAATAAAAATGTAACAAAAAATGTTTAAAAATTATAATTTTTGCTTATAAACTAATTTGGATTTTTTTTTTTACTAAAAAGATAACGGAATAAATTTTGGCTAAGATTTATGATGAAATATTATTTATTTGCAAAATTGTATAAAAAAAACACTTTTTTTCAAAATTTTTGGACATTTCATTTACATAGCAAAAAAAATACAAATCCCAGTGGTGAATAAATACCACCAAAATAAAGCTTTATCTATCTCAAAAAAATGGTAAAAAATTCATTTGGGTACAGTGTTGCATGACCGCGCAATTATCATTCAAAGTGTGATAGCGCTGAAAGCTGAAAATTGCCCTGGTCAGGAAGGGGGTAAAAGTGTCCGGTCTGGAAGTGGTTAAAATATATTCTTCAGATTTATTTTAACATATAAGAAAGTAATTTTAACATATATTTCTGCATATATTTGTAAATGCATTCCAGAAATGTAGATTTGTATTTTTAAAGACATACAGTATATTTGAAAATGTATTTTTTTAAAAATATTTTCATATATTTTGTAATTAAAAACTTCTTTCAACATACACATACAGTGTATATATATACTGTGTGTATATATATATATATATATATATATATATATATATATATAAAAATAAATATATATTTTGAAATATATTGAATACGGACAAAATTGTAGTATTTCAAATATATTTTTCCTCCATATGGGTATCTTTGTTTTTCCAACTCACAATAAACGTGGTTACTTGTGTATGGAACTTTTTGTTTAGAAACATCATAGTTCTGAGTTGTGATAACTAGGCATTGCATTCAGTGCAGGGACAAGGTCACCTAGAGCCCAGGGCGAACATGCCAAATTGCGCCCCCCCCCCCAAGATGTATGAGCATTATGTGTCAGTAAAGGTCCCACCCCTTAAAATAATTGACCACTTACATGCATGATTACCCTCGAAGCATAATTTCCCCCTCCTTCCAGTGCAAATCTGCTCCCGAAACGTCCTCCTTCGCAGCACAAACCTTTGTCCCCACCCCCAAATCCCCACCAACACAAATTCCCCCCCCCTCCCCAAATTTTCCCTCCTAGCACAAATCCCTTCCCTCTCTACCATATCACTTTTTCTAACACAAACCCCGAAAATCCCTCCTCCTATCACATATCCTGTTACCCCCTCCTAAAACAAACCCTCAAAATTACCACTCCTAGCACACCTCCCCAAATTCCCCTTCTAGAACCATTTTTGCCCCCCCCCCCAATTCCTTCTCCCAACACAAATCCCCTCCCCACAATCTCCTTGTGGTGCCCCCCTCAAAATTACCACTCCTAGCACACCTCCCCAAATTTCCCCTTCTAGAACCATTGTTGCCCCCCCCCCAATTCCATCTCCCAACACAAATCCCCTCCCCACAATCTCCTTGTGGTGCCCCCCCCCCCACCTCAAATTTACCACTCCTAGCACACCTCCTCAAATTTCCCTTTCTATAACCATTCTTGCCTCCCCCCCCCCCAATTCTTCTCTCAACACAAATCCCCTCCCCACAATCTCCTTGTGGTGCCCCCACCTCAAATTTACCACTCCTAGCACACCTCCCCAAATTTCCCCTTCTAGAACCATTCTTGCCTCCCCCTCCAATTCCATCTCCCAACACAAATCCCCTCCCCACAATCTCCTTGTGGTGCCCATCTACCTCACATGATGCCACAGTGCCCAGGGAAGCCGTCCCTCCTGCCCACCCCTTTTCCTGGACCTGCTCAGTGATCCCTAGGCTTTTGAGAAGCCCTTAGTGAGAAAGGTGGATTTACTGTATATAACACAACTTCTTCAATACAGACCAGGTGAGGGAACTTTATAACCAATACAAATATATAGAGTCCTGCATGTAGCAATGATGATGATGTTAAGGAGTACTGCCTTTTCACAGGAACCAATAGCACATATCTTCTCATAATTGGCCTGGTAACTGTATTTCTCTTCATCGTTGCTATACTGGGGTTCCTCTTCATGTTCCGTCAACGTCGATCTTCTGTGAACAACCAAGACCCAATGACAGGTAATGCAGTATAAATCGTGTTATCTTAAAGTCATAGGCATGTGTACAGGGTGTGCCGGAGGTGCTGGGGAACACCCTCAGCACCCAGTTCGCATTAGTATTATCATTCTGTGTGCCAGTGGGGGAAGTGTGGAAGCATTTCTCTCACACTCTGAATCTGCAGGCAGGTAGATATTGTGACAAAAGGAACAATATATATATATATATATATATATATATATATATTACAGTGAGGAACAGAAGTATTTGAACACCCTGCAATTTTGCAAGTTCTCCCACTTAGAAATCATGGAGGGGTCTGAAATTCACATTGTAGGTATATTCCCACTCTGAGAGACAGAATTTAAAAAAAAAAAATTCAGGAAATCCCATTGTATGATTTTTAAAGAATTTGCTTTGCACTGCCGAACATAAGTATTTGAACACCTGAGAAACAGAAAGAATTCTGGCTCTCAAAGACCTGTTACTGTGCCTTTAAAAAGTCCACCTCTACTCCACTCATGAATCTAACTTAGTAGCACCTGTCTGAGCTCTTTAAAGACACCTGTCCACCCCACAGTCAGTCAGACACGAACTACTACCATGGGCAAGACCAAAGAGCTGTCAAAAGACACCAGAGACAAAATTGTGGACCTCCACAAGGCTGGAAAGGGCTACGGGGCAATTGACAAGCAGCTTGGTGAAAATGGATCAACTGTTGGAGCAATTGTTAGGAAATGGAAGAGGCTAAAGACGACTGTCAGTCTCCCTCCTACTGGGGCTCCATGCAAGATCCCACCTCGTGGGGTATCACTGATGATAAGAAAGGTGAGGAATCAGCCCAGAACTACAATGGAGGAGCTGGTCAATGACATGAAGAGAGCTGGGACCACAGTTTCAAAGGTCACTGTCGGTAGAACACACTACGCTGTCATGGTTTCCAATCATGCATTGCACGGAAGGTTCCCCTGCTCAAGTCATCACATGTCCAGGCCCGTCTGAAGTTTGCCAATGACCATCTGGATGATCCAGAGGAGGGATGGGAGAAAGTCATGTGGTCAGATGAGACCAAAGTAGAACGTTTTGGTCTAAACTTCACTCGTCGTGTTTGGAGGAAAAAGAAGGATGAGTTGCATCCCAAGAACACCATCCCTACTGTGAAGCATGGGGGTGGTAACATCATGCTTTGGGGGTGCTTTTCTGCGAAGGGGACAGGATGACTGCACTGTAGTAAGGAGAGGATGAATGGGGCCATTTAATTGTGAGATTGTGAGCAACAACCTCCTTCCCTCAGTCAGAGCATTGAAGATGGGTCGTGGCTGGGTCTTCCAACATGACAACGACCTGAAGCACACAGCCAGGATAACCAGAGAGTGGCTCCGTAAGAAGCATATCAAGGTTCTGGAGTGGCCTATCCAGTCTCCAGACCTAAATCCAATAGAACATCTTTGGAGGGAGCTGAAACTCCATGTTGCTCAGCGACAGCCCCGAAACCTGACAGATCCAGAGGAGATCTGTGTGGAGGAGTGGGCCAAAATCCCTGTTGCAGTGCAAACCTGGTCAAGGACTACAGGAAACGTTTGACCTCTGTAATTGCAAACAAAGGCTTCTGTACCAAATATTAACACGGATCTTCTCAGGTGTTCAAAAACTTATGTTCAGCAGTGCAAGACAAACACATTCTTTACAAATCATACAATGTGATTTCCTGAATTTGTTTTTAAATTCTGTCTTTCAGAGTGGGACTGTACCTACAATGTGAATTTCAGACCCCTCCATGATTTCTAAGTGGGAGAACTTGCAAAATTGCAGGGGGTTCAAATACTTCTGTTCCTCACTGTATATATATATATAAATATATATATATATATATTGAAATATATTGAATATGGCCAAAATTGTAGTATTTCAAATATATTTTTCTTCCATGTGTGAAGGGTCAGGTAAATATGTCACATTTTCCAGCCCTTTCCTTTCCTGAATGAACACAATGAATGATCCGTACCGATTACTTAGTGTGTTCAATCATAAATGAATAAAATAGTAAACTGTTTATTTGGGGGGGGGGGGGGGCCCTGTCTGGTTGGCTGTGTTGGGCCCCGGTTTCTAACAGCTGCCCTGCTACTGGCTATCGCTGTGCACCTCCCTGTAAAACCAACCTATATGATCATCATGATTGGCTGAATAATGGTGGCCACAGGATCAGGAATCATGCTGATTGGCTCCCCGTTGTCTGTGAACTATTTCTTTATACAAATGTAGATTAAAGTTGGCTGTGTTCCCTCAGTTCAGGACTCAATGCTAAGAAATGTTAGTCTACAGTTGTGTGGTTAGGAACAGGTTAAATCTGTTGCCATGCGCGTTAAAGTGTTGCACAATTGGTCCAGTTGAGCTGAACTGGGAAATGTGGGCCAACGTACCATGAAGGCAGCATGTAGCCATTCTTTTCCAAGGTTTCTGAATACAATGTGTTGATGCAAATTGGATCGACTGAAAACAATGGATCTGCATATGCCCATGCATTATGCCTAAAACAATGGAAAGTGGCCAGGGCCTAGTATTTTGCCTATGGGGGGAGGCACTAGTTTTTAAAGGAACCAACTAAAACTAGCACCTAGACTTCTCTACACCTAAAAAAAATCCTGTGTATTAGATCCATGTAATGTAACTAGCCAAAAGCCTATACAATGCAGCACCCCAAGGCCTAGCCATAAGAAGGCTCTTTGTCAACACCACGCCGGCCTCCACCTCTTTTCTGGCACTGGATTAATATTAAAAAAAGCTATATGTAAGCACCCTCCTAGTTTGGCTAGGGGGAGCTAAAAAAAATAATTGTTAATGAGGAAAAAAAACTGAGTAGCAGTCTGGTTGTAAAAATAGCCAGAAAGTAAAATAAATAAAAAAAAAATTATGGTCAGGAGCTGAGAGGCTCTGCAGGCCAGCCCCTCTGGAATTTCCCCCTGCTCTAGGTCTTTGGAGGAAGGTCCTAGAGGCAGTGGGTGGATCTGAGGAGTGGTTGGCTGCACTCTTGAGGGATCCTGGCCAATCCCAAACAGAAGGTTGGAAAAGGTAGAGGACATCCTTAAAAGTGTTTGGAGCCTGCTCAGGAGAGCTAAAGGTGGAAGATAGTGAGGAAGATGTGAGGCTAAAGACAGGAGGCTGCAAGGAGGCCCAGTGAGATGTGGCCTATCTGTAGGCCTGGAGCTGGAGAGGAAAAAAAGCTCAGAGCACAGCGCCGTATCGCATTAAAAAAAAATGGTTTGGTCAGGACGGGGGTAAATATTCCAGAGGGCAAAAAAAATGCTGATCCTCCTGGTCTACATTGCTGCTCTGGAACGTGTATGCAGATCAGAAGATCTGGTTTTACGTGTGGTATATATTTGACTTAAAAGGTTGAAAAATTGGTTTCCAGGATTGGTCTTTGTTGTTGCAAAAAAATCTAAACAGATCTTCACAACACTGTGCATCAAGTATCGAATTTTTATAACTCGTTATTGCTGATCTTACAGGTGCTCCACTGAGGACAGAGGAAATAGAAGTAAATGTGAGTATCGCAAAGTGCCTTGAGGAAGGTTGGTAGGTGTTGTCTTGGTGGTTGTAGGTGGTGAGTGCCCCTTTAAATGTTTCATATTTCCCCTCCAAGCACAAATTAAAAAAAAATTTCCCCTCCTAAAACAAAAAAAGATCCTCTTCCCCCCACTCCCAAATCCCCCTCCCAGCACAAATTCCACTTCCTAATCCCCCATTGTAGCACAACCCTCCAAATTGCCCCTCCTAGCACAAATACCCCTCAATCACCCCTACTAGCACAAATCCCCCCAATCATCGCTACTAATAAAAAATAAAATACCTCCAAACAATTTCTCCTCCTAAACATAAATCCTCTTCCCCCCACTCCAAATCCCCCCTCCCAGCACAAATTTCAACTCCCCAATTCCCCAAATCCAAGCACAACTCCCCACCAAAATTTCCCCTCCTAACACAAATCCTTTTCCTGCCACTCCAAATCACCCCTCCTGGCACAAAGTCCAATTCCCTAAAAAAAACCCCTATTCACCCCCCCAAATTGCCCCTCCAAGGACAAATACCCCCAAATCATTGCTACTAGACAAATCTCAAAAAAAAAAAAATTTCCCTTCATGAAATTATAATGACAAATCCTCTTCCCCTCACAGCACAGATTCCACTTCCTAATCCCCCATTTTAGCACAACCCCCAAATTGCCCCTCCTAGCACGAATACCCCCCAATCATCCCTACTGGCACAATTATAAAAAAAAAAAAAAATGTCCCCTCCTAAACAAAATCCTCTTCCTGCCAAAAAAAAAAAATAAAAAAAGCACAAAGTCCACTCCCTAATCCCCCATTTCTAGCACCCCCCCCCAAATTGCCCCTCCTAGCACAATTAAAAAAAAAATCATTGCTACGAGCACAAATAAAAAAAATAAAAAATTTCCCCTCCTAACACAAATCCTCTTTAACCTCAATCCTCTTCCCCCCACTCCAAATTCCCCCTCCCAGTACAAATTCCACTCCCCAAAAAAAAAAAAATCCTAGCAAAAAACCCCCACAAAAAATTAAAATAAAAAAAACACAAATCCTCTTCCTGCCACTCCAAATCCCCATCCCAGCACAAATTCCATTCCCTAATCCTCCATTCTAGTACCCTCTCTCCAAATTGTCCCTCCTAGCACTATAAAAAAAAAAACCCCCCCAATCATTGCTACTAGCTGAAAAATCAAAAAAAAAAAAAATGTCCCCTCATAACAAAAAATCCTCTTCCCCTCACTCCAAATCCCCCTCCCAGCACAAATTCCACTTCCCAATTCCCCCATCCTAGTACAAAGCACAACACCAAATTTCCCCTCCTAGCAAAATACCCCCCCCCCCCCCCCCCAAAAAAATGCCTCCTAACACAAATCTTCCCCCCATTTTTCCTCCCAACACAAATTCCCCCAAATCACCATTCCTGGCAAACCTCCCCAAATTTTACCTCCTAGAAAAAATTCTTAAAAAAAAAAAAAAAAATAAAAAAAAAAAATTCCCCCTTCCAACACAAATCCCTCCCCCCAATTTCCTTGTGGTGTCCCCTCACCTCGCATTCTATGCATTTTCCTGAGCACTTGCAGCCGTGCGAATGCTCTGATAAAAAAAAAAAAATAACTTTGTGGTGAGATTTGAGCCCATACAACACGAAAAAAATGTTAGGGGCGTGGTTGCGTTGTTTTATTATGACTTTGTAAAAAAAAAATTTATAATGTTTTTTTTTTAGAATATTACCTACGCTTCTGTGAAAAAGCTTTACGTCGTTTGGTGGCTGCCCAAGAAAAATCCGATGAGCCAGAAAGTATCTATCAGAACACCTGACCCATCTTCCACTGGACCTACCAACCACTAAATGTAAAAATGGACTGACTTATAATAATGAGTTGGCTTTATGTCTTTTGTTTGCCTTGGTGGTTTTTTTGGATGTTTATAGGATTAATTCATTGCAAAAATGTGGCAGTTGATGACAGGGCAAACTGGCATTTGATTGTCAGAATGCGGGCAAACATCTGAGTTGTTCAGTTTAACAGCAGATTTTTTTAAGTTATTCCCTTCTGAAAAAAAACCCCATGAATTGAAGAAAAAAAAAAAACAGCTGAGTGGCACAAAAAAATTAGGAGTTAGCTTTCATTCCTAACCCAACAAGGAAGAAAAATATATTTGAAATATAATTTTAAAAATATTCCTCCCAAATATATTGACATATTATTTGAAATACTACAATTCTGACCATATTCAATATATTTCAAAATATATTTTCAATATAAAATATATATATAGATAAAATTAAGATAGATAGATAAAAATAGATAGATAGATAGATAGATAAAAGATAAAATAATAGAAAAGAAAAATAGATAAATAGATAGATATAAAATAAAATAGATAATAGATAATAGATAAACAGATAATAATAATATATTAGAAAAGAAAAATAAAATAAAAAAATAGATAGATAATATATAATAAAAAGATAATAAATAGATAGATAGATAAAATAGATAGATAGATAATAATAGATAATAGATAAAATAGATAGATAGATAGATAGAAAAAGATAAAAGAAATAATAGATAGATAGATAGATAGATAGATAGATAGATAGATAGATAATAGATAGAATAATAGATAGATAGAAAATAATAGATAGATAGATAGATAGATAGATAGATAGATAATAGATAATATAATAAGATAGATAATAGATAGATAGATAGATAGATAAGGATAATAGATAGATAGATAGATAGATAGATAGATACAGTCATGGCCGAAATTGTTGGCACCCTTGATATATTTTTCCTGAAAATCAAGTATTTCACACAAAAAAGGTATTGCATTAACACACATGTTTTGCTATACACATGTTTATTCCCTTTGTATGTATAAAAATGGAACAAATAAAAAAACAGAGGCAGAAAAGCAAATATGACATAATGTCACACACAAAACCCAAAAATGGGCTGGACAAAAAAGTATTGGCACCACCCTTACTTTAATAGTTGGTTGCACACCCTTTGGAAAACATAACTGAAAATCAGTCGCTTCCTATAACCATCAATAAGCTTCTGACACCTCTCACCCGGAATTTTGGACCACTCTTCCTTTGCACAGATAACAGCTCCAGGTCTCTCTTATTGGAAGGACACCTTTTCCCAACAGCAATTTTAAAGATCTCTCCACAGGTGTTCAATGGGATTTAGATCTGGGCTCATTGCTGGCCACTTCAGAACTCTCCAGCGCTTCTTTGCCATCCATTTCTGAGTGCTTTTTGACGTATGTTTGGGGTCATTGTCCTGCTGGAAAGACCCAGGATCTTGGACGCAAACCCAGCTTTCTGACACTGGGCCCTACAGTGCGACCCAAAATCCTTTGGTAATCCTCAGATTTCATGATGCCTTGCACACAGTCAAGGCACCCAGTGCCAGAGGCAGCAAAACAACCCCAAAACATCATTGAACCTCCACCATATTTTACCGTAGGTACTGTGTTTTGTTCTTTGTAGGCCTCATTCCGTTTTCGGTAAACAGTAGAATGATGTGCTTTACCGAAAAGCTCTATCTTGGTCTCATCTCTGTCCACAAGACGTTTTCCCAGAAGGCTTTTTGGCTTACTCAAGTACATTTTGGCAAACTGTAGTCTTGCTTTTTTATGTCTCTGTGTCAGCAGTGGGGTCCTCCTGGGTCTCCTGCCATAGCGTTTCATTTCATTTAAATGTCGACGGATAGTTCGCGCTGACACTGATGCTCCCTGAGCCTGCAGGACAGCTTGAATGTCTTTTGGAACATGTTTGGGGCTGCTTATCCACCATCCGGACTATTCTGCGTTGCAATCTTTCATCAATTTTCCCTCATCCGTCCACGACCAGGGAGATTAGCTACAGTGCCATGGGTTGCAAACTTCTTGATAATGTTGCGCACTGTGGACAAAGGCAAATCTAGTTCTCTGGAGATGGACTTGTAACCTTGAGATTGTTTGATATTTTGCCACATTTTGGTTCTCAGGTCCTCAGACAGTTCTCGTCTCCTCTTTCTGTTGTCCATGCTTAGTGTGGCACAGACAGACACACAATGCAAAGGTTAAGTGAACGTCTCTCCTTTTTATCTGCTTTCAGGTGTGATTTCTATATTGCCCACACACCTGTTACTTGCCCCAGGTGAGTTTACAGGAGCATCACATGCTTGTAACATTCTTATTTATCCGCAGTTGTGAAAGGGTGCCAAATACTTTTGTCCAGCCCATTTTTGGAGGTTTTGTGACATTATGTCGAATTTGCTTTCTTTCCTCCCTTTTTTTTTTGTTTTGTCCCAATACACACAAAGGGAATAAAACATGTGTATAGCAAAACATGTGTTAATGCAATACGTTTCGTGAGAAATACATGATTTCCTGGAGAAATATCAAGGGTGCCAACAATTTCGGCCATGACTGTAGATAGATATACGGTATATATAGATATATATTGATATAATCTATATATATAATATATCTATATCTCTCTCTAAAATATATATATAGATATTTCTGAAGTTATTCCCTTCTAAAAAAAAGGCCAATGTTGGCCGTATTCAATATATTTCAAAATATATTTCAATAAAATAAATATAGATAGATAATAGATAGATAGATAATAGATAGATAGATAGATAATAGATAGATAGATAGATAAATAGATAGATAGATAGATAGATAGATAGATAAGATAGATAGATAGATAGATAGATAGATAGATAGATAGATAGATAGATAGAAATAGATAGATAATAGATAGATAGATAGATAGATAATAGATAGATAGATAGATAGATAATAGATAGATAATAGATAGATAATAGATAGATAGATAGATAGATAGATAGATAGATAGATAGATAGATAGATAGATAGATAGATAGATAGATAGATAATAGATAGATAGATAGATAGATTGAGATATATATATATATATATATTTTTTTTTTTTTGCAGTTATTCCCTTCTAAAAAAACTCAACTATGTTGAGTATATATAGATATATATCTATATAAATATGTATACTGTATGTTAAAATGCGTTTTTTTATTACAAAATATATGAAAAAAATATTAAAAAAAAAAAAATTTTAAATATATACTGTATGTCTTTAAAAATACAAATCGACATTTTTGGAATGCATTTGCAAATATATGTATAGATCTTAGTCAGTCACAAACATATATGGCTTTTGCGTCATCCCACATAGAAAGACACAGCACAGCACAAATCAGACCGGATCCATGAGCTGAGTACAATGTTCTCAGGAACACCTTTTCATATTCCTAAGAAATTATTATGGAATAAAGGTTTTCAAAGGGAAGAATTAATTTCAAATATACTGTATGTCTTTAAAAATACAAATCTACATTTTTAGAATTCATTTACAAATATATGTAAAAATATATGTTAAAATGACTTTTTTTATATGTTAAAAAAAAATCTGAAGAATATATTTAAAAAATATATATATTTAAAAATATATATTTTTAAACATATTCTTCAGATTTTTTCAACATACGCTGCCTTTACAAACTGACAAGTCATCCGCACCCCATGGTGCAGTATCACACACTGATCCGGAAGATGCGCTACCACCCCGGGCGGGGTCGGATCATCATGTTGCTATACCAACTACAGAAAAACCCAATCCTTCGCAGGTCGGAGCGCTCCACGGCAGGTATTCCCCCTCAGCGCTATGCAGCAGACGAATTTATTTGGTAGTGTTGTCGGGACGCCAATATATTTTAGTGGGGTGGCATGTAAGGGTGTGACGCATGGATTAATACTGGTGTGTAATGTTAAACTGCAATATGCTCTTTGGTCAGTAGATGGCAGCAAAGTACAAGAATCGATTTTGTAGTGACTTTTGCTAAGACAAGATAAATGCTTATTTACCCTATAAAGTTTAATGAATACTAATTTAGGGGCCGAGTAGGACCCTCAGAAGGGTCATAGTGAACTGTAAATGCAGGTTTGAGGCTGCAATTAAGAAATGACTTACTGCATCACAAACTCTATGGGAAGGGGAGGAGTTCCTGTGCTGAGGAGGAAGTGGAGTCTGGGTCTGGCTGTTGGATGCTGAGGACGTCTGGGGAATCTGTGTGGGGCCTGGAAGAGGATTTACGGCTCACAGTGGAATCTGGCGAGGGCACCTAAGGAAGATTCACAACGAGACCAGGAAACAAGCGACTGTATGGTCCGGTTCCGGAGTGGGTCAGGAGAAAGCACCAAGAGCCTGCCAGGGAACCGTAAGTGCGGCTTTGCCGCAGCACATCCCACCACACGTGGTCAGTGACATTTTGGATACACCAGAAAGTTACAAGAGACACACTTCACTTTCCTTTGGATTACAAATAGTATTGTGCAATACTTAGGGTGCACCCCAACGTTATATCTTGCTCAGGAACATTCCGGCGCAGCCAGGCTGCTTTCTGGACATTGGGGGAAAGTCCGCAAGTACGGGGTTAGTGTTAGACAGTATTATTCTTACTGTATGGTTATGCGCTGTTATCATTCTGTTCACGTATGCTCAACTACATGATCACTATAACTGTTCAGTAAACGTAATTGTTTTAAAAGAACCGCTGTCTGTGTGGCATCGTGTTCCCTCTGAATCTGTGGGCCCAGCCCTCGGCTTTCCTTCATGCGGAAAAGCATCAAGACTCATATTACGTGTGTTCTTGGAAAACATTGCTTCTATGTTGGGGACCACAACCTGTACCTTTAGCCGTGCAAACTTCTGAATTAATCTGTATATCTACTTGCAAGAAACATCTACCATCTAGGCCCGTCTTTCTCAACCTTTTTACCCCAGGGAAACTCTTAAAATAAATTTCAGGTCTCAAGGAACCTCTTCCAAAATTAATAGGGCTCAGTAGAAAGCATGCTCCCAACATTGGTGGTCAATGAGAAGAATGCTCCTTACATTGGTGGTCAGTGAAAGGAATGTCCCCCTACATAGGTGGTTAGTGGAAAGCATGATCAGTAACGGGAATGCCCCCTTTTCAGCAGTGGTCAAAATGCGATCCTTATAGACAGCTAGAAAAAAAAAAAGATTCTGTAAGTTGCTGGCTGTACCAAGTGGCTTTGGACCTGGAATTATTCAGGTACCATCAGATGGGGGGGTCAATCAGCCATAGTTCATGAAACCCTTAGAAACCTCTGGAGGAGCCTTATGGTTCCATAGAACTGTAGCACTATCCCCCTTAGGAGTCGATGAGTTTTGGGTCCCCCTAAAGCTCTGCACAGCCAGGCAACACACATTGTCTTCCACACTTTGCACACTGGAGTCAGTAAACAGTCCTTGAGCTTGGTTTTGTTGTTTTATTAAGGAGTTACCAACTTGGATGGGGTCTAGAGGTACCTTCTCAGACCCCAGATGAATCCTCCTCTACACCCAGCTGCCTGAGAGTATTCCCTGGGCAGGGGCTGTAGATTGAATACAGTCCTGGATGAAGAGTAGTTGGGTGTGGCACCTGCCCACCCTCTCCCATATCTGGCCCAGGGGGTGTAGGAGTACTCACTCTGTCTTTCCCTGTTTCCTTGTTGGGTTGGTGGCTGCTTTCAGGCCTTATGCTGGGCTGGCTCCTTCCCTGCTTCACAGGCTGTCCTCCCAAGGAGACGATGGGACAGAGGACATTCTCCCTTCCAGCAACTGCCTGCAGGTAGGGCCCTCCCTGGGGCCCCCTATCCAGGCCAGGCTCCTCACTCCAGCCTTCCTCTCATGCTCTCAGTCCATCTTCCACACTATAAAAAGAATTATATGGTGCAATCCCTGATGTCAAAGGACACCTTTCACTCTAGGGTATTATAACATTAATATATAAATAATGAGTCTATAAGTCCATAATTAAAAAGGGAGAAATAGGTAGTAGTAGTAGGCAGCTCCACCAAGAGACTGGAGCATATCTCTGTAATGATAAGAAAGGACAGAGGGGGGCGCCACTAAGTGCAGTATTTAAAAAAGACTTTAATAATACATTGTAAGATGCACTCACATGTAAACCATGAAAGTATCTTCTTAAAGTAAATGGAGCTTTAAGGAAAGCCCCCACTCCAAACGAGAAGCTCAGCAACGGTATCCAAGGGCTATGCAGGACAACATCAAGGAGCAGAGGAGTATCCACACTGTCTTGGATGGACACTGACTTCTTAGATCGCCGTGGATCGAAATCCCCTCTGGACCACATAACCGGAAGTGACGTCAGTGGGGGATGGTCCGTAACCAGGGGCGGACTGACCATTTGGAAACTCGGGCGCTGCCCGAGGGCCCGGGGTCATTAAGGCGCCCCATGAGATGCCCCTGGTACCTTTTTCATAGGCTTTCTTGAGTTTGGGCAAGGACACAGGGGCCCCATGATCCCCTATTGCCCGGGGGCCCCATGAGTTTTCAGTCCGCCCCTGTCCGTAACCGTACAATTAAAACCCCAGTCCCGGCTCCAAGTTATCCCCTTCTACCGGACTTGCTGCCATTCCTCTACGTCAGGAACAAGCTTCCAGCAGCACACCTCCTTCCTCGCTGCTTGTTGCTCTCTTCCAAATACATTTCATTTTGTGTTTTTGTGCAAAGTTGTATTTTTGGTATAAAAATGCAGTAAAGCTAATTTTATTATTTATTTATTTGCTTATTATTTATTTATTTATTTATTTATTTATTTATCTTGACTTGTGCTTTGCTTGTATTTTAGCCGCATAGATGTAAATGTTACCGTATATATAGCAGGGGGTGCAACAAAGTTTGGCTTGTGTCTCTCGTAGACCAACCGCCGGAATGCTTTGAGCAGTGGTGATGGTTGATTGTGTTTTGCGTAGATAGTAATCTTTATTTTTTATTTATTTAATCAAAAGGAGAAAAAAAACAGAAGTAACATATAAAGTAAAGTACATCACTGACTGTCAGCATATTGCCTTTAAAATCATTATAACACAACATCTGACATTGTAGGCAGGTTGCCTACAGTATGTGAGTTAGGCAGTTCCTTGGCCTAGGCTGGGGAAGGGGTTAATGTTTTGCACCTTTGGGTTTTTTGGGCCCTGTCTATCTGCTCTGTGATATAAATATAGGCCGGGTTCAGGAGTCGTCCCTCTCTCGGAGATGCCGTGACAGCTATGGAACACTAAGGGGGACTGCTGTGCCCAACAGTCCATTGGAAGACTCCGGGAGTCTGGAGAACTGCCAATTTTTGGAAGATGCCACTAAGGCTGGCCATACATGGGTCGATTTCCAAACGATTTTTAATTTGAAAATCGGACCTAAGAACAATCGACTGATTTTTCGCTCTGTTAGTGGGGCAATGGTACCGGCTGATTTTCTTGGTTCTTCCCCATTTTGTTTATTGGGCATGCTGGAAAATTCTTGAAAAACGACCAATGCTCGAAACGGGCGGATTGACAACTCATGGGCCCCTGGGCAATAGGGGATCATGGGGCCCCTGTGTCCTTGGCCAAACTCAAAAAAGCCTATGAAAAAGGTACCAGGGGCATCTCATGGGGCCCCCTACTGACACCGGGCCCTCGGGCAGTGCCCGAGTTTCCAAATGGTCAGTCCGCCCCTGGTTCGAAATCATTGGTGGCAGCGTCGGATTACAGAACGAACTACGTTTTCAAATTTCGATCGAAAAATTGTTCTCAATTCGACCCGTGTATGACCTGCTTAATGGACTACCACCACCTTTTTTAGGTACACCTGGGCAGCCTAGTTCAGATAGAGACATTGGTTAGAGGCAATGGAAATGTAAAAGTTGTCTGTGAATATCCTCAACTTCCCCAATTGGAGGAAACATGGAAGAATGCGATCTGATTGGTGCTTACAAACACAAAAAGAAAAAAAAAATATATAAAATCACTTTATTTATTTAATACGGATATTAACCACTTTCCTTCCGGCTGCTGTATATAAACGGCCAGATGGTGACAGTACAGGGGCGGGTTGCCATTCATAAATGGTGCCCGCCATTTTGGACTGTGCATGCTCCCTGGGAGCGCGCAGCACCGCGTTTCGGTGACCTCTGTGTCCTCCGGACACAGTGGAACACCGATCGTCGTACGGGACCTCTGTGTGAGGTCCCGATCATGTGATCACTGATTGGCCAATCAGTGATCACATGAATAGTAGTAAGCAAGATGTCAATTCTGACATCATTGCTTACTACGTGTAAAATCTGTGAATGATCACAGAGGTCACATGGTACAGGGCTATTCACAACAGCCTTGTACCATGTGACAAGCTGTGACCAATCACAGCTCACTCAGTAGTTCTCAATGGCTGCAAGAATGCAGCCAAAGAGAAGGAGAAATGATTGCTTTTACAGCCTTTATGGGTGTAAAAGCAATCAGTGTAAAAAAAAATTAAAATCTACATCACCCCCCACAAGTAGTATAGTGTCACCATGGTGACACTGTACTGCTAGGGTGACAATATGTAAAAATAAATAAATCATAATATAAAAAATTTAAATAAAAATGTAAAATAATTTAAAAAGAAATTATAATTTTGGGCTATAACCTAATTTGGGTTATTTTTTATAAAAAATATAATTGAATAAATTTTGGCCAAGATTTATGATGAAATATTATTTATTTGCACAATTTTATAAGAAAAAACACTTTTTTTTTCAAAATGTTTGGACTTTTTCATTTATATAGCAAAAAAAATATTAATCCCAGTTGTGGAATAAAAATGACCAAACTAAAGTTGTATCTGCCTCAAAAAAATGCTAAAAAGTTCATAGGGGTACAGTGTTGCATGACTGCGCAATTGCCATTCAAAGTGTGACAGCGCTGAAAGCTGAAAATTGGCCTGGACAGGAAGGGGATAAAAGTGTGTGGACTTGAAGTGGTTAAAAATGGCTGTCAGGGGGTTGTCCACAGCAGAAGTACTCGGACACCTGGCATTGCTGCCAGTTGTTTGCTTGGCTGCAGAAATGCTCACTGGTGCACATCAATGCGCATTGGTGCATGTATGCGTGCTGTCACACAGGCACGTGCACGGTGCACGCACGAACATGTGCACAGTTACACATGCCACCAGCTCAGTTTGGCGCTGGATGGCATTTATAGGGAAGCCAATCACTCTCTCCACTTGCTGGTTGATCTCTGGCTCCCTAGTACCTTTGTCTTGTGTTTCCTTGCTATTGTGATCTCCTGTTACCGACTTGGCTTGTTCTTGGACTGGTCTTCATGGTCCATCTCCTGACCTGACCTTGGCTTGGCTAACGGATCTTCTCGCTTGCTCTCCTGTTATGCCTAGAAATAGTCCCACTCTAACCGCTCTCATGTCTTCCATCACCCTGCCCCGTCCATGTAGGCCACTAACTCCAAAGTGGTCCAACAACATTGGGACATTCCCCCAGAGTGAATGATGCCCAGGGGCAGACTGACCATTTGGGGCCCAGGTCAGGTCAGTAGGGGGCCCCATGTGATGCCCCTGGTACCTTTTTCATAGGTTTTTTTTAGTTTGGGCAAGGACACAGGGGCCCCATGATCCCTTCTTGCCCGGGGGCCCCATGAGTTGTCAGTCCACGCCTGATGACGCCTCTTCAGCGTAGACTGGAAGCAATGTAATGACTTGTGTGGCGGGGCCATTGCTGTTTCCCTTTTAAAGAACTGTTTCCCTTTTAAGACTGCATGTTGTCAGAAAGGGTTTGATTGGCTCAGCTCTCAGCAGTACTGGAGTGTTTGTGGGAGATGCAGTTTCATTACAGACGCAGACAATGCAACTTTATGCTGCACAGGACTACAGGGACCAGGATGCTTTTCAAGGAAGAAGGGGGTTGGTGAGCCACGTGTGCCTTTGCAGAGGACATGTGGGAGCTAGTCTGCAGCCCCTACTGTTGAAGTACACTGACACTGTTTCCAGAACAGCAGAGGTTGCTAAGGACAACGGTTATCTACAGCAGCTGAAGTCAGCAGCAACTGTGATCATTGGTACCAGTCACCCGCAACGGCAGTTATCGATGGCAACAACATCTCCCACCGCAGAGAGAGGTCAGAGTGTTGGAAATCGCAGAGGAGGCGTGTGACCATCCCAGGTGAGGCACCTCAGAGATTGTGCAGCCCCGACAACTGACAACAGGAAAACACTAGCCAGAGAGACAGAGCCCCATTCATCATCCCTTCAAGGAGTTAACCCCTGGAGACTGTTCTTTGTGGATGTGGTGAGCAACTGCTAACCAGTGACATGTCAGTCCCTAAGAGCGCTCCACCGATTCACTAACACAGGAATGTGCAACACATAGACTCACACAGTGTTACAGTTTCACAGTATACAAGTGAATGTGGGACTGAGCCTAAAGAGATGTCAGTTTAGCTGGGGACATATTGCTGCTGTAGTTGCACGGGGTTAATACTGATCTATAGCTATACTGGTATATACGTATATACATGAATATTGTGTTTATTGATGTGATTGTGCCAATTCTAGATGGTTTGTGTATTCAGTGCATTTAGCTGCTATTTTCCAAGTTAATTTGCAGCATTTTACCAGTCTTATTAAACCTTTTATAAAACTTCGCACAAGATGTACTGGTGTGCTGTGGATCCAATATATACATGGTTCATCACTGAACTAAGGACAGAAGTGCCCGTTAATTCCAGCGGCTCCTTCAGGGGTGAGCGCTACACTTGCATCAGGAGTAGGATGGAAGCGACGTCAAACTCCCACCCCGCTTTGCTCCTGGAACTGACTGAGAGCCACCGAAGCGCATAGCACTCAACAGAGGCCATCAGGGAATGGGGCACATGATATCACTCCCGTTAATTTCAGCGGCTCTTTCGGGGTGAGCACTACACTTGCATCAGGAGTAGGATGGAAGCGACATTAAACTCCCACCCCGCTTTGCACCTGGAACTGACTGAGAGCCACCGAAGCGCATAGCACTCAACAGAGGCCATCAGGGAATGAGGCACATGATATCACTCCCGTTAATTTCAGCGGCCCTTTCGGGGGTGAGCACTACACTTGCATCAGGAGTATGATGGAAGCGACATTAAACTCCCACCCCGCTTTGCTCCTGGAACTGACTGAGAGCCACCGAAGCGCATAGCACTCAACAGAGGCCATCAGGGAATGGGGCACATGATATCACTCCCGTTAATTTCAGCGGCTCTTTCGGGGTGAGCACTACACTTGCATCAGGAGTAGGATGGAAGCGACATTAAACTCCCACCCCGCTTTGCACCTGGAACTGACTGAGAGCCACCGAAGCGCATAGCACTCAACAGAGGCCATCAGGGAATGGGGCACATGATATCACTCCCGTTAATTTCAGCGGCCCTTTCGGGGGTGAGCACTACACTTGCATCAGGAGTAGGATGGAAGCGACATTAAACTCCCACCCAGCTTTGCTCCTGGAACTGACTGAAAGCCACCAAAGCGCATAGCACTCAACAGAGGCATCAGGAGTAGGAGGCATCAGGAGTAGGATGGAAGTGACATCAAACTTCCACCCCGCTTTGCTCCTGGAATTGACTGAGAGCCACCAAAGCGCATAGCACTCAACAGAGGCCATCAGGGAATGGGGCACATGATATGACTCCCGTTAATTGCAGCGGCTCCTTCAGGGGTGAGCACTACACTTGCATCAGGAGTAGGATGGAAGCGACATTAAACTCCCACCCCGCTTTGCTCCTGGAACTGACTGAGAGCCACCAAAGCGCATAGCACTCAACAGAGGCCATCAGGGAATGGGGCACATGATATCACTCCCGTTAATTCCAGCGGCTGTTTTGGGGGTGAGCACTACACTTGCATCAGGAGTAGGATGGAAGCGACATCAAACTCCCACCCCGCTTTGCTCCTGGAACTGACAGAGAGGCACTGAAGCGCATAGCACTCAACAGAGACATCAGTAAAAGGAGGCATCAGGAGTAGGATGGAAGCGACATCAAACTCCCACCCCGCTTTGCTCCTGGAACTGACTGTGAGCCACCGAAGCACATAGCACTCAACAGAGGCCATCAGAGAATGGGGCACATGATATCACTCCCCGAGAGGAAATAAAATATACACAACACAAAAAAAAAATGCCATCTTATGAAGCAGACCCGATAGATTACAATTGAAGAGGCCTGCTGATCAATACTTATAAAAAAAAATCATAAATGCAAGTCAGCAAAAAGTCCAACTGCAAATACCATTCACCAGCACATGTCAATCCAACTTTTACTTTTTCTTGGTGGATGGTGCTTTCATGATGTAAGTGACAAGGCCTCCCACCCACAATTGCACTGGAAATGTACCTGTTGGATTTTCTCACAAATGCTCAAGTAAAGTTGCATCAACTTTTTAACCATTTGCCCACCACCCTATAGTCTCCCAGCGTGTAAATCATTGGGATTTGATTAAAAAAAAATTAGTGACTAGATTGCACCTTACCCCCCTGCCATCTTGACAAATTCTCGCCTAATTACTTAATTTTCTTTTGGAGAGGGTGCAAACAGATTGGTAACCTATACCATACTTTTTGGGCCTGTCAAAATCTCTCAAGCTTTTGGAGAGTGATATTCAGATTACTATCTGATATCAGTGGCGTTGATCTACAACCTAATCCTGCCTTAGCAATTTTGAATCTACAAATTGACGAAGTTCCCCCACCATTTCGAGCTGTGGTTGCTCATGTTCTTTTGGTGATAGCTAGGCATTGGAAGGCTTTCCAAGATCTCCATTTCGAGCTGTGGTTGCTCATATTTTTTTGGTGATAGCTAGCCATTGGAAGGCTTTCCCAGCTCACCATTTCGAGCTGTGGTTGCTCATGTTCTTTTGGTGATAGCTAAGCATTGGAAGGCTTTCCAAGATCTCCATTTCGAGCTGTGGTTGCTCATATTTTTTTGGTGATAGCTAGCCATTGGAAGGCTTTCCCAGCTCACCATTTCGAGCTGTGGTTGCTCATGTTCTTTTGGTGATAGCTAGGCATTGGAAGGCTTTCCAAGCTCAACATTTCGAGCTATGGTTGCTCATGTTCTTTTGGTAATAGTTAGGCATTGGAAGGCTTTCCAAGCTCACCATTTTGAGTTTTGGTTGCTCATGTTCTTTTGGTGATAGCTAGGCATTGGAAGACTTTCCAAGCTCGCCATTTACAGCTGTGGTTGCTCATGTTCTTTTGGTGATAGCTAGGAATTGGAAGGCTTTCCAAGTTCACCATTTCGAGCTGTGGTTGCTCATTTTCCTTTGGTGATAGCTAGGCATTGGAAGGCTTTCCAAGCTCACCATTTCGAGCTGTGGTTGCTCTTTTTCTTTTGGTGATAGCTAGGAATTGGAAGGCTTTCCAAGCTCACCATTTCGAGCTGTGGTTGCTCATGTTCTTTTAATGATAGCTAGGCATTGGAAGGCTTTCCAAGCTCACCATTTCGAGCTGTGGTTGCTCATGTTCTTTTGGTGATAGCTAGGCATTGGAAGCCTTTCCAAGCTCACCATTTCGAGCTGTGGTTGCTCATGTTCTTTTAATGATAGCTAGGCATTGGAAGGCTTTCCAAGCTCCCAATAAATCGGAAGTTATAGTCTTAGTCCTATGAGCGATCTGTATTCAACAGGGCTGATCAATGTGAAACTTTTGATAAGATATGGAAACTGTGAACAAATCAGTCTAGCCACTGATTTATTGACTACCGTAGTGGTGGTCCCCATAGTCACTCTACCTAGAATTGTATTGGTACCTGAGACTAATCTATTGCCCTGCAAGGCAGAATGGTTTCTTCTGGATATCCCTGAACAGTAGATATTCTGTTATGTCTTTCTTATTATCAATGTATTGTTTGAAAATTTGAAAATGTAATAAAAACGTATTAATTAAAAAAAAAAAAAAAAGTCAATAGCATATTTCCCGTTAGCCATCCTGCACCCCAGACATGGCAGCGTAGACCACAGACTAATGTGTGGATGGTGACAGATATATTCTTTCTTATCTTTTGCATATTTCTTTATTGTAGAAGCATTTAAAAATATACCCACAGACTTGGTTTTATACCAGTTGCAGGAAACCATGCAACCACTATGGTTTCTATTTCTGTAAATTATATCAATACATTTTTTTAACCATTTGAGCTCCAGAAGGCATTTTTTTCTTGCTATTCAACACTGTGCTAGTTTAGCTGGCAATTGCTTGATCATGCAACCCTGTAAGCAAATTAAATTTTTATCATTTTTTTCACACAAATAGGGCTTTCTTTAAGTGGTATTTGATTTAAATTTTTTGCGATATAAACGGAAAAAGACCGAAAATTTTGAAAAAAAAACTCTTTTATAAAACATCTCCAATTAAAAAAAAAAAAGAAATCTAATTTCTTCATAAACATAGGGCACAATCTAGTACAAAAAAAAAAAAATTTCAATGAGTATATATTAATTGGTTTCTACGAAAGTTATAGCTTCTAACAATGATGGTATATATGCTGGAATTTACATAGCTATGACACTATCCTGGTAATGGTGGGGATCTGTGACCTATAGTGGGACTATGATAGTGTGGTGGGCAATCTGGAGCTAGCTGATGCTGGCTGGGAGGTACACTAACTAGCTAAAATATACCCACAGACTTGGTTTTATACCAGTTGCAGGCAACCACTATGGTTTCTATTTTTGTAAATTATGTGAATACATTTTTTTTAACCATTTGAGCTCCAGAAGGCCTTTTTTTTTTTTTGCTATTCAACACTGTGCTAGTTTAGCTGGCAATTGCTCGATCATGCAACACTGTCAGCAAATTACATTTTTAGCATTTTTTTCACACAAATAGGGCTTTCCTTAAGTGGTATTTGATTTAAATTTTTTGCGATATAAACGGAAAAAGTCCGAAAATTTTGAAAAAAAACCTCTTTTATAAAACATCTCCAATTAAAAAAAAAAAAGAAACAAGAAATTTAATTACTTCATAAACATAGGGCACAATCTAGTAAAAAAAAAAATTTCAATGAGTATATATTAATTGGTTTCTACGAAAATAGCATCTAAAAATGATGGTATATATGCTGGAATTTACATAGCTATGACACTATACTGGTAATGGTGGGGATCTGTGACCTATAGTGGGACTATGATAGTGTGGTGGGCAATCTGGAGCTAGCTGATCCTGGCTGGGAGGTACACTAACTAGCTAAAATATACCCACAGACTTGGTTTTATACCAGTTGCAGGCAACCACTATGGTTTCTATTTTTGTAAATTATATCAATACATTTTTTTTAACCATTTGAGCTCCAGAAGGCATTTTGTTTTGCTATTCAACACTGTGCTAGTTTAGCTGGCAATTGCTCAATGATGCAAATTAAATTTTTATCATTTTTTTTCACACAAATAGGGCTTTCTTTAAGTGGTATTTGATTTTAATTTTTTGCGATATAAATGGAAAAAGACCGAAAATTTTGAAAAAAAACCGTTTTAGAAAACATCTCCAAAAAAAAAAAAACCAGAGAAATCTAAATTCTTCATAAATTTAGGGC
>CATNWA010019896.1:102500-143311 GCA_951230385.1 Staurois parvus
CTTAAAGTTTAATTGGAATTTTCATAAAGCTGTTTACATGAGCCCTTCAGACCTTCCGGAAAACCAAAAACGTTTTAAAGCCTTCGTTTTTTTTTACTCTCACTCACACTTCACCAGAACTCTGCAATGACGGTTTTGACAACAGCTCTAATGGTCTTCATCTGTAAGTATCTAATTTGAGTACATTAATTATTTAAAGTAAAGCTGAACTATGGGATTTAAAAAAACAAACAAACTAACCTTGCAGTGCCGCTCTAAAGACTAAGAGTGGAGGATAAAGGTGCAATACTTGCCTTATTCTGACCTCCAGCAGGCTCTGGTGTTCCTCTCTTCTCTCCGATGGTCCACATTGTCAGAAGACCCTCACCATCCTCACGTCCAATACAGTACTACTGGTCTTCTATTGTACTTGATGGTGGTATGTGTGCAACCACTGGCTGGATCACCTTAGAGAAGAGGCTACCTTCGAAAAAAGAAGCTTTGGGGGGATCAGTTGCGCAACATGGAGGAGACTTGCCTTGGCAAGGAATAAGGGATCTATTACATGTTATTTCTTTACCACCAGACTTAACGAGTATTGAACCCTTGCAGTGGGTGGCGGGGCGCTGCAAAGGAAACTTTTATTTTCTGCCTGTAGTGGGACATTGATTATCTACCTATTTATCTCCCTGTCCATATTAAGTGTTGTTACGTATTCTAGTCATTTATTTAGCACAAAACACATTTTTTTTAACACATATGCAAAAAGTAGAGTTTTCCTTGAAGTAGTTGGTCATCGTTTCACTTCCTGTTTTGCTCTAATATAATGTACCATTGTCAGTTTGACAGTAATATTAAACACATGGGTCCCCGGATCTGCCTGTAGGCAGGTGCAGTCTGTTTTTTCCACTGTAGGTGGCGTTCAACCCAAGTGCTTTCATAGCCTGGAGAGGAAGTCCAAGGGAAACATGGTTTCTCTATGGTTTCCTGAGTCAATGGAGCAGTGGTCCGGTTGACTACGCTGCGGCCAATTTACACTTGGCACCCATTTTGGGTCAGCAAGGTCTATTTAAGTCCCTGTCTCCGGGTTTTGCAATGTTTGATTGCGAGTAGCTAGTGTAGGGAGAGAGACCCTGCTTGCAATTTACACTTGGCACCCATCCTGGGTCAGCAGGGTCTATTTAAGTCCCCGTCTCCGGGTTTGGCACATTTTGTTGCGAGTAGCTAGTGTAGGGAGAGAGACCCTGCTTGCAATTTACACTTGGCACCCATCTTGGGTCAGCAGGGTCTATTTAAGTCCTCGTCTCCGGGTTTGGCGCATTTTGTTGCGAGTAGCTAGTGTAGGGAGAGAGACCCTGCTTGCAATTTACACTTGGCACCCATCTTAGGTCAGCAAGGTCTATTTAAGTCCCCGTCTCCGGGTTTGGCACTTTTTTTGCGAGTAGCTAGTGTAGGGGGAGAGACCCTGCTTGCAATTTACACTTGGCACCTATCTTGGGTCAGCAGGGTCTATTTAAGTTCCCGTCTCCGGGTTTGGCGCATTTTGTTCCAAATAGCTAGTGTAGGGAGAGAGACCCTGCTTGCAATTTACACTTGGCACCCATCTTGGGTCAGCAGGGTCTATTTAAGTCCCCGTCTCCGGGTTTGGCGCGTTTTGCTGCTAGTAGCTAGTGTAGGGAGAGAGACCCTGCTTGCTAGGCAGAGTAACCAGCTATAGAGAAAGGTTCTTGATGGGGAGGGAAAGGCTAGGAACTTGCTTCTTAGAAGAAGTCTCCCCTATTGGGACTGGACTGGGCAGGACGGACCTCTCCGTCTGAAACAGACGCTGTCGGAACCTCTTCTCAGCCACACTTGACTGCATTGAACTGTGAGTTATTTCTTTCATGGTGCTCTCCCTCCAAGGTGTTTGTAACTTTGGCATTTCATTCAATACAAGTTCCAACTGGACTCCATGTGCATTTACTGCCCACACCACGCTGCACCTCCCCACATGCCCACCTGCTGCTACTTTTATTATGGGGTTCCAAACTTTTGGCTGATTCCGTATATTACAGAGAAGTGGGAGCAGCTCTGTTGTATCATATGGATTGACATCAAGGTGGAAAAAGGAGGAGGAGGAGATCTCGCTGATGAAGTCTCCAAGAACTAAAAAACTAGGGTGACGCAGGTGATCAGACGATGTAAAACTGTTTTTTGTATGTTTTATGGTTTTAGACAAGCAAAGACCACAACTGACCAAGCAGATGCAAATGTTCATTCCAATTTTTCAGCGTGTGTCTGCATTTGATTGGTTACTACGAGACAGCAAACCCATTTCTAGTAATGTGATGAAGATGAGCAGAACCAGGGGCGGACTGACAACTCATGGGGCCCCCGGGCAATAGGGGATCATGGGGCCCCTGTGTTCTTGCCCAAACTCAAAAAAGCCTATGAAAAAGGTACCAGGGGCAACTCATGGGGCCCCTTACTGAACCTGGGCCCTCGGGCAGTGCCCGAGTTTCCAAATGGTCAGTCCGCCCCTGAGCAGAACCGATGACCCATTTGAGAAAATCCTTGGACAACTCACCCTTTCTACTTGCTATCAATGTGACTGACTTCAGCACTGCAAATTGGACTGTATAGGCACAGTATAGCTCCTTCTGACTCCATATCATCCTAATGTTGACCTGAGCTCAAAAAGTAAAAATTTGCTATATTATAGAGAACATCTAAAAGGGTTAATTGTTCCAAAGAAATATCCCAAAAATGAATCCTTTGGTTCATGTGTCAAACACAAGTTGCATGGGGGGGAATCCAGCCCGCTTAGTCATTTTATGTGACCTTCACACCTCTCCTGCAGCTTTGGAAGCCCCCTCATCTTCACCCCAATCTTTTCTCACCAGAAGACAGCAGGAGGAGGACAGAACTCCTCCACCAGATCCTGTGCTTCTCAGATCTAAAATCCCTTTAATAATGGACGATATTAAAGGCTAAGCTAATGGAACACTAGAAGCCTCCCCAGCCTCCGAACCCGAGAAAAAAATGCTAATAGATCATATATTCATATGAATTAAACAGTTTTTCGAAAAAAATACAGCTTTTTATTTACTTATATGTTTCGCCTTATTTTACAGCCACAATCCTGGAACACACAGGTGAGTCTTTATTTTAGATCTGTTAATCGATCAATTAATTAAATCACTATTTTAAAATGATAAAATTTGTTGAATCATAGAAGGAATTCAAACAGTTCTATATCCCAATTCTTTTTATCTATGCTGAGAATACTTCAACTGGATTGTGAAAATTTTAGTAGAGCACTTGTGTGACATCATTACCCCTATGTGACATCATTGCCCCTATGTGACATCATTACCCCTATGTGACATCATTGCCCCTATGTGACATCATTGCCCCTATGTGACATCATTGCCCCTATGTGACATCATTGCCCCTATGTGACATCATTACCCCTATGTGACATCATTGCCCCTATGTGACATCATTGCCCCTATGTGACATCATTACCCCTATGTGACATCATTGCCCCTATGTGACATCATTGCCCCTATGTGACATCATTACCCCTATGTGACATCATTGCCCCTATGTGACATCATTACCCCTATGTGACATCATTGCCCCTATGTGACATCATTACCCCTATGTGACATCATTGCCCCTATGTGACATCATTACCCCTATGTGACATCATTGCCCCTATGTGACATCATTGCCCCTATGAGGAAATCCTTTACAATAAGCAAGCTTCTGCTATGGAATACACTATATTCTTTGTGGGTGGCTGGATTCCAAGGGGCTGGGGGAGTCTTGTTATTATTTATTTATTTATTATAGGTACTTATATAGCACCATCAATTTACGCAGCGCTTTACATATATATTGTACATTCACATCAGTCTCTAACCCTCAAGGGGTTTACAATCTAAGGGCCCTAACTCGCATTCATACATACATATACTAGGGCCAATTTAGACAGGATCCAATTAAACTACCAGCATGTGTGGGAGGAAACCGGAGTGCCCAGAGGAAACCCATGCAGACACAGGGAGAACATGCAAACTCCAGGCAGGTGGTGCTGTGGTTGGCATTCAAACCGACGACCCTAGTACTGCCAGGCAGAAGTGCTAACCATTTAGCTACTGTGCTGCCCTTCTTTATTAATCACAAAACAGTGTTAACGTGTTTTAGCTAAGTACAGCCTCGGTCATATTGACCAAGTCAGGCATAAGGCAAACAAGGCATTTGCCTAGGGCGGCAATTTTTAGGGGGGGAAGCACAGCCCCCTGGAAGAAGGGACATATATGGCATGGAGACCAGGTGGGATCTGAGAGAGGCTGTGGGCTGCTTAAGCCTGACTGTTATTCCTGGGATGGCCAGAGCTGTGAAGGTGAGTGTCTTTCACCGGGGGGGGGGGGGGTTTTAGTGGAAGGCTCTCTTGTGTGGGGATTGGGCAGGGATGTTATTGGTTACTGTCAAGGCTCTCTTGGGTGGGGGGTGTGGTGTTAGTCAGTGTCAGGCTCTCTTCACTGCTTAGGGGGGCGTCCGATTTTTTGTGTTGCCTAGGCAGCATTTAACCTGAATACACCACTGACCTAGCTAGAAACGCGTCAGAACCTGTAGAAGATTCCACTAGTACATGGATGAGTGCACCGGCTTTTTTGCATTCAGTAAAAACTTTGAGGCATCTTTAGATACACCTGTAATGTATTATAGCCAAACAAGTCCAGTGGAATGGGACTTTCCTACTTCTACACCTATTTGGCTGTATTATACAGAAGTTGACCTAGAACCTCTCCGTATGACACCGGCATTTTATACACTCTTATAGAACCGTCCAGACTCATATTAATACTCTTTTTAGAACCGTTATAAGATCAAATAATATTTCTCTTTTAGAAAACCGTAAAGACTCATATTATACCTCTTTTAGAACAGTAAGACACATATTATACTCTTTTAGAACCATCTTGACTCATATTTTATAACCCTCTTTTTGGAACAGTTTGAACTCATAATTATAGCTCTTATAGAACCACTTGACTCATATTATACCTCTTTTAGAACCGTAAAGACCTCATATTATACTCATTTTAGCAACCCTTGACTCATAATTATACACTTTTTGAACAGTTTGACTCATACTATACCTATTTTTGAACCACTTAAACTTATATTATTACTCCCTTTTAGACACCGTATGGACTCATATTTTACTCTTTCTTGAACCATTTGACTCATATTATACTTTTTTAGAAACCATTTGTCTCATAATATAACTCTATTAGAACCGTGTTGACTCATATATTCTGCCTCTTTTAAGAACCAATTGACTCATATTATACTTATGTTTTAGAAGACCCATTTGACTCGTATTAATAACTCATTTGTATGAACCGTAATGGACTCATATTATACTTTTTTTAGATCCGTTTAGACTCATATTAAGCTCTTTAAGAACCAATTTGAACTCATAAATATACTCCTTTTAGAACCATTTGACTCATATTATACTCTTTTTGAACCACTTGACTCTTATTATAACTCTATTAGAACCACTTGAGACTCCTATTATACTCTTTTTGAGCCGTTTTTTATGGAATCATATTATAACTCTTTTAAAACCGATAGACTCTCAATATTGATACCTTTTTTTGAACCGCTATGACACTATATTAAACTCCTTTTAGAACCGTATGACACATATTATACTTTTTTAGAAACCATTTGACTCATTTTATACTCTTTTTGAACTGTATGACTTCATATTTTTACTCTTTTAAGAACCGTTTTGACTCATATTATACTCTTTTTGAACCATTTGTCTCATATTATTACTCTTTTAGATTCATTGGACTTCATATTTATACTGGTTTTTTGAACCATTTGACACATATTTATACTCCCTTGTTGAAACCGTATGGACTCATATTATTCTCTCTTTTGAACCATTTGACTCATTTTATACTCTTTTATAACCTTTTGACTCATATTTTCAGAGATTAGCGAATCGAAGTAGGCCGAAGTGGAATTCGAGTAGAATATTTGGAACAATTTTTCGATTCGCCTCCGAATTCTGAAAAATAGCCTACTTTCGGACGCAGCTGAAATCGAAATTTTTTCCTAAAATATGGACGGGGGGCGGACAATGTGCGGCTACTGGTAGCTAGGGAATGTCTGGGAAGGCGCGCAGAACAAGGCGGGCGCTGGACCCATAATTGCATTCCTTAATGGGAAAAAAACATGGTTGATCGAATTAGCCAATTCAGCAGCCAGGCATCCAGCACTGTGTAAATGGTCAGGAGCTCTATATAGCGGCCCTTTTGGAATTCTTCACATTTTCCTCCAGTCATTCAAGAGAGGCAGGGATGACGATGACTCTGTATAAGGGACAGGAGTTTAGGACCACTGAATCGTAACTTTGGGGACAGAGAAGAATTATACCATCATGGACAAGACACAGAATTGTTAATGAGGGCCACGAAGTCGTTACATAGGGCCATATGAAACGCAAGTTAGGGGGCCACAGAATTGTTTACTCATCGGACAGTCACGAGAATTTTGTTACTGAGTGCCAGAGAAATTGTTACTTAGGGCCCACAGAAACGTTAGTTAGGGGCCACAGAATTGTTACTCAGGACAAAGACACAGAATTGTTACTGAGGGCCACAGAACTTTTTACAGCTGAGGGCCACCAGAAAACGTTTAGTTAGGGCACAGAATTGTTAACTCTGGGACAAGACTCAGTATTGTTACTGGCGGGCCACAGAAACTGTTACTTAGGGCCGACAGTACAACGTTAGTTAGGGCCACAGAATTGTTACTCATAGGATCTCAGAATTGTTACTTAGGGCCACAGAAATTGTTTAAACATGGACAGACAGAATTGTTACTGAGTGCCAGAGGAATTGTTACTTAGGTCCACAGGAAACGTTAGTTAGGACTACAGTAATGTTTCCCAGGGAAATACACAGAATTTGTTACTGAGAGGCAACCAGAATATGTTACTTATAGGGCCACGAGAAAACGTTACCTCAGGGACACAGAATTGTTAATGTGGGCCACAGAACCATTACCTTAGGTCCTCAGAATTGTTACCAGGGGTCAGACACAGAATTGTTACTCAGTGACACAAGAAAAATTGTTACTGAGAGGCCACAGAACCGTTACTTAGTCGGCCATCAAAAAACGTTACTCAGGGACACAGTATTGTTACTGAGGGCCACATAAACGTTACTTAGGGCCACATAATTGATACTGCAGGGGACCTGACACAGATATGTGTTTACTGTGGGACACTGATTGTATTACTGAGGGCCACAACAGATACTTTAGGGCCACAGAATTGTTACTGAGGGACACATGAATTAGTTACTGAGGGCCACAGTACAGTTACTAACCCCCATAGGTCCTACTCTAGATGACTGTATTACTCAGGGACAGAACACAGAATAGTTTACTAAATGACACAGAATTGTTTTCTGAGAGGGCCACAGAAGAAAAGTTAATCTAGGGACAACAGAATGTGTTACTGAGGGCCACAGAACCGTTACTTTGGGCCACATCAAAAAGTATAATACAGGCGACCACAGAAATGTTACTCAGAGGGGCCACAGAAACCGTTACTTAGGCCCCCCCCGCCCCCCCCCCCCGCCCGGCGGGGGGCCCCCCCCCCCCCCCCCCTCACAGAATATGTGTACTGCAGGGACCGACAACAGAATTGTTACTGAGGGACACAGAATTTTTACTGAGGGCCACAGAACCGTTACTTAGGGCACAGAAAACGGTAATCAGGGGACACAGAATTGTTAACTGAGGGCCACAGAAAACCGTTTACTTAGGGCCACATAAACTTCTGTTAATCTAGGGGACACTGGAATTGTTATCTGAGGGCCACAGAACCGTTACTTAGGGCACACGAATTGGTTACTCAGGGACAGACACAGAAATAGTTACTGAGGGGACACAGAATTGTTACTGAGTGCCAAAAAATCCGTTACTTAGGGCCACAGTAAACGTTAATCAGGGACACAGAATAGTTACTGAGTGCCACAGAACCGTTAACTTATATGGCCACATCAATCTTTAATTCAGGGACACAGACAATTGTATACTGAGGGCCACAGAACCAGTTTTCTTCGGGCCACAGAATGGTAACTCACCGGACATACACAGAATTGTTTTTTTGAGGGACACAGAATTGTTACTGAGGTCCAACAGAACCTTATACTTAGGGCCAACAGAAACGTTAATCAGGACACAGAATTGTTACTGAGGGCCACAGAACCGTTGACTTAGGTGGCCACATAAAATCGTTAAAATCAGGGACTGAACACAGGAATTGTTTACTGAGGGACACAGAATTTGTTAACTGAGGGACACCAGAATTGTTACTGAGGGCCACAGAACCGTTTACTTAGTGGCCACAGAAAGTGTTACTATAGGGACACAGAATTGTTTTTACTGAGGGACAACATAAACCGTTACCTCTAGGGCCTCAGAATTGTTACTTAGGGTACACAGTATTGTTACGGCGTGCCACAGAAACTGTTACTTTGGGCCACCGAGAATTGTTAATTTGGACAGGACACAGAATTGTTTACTCTGGGATACAGAATTGTTTACTGAGCGGCCACAGAAACGTTTGCTTAGGGCCACATGGAATTGTTACTCAGCGGTACACAGAATTTGTTACTGAGTGTCCACAGAAACTGTTTTACTTCGGGCCACAGCATTGTTTACTAAGGGACTCAGAATGGTTACAGAGGGCACAGCAGAACTGTTTACTTAGGGCCTACATAAAGTGTTTTTTATACTCAGGGTCACAGGAATTGTTTACTGTGGGCCACCGAATCTAGTTACTTAGGGCCACAAGAATTGTTACTCTGTCACATAACACAGAATTGTTACTCAGGGACACCAGAATTGTTTACTGAGGGCCACAGAACCCGTTACTTAGGGCTACATAAACGTTTAAATCAGGGACACTGAATTGTTTACAGAAGCGGCCACAGAACCGTTACTTAGGGCCACCGTAAATGTTATTCAGGGTCAAGACACCAGAATTGTTACTGAGGGACCACAGAATTTGTTACTGTGAGGGACACAGAATTGTTACTGAGGGCCCACAGAAATCCGTTACTAAGGGCCACAGAATTGTTACTTATAGGGACACAGAATTGTTAATGTGGGACCACAGTGAAGCCGTTACTTCTAGGGCCCACAGATTTGTTACTTAGGGAACACAGAATTGTTACAGAGGGCCTCACAGATCTGTTAACTTAGGGCCACCAAGTATTGTTTCTCCCCGGACAGAACACAGAATTGTTCACTCAGGGATACAGAATGTTGTTACTGAGCGGCCCACAGAACCTGTTTACTTAGGGCCTCAGAATTGTTACTCAGGGACACATGAATTGTTACTGAGGGCCACAGGAACTGTTACTGTATGGCCACAGCCATTGTTTACTCAGGGACACAGAATTGTTTACTCTGAGGGCCACAGACCTGTTACATAGAGGCCACAGAAAGGTTACCTCAGGGGACACAGAATTGTTACTGCGGGCCACAGAACCTGTTACTTTAGGGCCTCAGAATTGTTAACTCGGAAAACAGACACAGAACTTGTTACTCAGGGAACACAGAATTGTTAATGGAGGGCCACAGAACCGTTACTTATGGCCACATAAAACGTTTAATCTGGGTCCACATGGAATTGTTACTGAGGGCCACAGAACCGTTTACTTAGGGCCACATAATTGTTTACTCCGGGACAGACACAGAATTGTTACTGAGGGACCCACCTCACAGAATTGTTACTGAGGGCCACAGAAAACCGTTACTAAGGGCCCACAGAATTGTTACTCAGTGGACAGAAACAGAAATTTGTTACTCAGGGGGACACAGATATTGTTACTCAGGGACACAGTATCGTTGAATTAAGAGTAGGTCAGAAGACAACCATGCAGAGGAGTGACAGAGGAGTCCATTGATTTAGGTGCGAGCGAGACGTTGCAGCAGATGAATGGGGTCGCAGGCAGCACTATTCTCAGCCAGATGGCACAGTGTCAACCCGGTGTCATCTGGCGGTTGTGTCTCCACCCGACAACCCTGCCGTCGTCGATTGGTGGCTCTGGTCGTCGTTCCTTCCTTCTCCCAGGTCACCCTCTGACACACCTCCAGCCATACGGTCGGTTGGGTACGTCAGACACAATCCGTTAGTTGGCACTGGGCCCAGGGACCAAGACCCACTGAAATCACTGTGTCCTTCTACACTGCCCCCTGTCCTTTGGTGTTTCCCTAACACCAATGCGAAGTTATTGCTTGCAGTGGGCTTCAGCCCAACTGTATTACTGTCGAGGAAGAGCTAACAGAGGGCCGGTCAGGAACGGGGGTGGAGACCATCCGCATTTTCAGCAGCCAGGCGAAGAAAGTACTGGCGAGGAGAGTGGCTCGGTAGCCGGTCTAGAGACAGGTCTGTCTCCTGACCCATTGACGCAGCCGAGGGGCTAGTAGTGAGGCGGAGGGGAGACCCTACTTGATGATGAGGAGGTTGATCGCACTTGGCAGCCTCGTCGTCCATCAGGCAATTTCTTCCGCATCATCAGGAGAAGAGGGTGGCAGCTTGGCAGCGAGCAAAACAGTCGGTGGGTTGCCCAGGAGACAGCAGCAGGGTCGCAGCAGTGTCAGTGGAGCCAAACGGCCACGGAGTAGAGCACCAGCTCCACTGCAGCCTACCACCACGGCCAGTAGTGGTGCCTGGTGTGCACGGAGGAAGCAGCAGTCAGCCACGTGTGGAGATAGCGGGGGCAAAGTTTCCCTACTCTGCGCTGTTGCAAAATTTTTGTCAAGCTGTGCCCAGAGGAAGTAAACGTAGCCGTATGTCGAGCTATGGTTGGCCAGAAAGTCAAGTGTGGCCAGGGGGCCCATGTTGGGACTACAGCGTTGGGCGGCAGCATATGCAGCGTCGCCATTTGGGTGGCCTGGGAAAACCGTGATAAAGATACGGCGGTTCTTCTCTGCCCCCCCAGCCCCCGCTACCCCATCACCCGCTCCGTTACTTGCTCCGTCACCTGACGTCAATCGCCCTCCATCAGCCCAGTCAAGGCTCCAACACCTCTGCTGAGGGGAGTAGTCGCTCGTTGGCATCTTCCGCTCGTTCAGAAATGCTCCTTCTCCTGCTACTTCCTCTTCACGGATTCCGTCAGCAGTCTTTCTTGGAATCCGTATCCAAGAGACAACAGTTTGCGAGCACGCACCCGAACGATTGCAAAAGCTGAACTCCTCCTGTCCAAGTTGCTGTGCTGCAGTCCCTCCCTTTCCAAGTGGTGGACTCAGACACCTTTCCGAGAAATGATGGCTTGTATGCCGCACCGCTGGTGGAGAGTGCCAAGCCGTCATATCTTCGCCAAAAAGGCAGTGCCAGCCCTGCATTCACATGTATGAAGAGATGGTGGGCCAGTCTTTGAGCATGTCGGTCTCTGCCAAAGTGCACGGCAGCGCCGACGTGTGGAGCTGTAACTACGGTCAGGGGACAGTACATGTCATTTACGGCCCACCTGGGGTGAACGTGGGTGCCGTCACACAGCCGCAACCAGCAACTTGGACAGGTCACGCCGCTTTTGCCTCCACGTTTGCACGTTCCTTGGTCGCGGCAAAGATGTCCGCCTCTACCACCTCTCTTCCGCCGTGGTCCTCCAGCCGCCACCCCCCCGTGCCAAGTCCCATTACCCGAGCCGGCATATCACATTGTGCAGGGCGCAAACCGTGTCCACGCTGTGCTGCACCTGGTATGCCTTGCGAAACGTTAGTCACACAGGGGAGGAACTTCTCAGTGTAATGAACAGAGAAAATCGACAGATGGCTGTCTTCTCCGCGCAAACTCAAAAATCGGAATCCATGTGTTGACCGACAACGGAAAGAACATGTTGTCTGCTCTGCGTCAAGGAAGGTTGTGCCATGCGCCATGCATGGCTCACGAGTTTCTTGGCTTTTTGTTCAATCTGGTTTGTCAAGCGGTTCCTAAAATCCACCATCCCACTGCAAGACATCCTTAAAATGTCACGTAAACTTTGCAATTGCATTTCAGCCCATTCCTACACACCGCAAAGCACACCCTCCTTGAGCTGCAGCGGCAGAACGGAATTGCACAGCATCGCCTGATCTGCGGACGTTGCAACAAGGTGGAATTCACCCTACACATGTAAAGACCGCCTTTACGAACAGCGAAAGGCCATCACCGTATTTCCCTGATGTTACAAGCGGGATAAAGGTACTCCCCTGTTGTTAACTTTTGATGTCAGCCATTGGGCAGCTCATGCGTGACACACCTGCCGCTTGCTCAGGCCCTTTGAGGAGGCCACGCTATTCGTGGAGTCCGGCAGGCGACTATTGGATGAACGACCGTCATTCCTCTGTTGCACGTCCTGGAACAAAATGCTGTTAACAATGGCTTGGTCAGGGTGCGGAGTAGAAGTGGGCGCACCAGATCTCAACGACACATGACCCCTGTGGGGGCAGGACAGTCGAAGAAGGAGGAGGTAGAGGAGGACATTTGTGCATCAGGAATTATTGGAGTGAAATGTTGGTGTTTTTCCACTCAGCGGACAGGAGTGGGAGGAGCAGGAAAAAAAAAAAAAAAAATAAAAAAGCATCTGGTAGAGGAGGAGCGAGGAGGAGACAGAGGACCCAGACGCACCGTGGCAGTATGCTGTGGAAGTTGGACGGGCAGGGGCAGTCCCTCTGCATTCCTTGGCACAAATGGCCCATAGGCATGCTCGGTTGCTTTGGTATAGCGACAGGTTTGCCGAATAATAACCATCCAGACAGTGAGGATGACTTTTGGCTGTCCACCTTGTGGGACCACTCGCTTACAGTTATCCAAAAATGGTTGCATTTTTCACACCTGCTGAGAGGGAGGCCAAAATAATCGTACTTATATAAAAACCACCTATGTAGATCAGTTGGTCTTTCTGCCTATGTGCGCCAACGTCCATCCTCAGAACTCTGTGGGCCTGTGCGGCTCGCGTTCCTGCAGCCATGGCAGCAGGGGAGGGGTGGGGGTTGGTAGGAGAGCAGGTGGCAGCCACAACAGCAGCACGGCTGCCAATCAGTGCTGCAGTCGATGTGAGTAGCTTTCGTCACCAGCGCATGTAGGAAACTTACTAACCAGCCGCAGCAGCAGCCAGCAGCAGCATCAGGTGGACCTGGAGCAGGACCTCAAAACAACTAGGCTTAGGGGTTCCTACTTGGGACAGCACCCTGCCAACCGAGGTAGTAGACAATCCCCTTGACTACTGGGCAACGAAACTTGACCTTTGGCCCCAACTAGATGAATTTTGCCTTGAAAGGCTGTCCATGCCCGGCCAGTAGTAGCGTGGCATCGGAGCGCTTGTGAGTTTTAGTGTGGCAGGAGGTATTGGCCTCATAACTCCGCGGAGACACGACTGTCCACCCAAATGTGTGGAGAGGACTCACGTTTGCTGGAAAATAAATCAGGCGGGGAGGAGTCTGGATTTCAAGTCCTCCAGTTCCTGACACAAACTGACTAAATTGCGCCATGGAATCATGCCTCAAATTCATGTGCCACTTTCAGGTTCTCCTCACCACACTGCTGGTGTGTTCCATTTTTTGTATAGGTGCTGGCAGATTACGGGCCTCCATAGCTGCTGCCAGGAGCCCCTAATCTGCCATGGGCCCCCTATATACCGCCACCTCATACTGCTGCCAATTCCATAGTCCTGTCTATGGGTCCCTTTACAGGCCTCCAATTGCTGCAGTCCCACCAACGCACACATCACAGCATGTGCAACTTTCATGGTCTCATCAACACACTGCTGGTGTGGATGAATTTTATTTGATCATAGGGTGCTGGCAGATTACGGGCCTCCCATTAGTCTGCATACCCCAGGCCACCTATTCTGCCATAGGCCCCTATATACCGCCTCCTGATGCTGCTGCCAGGTCCAGAGTCTCTCACTGGGTCCATGTTCGGCCTCCCAGTGCTGCCTGTCACCATCGCGCAACACTCTGCCATGTTGCCACTTTCATGGTCTCCTCACACTGCTGGTGTGTTGAATTTTTTACATAGGGTGCTGGCAGATTACGGGCCTCCTATAGCTGCTGCCATGCCCCTAATCTTGCCATAGGCCCCTAGTAACCGCCTCCTCATGCTGCCTTCCAGGTTCCAGAGGACTCACATGGGTTCCCTGTACGGCCTCCCATTGCTGCTGGTCTCCATCGCCTCACTCTGCCATTGTTCCACTTTCAGGACTCCTCACACACCTGCTGGTGTGTTGAATTTTTTGACATACGGGGGTTTGGGCTGGCAGATTACGGGCCTCCCTATAGCTGCTGCAGGCCCCTAATCTGCCATAGGGGCCCCTATATTACCGCCATCCTCATGCTGCTGCCAGGTCCAGAGTCTCTCATGGGTCCCTGTACGCCTCCCATTTTGCTGCTAGTCTCCATCGCCACACTCTGCCATGTGCCACTTTCAGTGTCCTCATCACACTGCTGTGTGTTTGAATTTTTTGACATAGGGTGCTGGGCAGATTTCACGGGCTCCTAAGCTGCTGCCAGACCCCCTAATCTTGCCATGGCCCCTATATACGCCTCCTCATGGCTGCTGCCAAGGTCCAGTCTCTCATGGTCCCTGTACGGCCTCCCATTGCTGCTGTCTCCATCTGCCACCACTCCTGCCATGAGCCACTTTCAGGTCTCCTCACATCTGCAGGTGGGTGTGTTGAATTACTTTTGACATAGGGTGCCACTGGCAAGAATACATGGGCCTCCCATACCCAGCTGCTGCCATGCCCCTAATCTGCCATAGGCCCCTATGCAGTACTCCTCCTCATGCTGCGGCCAGGGTCCAGAGTCACTGTCATGGCTTCCCTGTACGGCCTCCCATTGCTCTGCTAATCTCCATTCGCCACCTATAACCGCCTCCTCCTGCGCGGCATCCACAGTCTCTCAGCCATGTGCACTTTCAGGGTCTCCTCACACACTGCTGGTGTTGTTGAATTTTTTGACATAGGGTTGCTGGCAGATTTACGGCCTCCTATAGCTGGCTGCCAGGCCCCTAATATGCAATAGGCCCCTATATATACCGACTGCCTCATGCAGCTTGCCAGAGACCGAGTCTCCTCATGGGTTCCCCTGCTACGCGCCTCCCAATTGCTGTGTCTCCATCGCCCACACTCTGCCATGTGACACTTTACAGGTCTCCTCTCATCTTGCTGGTCTGGTATGTGTGTGTGTTGAATTTTTGACATAGGGTGCTGGCAGATTACGGGCCTCTCTATAGTCTGCTGCCAGGACCACTAATCTGCCATAGGCCGCTATTATACCGCCTCCTCATGCTGCTGCCCCAGGTCCATAGTGTCTCTCATGGGTCCCTGTTCGGCCTCCCATTGCTACTGTCCACCATCGCCACACTCTGCCATGTGCCACTTTCAGGTCTACTCAACACAGCTGGTTGTGTTGAATTTTTTGACATAGGGTGCTGGCCAGATTAACGGGCCTCCTATTGCTGCAGCCAGGCCCCTAATCAGCCATATTGGCCCCTATTAAAACCGCCTCCTTCATGCTGCAGCCAGGTCCAGTGTCTCCTCATGGGTCCCTGTAGCGGCCCTCCCATTGCTGCTTGACGCCTATTAGGCCACACTCTGCCATGTGCCACTTTCAGGTTTTCCTCACGGCTACACTGATGGTGTGTTGAATATTTTGCACTAGGGTGCTGGCAGATTACAGGCCTCCTATAGCCTGCCTGCAGGCCCCTAATCTTGCCATAGGCCCACTATATAACCGCCTCCTCCTCTTGCTGCTGCCAATGTCCATGAGTCCCTCTCATGTGTCCCTGTAAGGCCTCCCAATTGCTGCTGTCCTCCATCGCCACAACTCTGCCCATGTGACACTTTCAGGTCGCCTCTCATCTGCTGGAGTGTTGAATTTTTTGACATAGGGTTGCTGGCAGGTATTACGGGCGTCCTATAGCTGCTGCCCAGGCCCTTATCTTGCCATGGGCCCCTATATACCGCCTCCTCATGCTGCTGCCAAGGTCCAGAGTCTCCTCATGGGTCACTGTTCGGCCTCACCATTGCTGCTGTCTCCATCAGCCACACTCAGCCATGTGGCCACTTTCAGGTCTCCTCCACACTGCCTGGTGTGATGAATTTTTTGACATAGGGTGCAGGCAGATTTACGGGCTCCTATAGCTGCCTGCCTGGCCCCTAAATCTGCCATAGGCCCCTATTACCGCCTCCTCATGCTGCTGCCAGGTCCAGAGTCTCTCATGGGTCCCTGTTACGGCCTTCCCATTGCTGACTGTCTCCATCGCCACACCTCTGCCATGTGCCACTTTCAGGTTCTCCTCACACACTCGGCTGGTGTGATTGAAATTTTTTTGACATAGGGTGCTGGCAGATTAACGGGCCTCCTATAGCTGCTGCCAGGCACCTAATTCTGCCATAGGCCCCTATATACCGCCTCCTTATCATGCAGCTGCCAGGTCCAGAGTCTCTCATGGGTCCCTGTACGGGCCTCCCATTGATGCTGTCTCCATCGCCACACTCTCTGCCATTGTGCCCCCAACTTTACATGGTCCTCCTCACACACTGGCTAGTTGATGTTGAATTATTTTTGACCATAGGGTGCTGGCCAGATTAACGGGCCCACCCATAGCTGCAGCCAGGACCCTAATCTGACTTGGGCCCTATATACCGCCTCCTCTTGCTGCTGCCAAAAGTCCAGAGTCTGTCATGTGGTCCCTGTATCTGCCTTCCAGTGCTGCTGTCTCCATCATACCACACTCTGCCATGTTGCACTTTCAGGGTCACCTTCACTGCTGGTGTGGTGGGTGTTGGAGATTTTTTTTGGACATAGGGTGCTGGCAGATTACGGGCCTCATATAGCTGCTGCCAGGCACCTATTCTGCCAAATGGCACCTATATAACCGCCTCCTCATGCTGCTGCCAAGGATCCAGGAGTCTATCGATGGGTCCCTGTACGGCCTCCCATTGGCTGCTTGTCTCCTTCGCCACACTCTGCCATGCGGGGGGTGCCCACTTTCAGGTCTCGCACACACTGCTGATGTGTTGGAATTTTATGGACATATGGGTGCAGGCAGATTACGGGCCTCATATTTAGCTTGATGCCAAGGCCCCCTAATCTGACATTGGCCCCTAGTATTCCGGCCTCCTCATGCTGCTGCCATGTCCAGAGTCTCTTAATGGGTACCCTGATACGGCCTCACCATTGCTGCTGTCTCCATCGCCATACTCTGCCATGTGCCACCTGTTCAGGTCGCCTCACACTGCTGGTGTGTAGAATATTTTGGACTTAGGGTGCTGGAGCAGATTACGGGCCTCCCGTCTTACGTTCTATAGCTCCCTGGCAGCAGAACAACCGTATTCTTCCCTAGGCACCTAATGTCTTCACGCCTATCCCCCTCATAGCTGCTGAAGGCCCCTAGGTCTGCATAGGCACTATTATACCGTCTCCTCATGTTGCTGCCAGGTCCAGAGTATCTCATGGGTCCCTGTTCGCCTCCCATTGCTGCTAGTCTCATCGCCACACTCTGCCATGTGCCACTTTCATGGTCTCCTCACACTGCTGGTGTGTTGAAATTTTTTTGACATACGGGTGCAGGCAGATTACGGGCCTCCTATAGCTGCTGCCCAGGCCCCTTAAACTGCCATAGGCCCCTCCTTTATAACCGCCTCCTCATGCTGCTGCCAAGGTCCAGAGTCTCTCAAGGGGTCCCTGTACGACCTCCCATTGCTGCTGTCTCCATCGCCTCACCCACTGCCATTGGCCCACTTTCAAGGTCTCTTCACACACTGCAGGTTGGTTTGTTATGTTGAATTTTTTGACATAAGGGTGGCCTGGCCAGATTACGGGCCTTCCCAATAGATGCTGCCAGGCCCCTAATCTTGCCAAGGCCCTCCCTATTTACCGGCCTCCTCATGCTGTCTGCCAAGTCCAGAGTCTGTCATGGGTCCCTGTACGGCCTCCCATTTGCTGCTGTCTCCATCGCCTCACTCTGCCATGTTGCCAACTTCAGGTCTCCTCTCACTGCTTGGATGTGTTGAATTTTTTGACATCAGGGTGCCTTGGCCAGATTACGGGCCTCCTATAGTTTTTTTTTGGGGGCTGCCAGGCCCCTAATCTGCCCATAGGGCCCCTATATACCGCCTCCTCATGCTGCTGTCCAGGTCCAGAGTCTCTCATGGGATCCCTGTACGGCCTCCCATTGCTGCTGTCCTTCCATGCGCCACACTCTGCCATGTGACACTTTCAGGTGGTCTCCTCACACACTGCTTGGGGTTGGTTGGAATTTTGTGACATAGGTGGGGGCTGGCAGATTACGGGCCGCCTATTAGCTGCTGCCAGGCCCCTAATCTGCCATAGGCCCATTTATACCGGCCTCCTCATGTGCAGCCAGGTCCAGAGTCACTCATGGGTCCCAGTAAAGGCCTCATATTGCTGCTGTCTCCATGCCACACTCTGCCATGTGCCACTTTTCAGGTCTCCTCACAATGGTGGTGTGTTGAATTTTTGACATAGGGTGCAGGCAGATTACGGGGGGCCTCCTATAGCTGCTGCCAGGCCCCTAATCTGCCATAGGCCCCTATAATACCGCCTCCTCCAAGCTGCTGCCAGGTCCAGACGTCTCTCAGGGTCCTGTACGGCCTCCCATTGATGCTGTCTCCATCGCCCACTCTTGCCATGTGCCACTTTTCAGGTCCTCCTACATGCTGGTGTGTTGAATTTTTGACATAGGGTGGCAGATTACGGGCCTCATATAGCTGCTGCCAGGCCCCTAATCTGCCATGGGCCCCTAAATACCGCCTCCTCATGCTGCTGCCAGTCCAGAGTCTGTCATGGGTCCCTGTATGGCTCCCATTGCTGCTGTCTCCATCGCCACACTCTGCCATGTGCCACTTTCAGGGTCCCCTCACACTGCTGGTGTGTTTGAATTAATTTTTTGACATAGGGTGCACAGGCAGATTTACGAGGGCCTCACTATAGCTTCCTGCCAGGCCCCTAATCTGCCAAGGGCCCCTATATACCCGCCTTCCTCATGCTGCTGCCAGGTCCAGAAGTCTCTCATGGGGTCCCTGTTACGGCCTTCCCATTGCTGCTGTCTCATCGCCACAACTCTGCCATGTGCCAATTTCAGGTCTCCTCACTCACTGTGGTGTGTTGAATTTTTTGTACATAGGGTGCTGGCAGATTACGGGCCTCCTAAAGACTTGCTGCCAGGGCCGAATCTGCATAGGCCCCTATATACCGCCTCCTGCATGCTGCTGCCAGTCCAGAGTCTCTCATGGGTCCCTGTACGGGTGCCTCCCATTGCTGCTGTCTCCATCGCCACACTCAGCCATGTGCCACTTTCAGGTCTCCTCACATGTGGTGTGTTTATTTTTTGACTTGGGTGAGGGCAGATTAGGGCTAAAATGTGTTGAATTTTTTGACTAGGGTGCTGGCAGAAGTCTTTTGGGTCTGTGGCCTCCTAATAGAATTGCTGCCCCAGGGTCTCTCCCTAATCTGCCATAGGCCCCTATATACCGCTCCTCATGCTAGTTGCCAGGTCCAGGAGTCCCTCTCATGGGTCCCTGTGTGCATTACAGTGTATTTCAGGCCTCCCCATTGCTGCAGTCTCCATCGCCACACTCTGCCATGTGCCCTTTTCAGGTCTCCTCCACACACTGCAGGTGTGTTGAATTTTTTTGACATAGGGTGCTGGCAGATTACCGGGCCACCCATCGCAGGCGTGCCAGGCCCCTAATCTGCCATGGGCACCCAGTACCGCCTCCTCATGCTGCAGCCTGGTCCACAGTGTCTCATGCCATGTGCACTTTTCAGGTCTCCTCACACTGCTGGTGTGTTCCATTTTTTTGTCATAGGGTTGCTGGCAGATTACGGGCCATCCCATAGGCTGCTGTCCAGGCCCCTAATCTGCCCATGGGCCCCCGTTCCGGACTCCCTCATGAATGCTGCCGAGGCCGTTAATCTGTCATGGGCCCCTGTTGCCGCGTTGTTGGCATATTCCGCACGTTCAGATGCTCCTTCACCTGCTACTCCTCTTTCACGGAGGATCCGTCAAGCAGTCATTTCTGGAATCCGTTTCCAAGAGAAAACAGGTTTGCGAGCTCGCACCCGACGGTGCAGAAGCTTGAACGTCCTCTCCTGTCCAAGTAGCAGCTGCCAGGCTCGTAAGTATGCCATGCGCCCCTGTACCGCCTCCTCATGCTGCTGCCGGGTCCAGAGTGTGTCATGGGCCCCCGTACCGACTCCTCTTGCTGCTGCCAGGCCCGTAATCTGTCATGGGCCCCTGTACCGCCTCTCCCCATTTGCTGCTGCGCAGGTCCAGAGTGTGTCATGGGTCCCTGTACGGCCTCCCCATTGCTGCTGCCAGGCCCGTAATCTGCCATGGGCCCCATACCGACTCCTCATGCTGCTGCCAGGCCCATAATCTGTCATGGGCCCCTGTACCGCCTCCTCATGCTGCTGCCAGGTCCATGAGTGTTGTCATGGGTCCCTGTACGGCCTCCCATTGCTGCTGTACTCTATCGCCACACTCGTTGACCATGTGCCACTTTCAGGTCTCTCCTCACACTGCTGGTGGTTTCCATTTTTGTCATAGGGTGCTGTATGGCCTCCCATTGCTGCTGCCTCCACCGCCAACACACTGTGGCTACACACTCTGGTTTTGGCCCCGTGACTGCCCAAATGAAGTGAAGTGTGCGGTTGATTTCTAAGATCGACGGCACTCATCTGCATGTGATACTGACTGACAGTATGTATTTCTCTGTTCAACAGCAGACTCCAAGGCATTTAAATTAAATGGGTACAGTGTTCCTGCACTAATATTATTAAGTCTCTGAAGCCTAGAAACAACCCTTTTTTAAGTTAAATTCACAGCGAATTATATTCGACTCGAATCAAAATTTTTCACGAATTCGCCGAATCAGTCGAATCGAATTTTTGATTACTTCGCTCATCTCTACTCATATTATTCTCTTTTAGAACCGTTTGACTCATATTATACTCTTTTAGAACCACTTGACTCATATTATACTATCTTTTTGAACAGTTAGACTCATACTATACTCCTTTTTGAACTACTTGACTCATATGTTATACTCTTTTAGAACCGTATGTCTCATATTATACTCTTTTAGAACCGTATGACTCAGAATTATACTCTTTTAGTACCACTTGACTCATTATTATACTCTTTTAGAACCACTTAACTCGATATTATACTCTTTCAGAACCGGTATGACTCATAATTATACTCTTTTAAAACCGTTGCCCCCATCCTCGCTCATGACTTATATTATACTCTTTTTGAACCGTATGACTCATATTATACTCTTTTAGAACCCTCTTTGACTCATTTTATACTCTTTTAGAAACCGTATGACTCATTTAATATACTCTTTTAGAAGAACCCTTTGACTCATATTATATTCTTTTAGAACCATTTGACTCATATTATACTCTTTTAGAACCATTTGACTCCTATTATACTCTTTTAGAACCCTTTGACTCATTTTTACCTTTTAGAACCGTATGACTCATATTATTCTCTTTTAGAAACCATTTGACTCTTTTAGAACATACTACCTTTTGTTGTTTGAAAACTACTTGGCATACGTTACACTATAATTTCCATTTTAATCTTCTTCAGGATCTGCAGTGAACCCCGTGGTCACCTTCACACCGAATTGGAGGAAGATCTTTACAGGAGAATCTATATCAATGACGTGTGATGTGGGATCCACTGGAGGAAGAGATCTGATTATTACTGGTACAAAAGATGGTAAACGGATGTACACAGGAAAACTCTTCACCATTAGATCTGCAAAAACTGAACACAGCGGGGACTACAAATGCGGGACCGATACAGAAAGTAGCGGCACTGCCAGACTGGATGTTGATGTTGGTCAGTTCATTATTTTAATGTGTTTTTTGCCAATGGCAGAAAAAAAGAGGGATGAGCTGTGGGTTCGTTCCAATATCCCGGTAACGTCACCCTATAAATGTGGACATATCCATCTGCGACAAGTGTGCTTGGTTGTTTCCAGGGGCGGACTGACCATTCGAGCACTCAGGCACTGCCCGAGGGCCCAGGGCCAGTAGGGGGCCCAATGAGATGCCCCTGGTACCTTCCATTGACTTTTTCATAGGCTTTTTTGGGTGTGGGCGAGGACACAGGGGCCCCATAATCCCCTATTGCCCCGGGGGCCCCCATGAGTTGTCAGTCCGCCCCTGGTTGTGTCTGTCCTGTTACCTTCATCCGCTCACTCGTGTGATGTGATTCTGTGTTCCAGACCCGGTGATCCTGCAGGTTCCTCTTCACACTCATGAAGGAGATGATCTGACTCTGAGATGTCACCATCGTTCTGACTACACGGAAGTATATACATTATTCCGCAAAGAGGATTCTATCATTCAAGGCCGGAGATACACATCCGTGTTACATGTAGGAATTGTAAACACGATGGGCACCGTGAAATACCAATGTACAAAGGAAATAAAGAAAGCCACCTTGTATAGGCATGTCATTTCCACAGATGAAGCCTTTATCTACATACAAAGTAAGTCGTAGGATTTTTACATATCTACCCTTCAACCCCTTGCTTACGATGACCACTTTCAGAGGATATAAATGGCAGGAGGTAGAGATGGGCTTTCTGATATTGTGACTGTTGTGATTGGTTGTCACAGTGGTCACATGAGGTTCTCAATTGCAAGTATGAATCAGGAGCTGCCCATGACAGCTTAAGCTGGCCATAGATGGATCAGCAGAGATTGTACCCAAGTTGATCCAACGATTGACTTGAGTACAACCAATTTGTCACTTTTTTAGCATGCAATCACTGCCTGTGGCTATGGCTGCTAGCAGTAATCATTGTATTCTCCCAGCAGGGATGGCTCCCTTCAGGGAGAACACAATGGCTCTACGGGAGGGATTCCCCCATCAGCACTGACAGTGTTGATTGGGGAATCAAGCTATTTTTTTTTCCTGCAATGAAAATGACATAATCTATGACTTGTTTAGTTACTGAGAGGGTGCAGTGAGCGCACAACAAAGCCATTCCCATAGACACATACACTATATTGCCAAAAGTATTGGGACACCGCTGTTAATCATGTGATTCAGGTGTTCCAATCCCCTCCATGGACACAGGTGTATACAATCCATCCCCTAGGCATGCAGACTGCTTCTACAAACATTGGTGAAAGAATGGGTCGCTCTCAGGAGCTCAGTGACTCCAAGCGTGGTCCCGTGATAGGTGGCCACCTGTGCAATAAGTCCATCCGTGACATTTCCTGGCTACTAAATATTCCACGCTCAACTGTTAGTGGGATTATAACAAAGTGGAAGCAACTGGGAACAACAGCAACTCAGCCACCAAGTGGTAGGCCACGCCACATGACAGGGCGGGGTCAGCGCATGCTGAAGCGCACAGTGCGCAGAAGTCGCCAACTGTCTGCAGAGTCAATAGCTAAAGACCTCCAAACTTGGTGTGGCCTTCAGATGAGCCCAACAACAGTGCGTAGAGAGCTTCATGGAATGGGTTTCCATGGCCGAGCAGCTGCATCCAAGCCTTCCATCACCAAGTGCAATGCAAAGCGTTGGATGCCGTGGTGTAAAGCACACTGCCACTGGACTCTAGAGCAGGGGAGATGTGTTCTCTGGAGTGGTGAATCACGCTTCTCTGTCTGGTAATCCAGTACATGTTTCTGGGTTTGGTGGTGGCCAGGAGAACAGTACTTGCCTGACTGCATTGTGCCAAGTGCAAAGTTTGGTGGAGGGTGGATTATGGTGTGGGGTTGTTTTTCAGGGGTTGGGCTTGGCCCCCTAGTTCCAGTGAAGGGAACTCTTAAGGCATCAGCATACCAAGACATTTTGGACAATTTCATGCTCCCAACTTTGTAGGAAGAGTTTGGGGATGGCCCCTTCCTGTTCCAACATGACTGCGCACCAGTGCACAAAGCAAGGTCCATGAAGACATGGAGGAGCCACCCGCGCCCCCCCATCCTCTCCATCACTACTAACAACGCCACCATCTCTCCCACCCCCACACGCCAAAGTCCTGGGTGTCACCCTGGACTCCCACCTCTCCTTCCTACCCCACATCCAACTGCTATCTAGATCTTGCAGGCTCCACCTCCGCAACATCTCCAAGATACGCACATTCCTCACACCCAAACACCACCAAACAACTCGTACACTCCCTCATCATCTCACGCCTGAACTACTGCAATTCCTTCTCACTGGCCTACCCAAACAAATGCTATCCCCACTCCAGTCGATCCTAAACTCAGCGGCTAGACTCATCCACCTCACCAACTGCTCCACATCTGCCTCCCCACCTCTGCCAATCCCTTCACTGGCTCCCGATTGCCCAACGCATCAAATTCAAACTGCTAACCCTGACCTACAAAGCCATTCACAATGCCGCTCCAAAATACATACCTGACCTGATACCCAAATACTACCCTACCCGTGCCCTCCGCTCCTCACAGGACCTCCTACTCTCTAGCTCCCTGGTCTCCTCCTCCCACACCCGATTGCAGGACTTCTCTAGGACTTCCCCCATTCTCTGGAACTCCCTACCCCAATCCATCAGACTGTCACCCACCCTCCTCACCTTCAGGCGCACCCTGAAAACCCTCCTCTTCAGGGAAGCCTACCCCAACCTCACCTAACACCTGACCTCACCTAACAACCTCTTCCACTCCTCTTGAACCCCTTGTGTATTGTATTGTTACTGTCTTGTATCATGTTCTGTCCCCCTTGATACTGTACAGCGCTGAGCATACCCTTTGGCGCTATATAAATACCGTATAATAATAATATTAATAATATAAACATATATATATAATTTGTTTTTATTAATTATTATTATTTGTTTAGGTTAAGTTTAATTTTTTTTTGTTTTTCACTTAACTTCACACTGTGATTACTTTTTAGAGCTATTTGAAATTCCAGAGATAAAAATGACCCCGTATCCATTGGTAGAAGGTGATGAGATGACCCTGACATGTGACACCAGTCTCAGTCCTCTCAGACCGAGGACAGAACTGAAATTTTCTTTTCACAAAGATGGATGGAATATCAAAGAATTCTCTTCGTATAATCAGTACGGAGTTCAATCTGCTCAGGTGAAGAACTCTGGGAAATATCCTGTGAAGCGGCAACTGCAGCCAACACTGTAAAGAAGAGGAGTCAGGAGATATTGGTTGAGATACATGGTGAGTCAGTCATACCAACCAAAGGATTGAGTAACATTTTTTAAACCAGAATACTCGGGTTTGTAAGGATGAACCATCATCTTGCTCCAAAATGTTTTAGTAATAACATCCATTTAGAACTACAGTAATCCCTAAAAGCCAGCAAATAAACAAACCTCTTGGGTTGAGAATAAACGGTGAGTCAACCAGGACCAGCCAAAGGATTAGGTAACATATTTCAAACCTAAATCAGAAGACTCAGGTTTGTGAGGATCAGCATTTAATAATGAATTTATGAGTCATCTTCTAACTCCATACTTGGTGATGATGCCCAATCTCAGCTGTAATAGCCCCTAAAAAACCAACAGATGGACAAACCTCTTGGTATGTAGCACCCCCTCATCCCTTGGAGGCTTTTGGGGACCCTGGAATGGCTTTGTGTGCTGACCACATTAGGGTTGGGTCTTTGACTCGTGTGGGGTATGAGGAAATTGGGGGCCGGTCACTTTAAGACAGTTCAACAGGGTTTATTATATGACCAAATAAATTCGGGGAGAGAGAGTGATTAGGGCACATGATACCCAAAGGACAAGAAATGCTGACTCTGACTTTCTACATATGGTCAAATCATAAAAAGGAACTTTAATTGAAACCAGAGCTTTGTACTATTCAGACTGTAGGGCAGTTACACGCACCCCTTGGATGAGCCATCAGAACTTCCTGCAATGTCCACCGGCAGTAGCTTCTCCCCAGATATCCAGGACATTCTTCTTCAGCAAAGTCTTAACTCATAGTGGACCAATCAAAACAATCACCTTCCTGTTCCAACTTCTCTGCAGGACATCAGGAAGCTGTAGACCCCAGGCATGGGTATCTCTGTAGCACAGCACACCCTCTCCCAGCAGCAGGTCTGGAAGGACAGGAACACACAGCAACCTCTCTAGGCAGGGCCTGGGAGGTAACAGAGCTTTCCAAGGTCACTCCTGAATAATTATACTCTCTCCCAGCATGCACCACTTGTAATATGTCACTTAATAGTTGGCAAGGGAGATATAAATATTTAGAACTCTGATTATTGGATCGGCTTACACTATTGCCAGGGATCCTCAACAGCAGGCAAAAATCAAACAATAACAGTGGTCTTAAGAAAAACCCAAAGAAAGTAGAACTATCAATTCAAGTCTAAGTAGACAACAGCCCAACAGTACTAAAACAAGGATACTCCTGCTTTGGGCAGGGTCCCTACAGGTAGTCCCATTGTGGATTTCAGTACTACACAGCAATATATGCAAAGAAAAATATTTGTAGAAGACAAGAAAATGGGTATGCAATTGTTCTCAACTCCAGGAGTCAACTGATAGCTCCAGAAGTCAACCATTTTCTAATGTAGCCATCGTACCAGCCACCTTCTTCATTAAGGCCTCAACATTTAACCTCAGCATGTTATCCTTAAATAATTGAAACCCCAAGCCTAATACAAAGTTAACAAAACCTCTAATCTAAGCTATAACACCAATAAACCCTTGTTGCTCTGGATGGTCACCTCAATATGGGTTAGGAGTTCCATAGCATGGTGGTAGCTCACCTGTTGTATTTCTACATTGAAAAGCATTTATATTTTTTCTCCTGGATTTCCCTCTCTGCAGAACTGTTCATAAATCCAAGAATCATAGCAATCCAATAGTACTGTACAGCAATATATGCAAAGAAAAATATTTGTAGAAGACAAGAAAATGGGGATGCAATTGTTCTCATCTCCAGGAGTCAACTGATGGCTCCAGAAGTCAACCATTTTCTAATGTAGCCATTGTACCAGCCACCTTCTCCATTAAGGCATTAACATTTAACCTCAGCATGTTATCCGCAAAGAATTGAAACCCCAAGCCTAATACAAAGTTAACAAAACCTCTAATCTAAGCTATAACACTAATAAACCCTTGTTGCTCTGGATGGTCACCTCAATATGGGTTAGGAGTTCCATAGCATGGTGGTAGCTCACATGTTGTATTTCTACATTGAAAAGCATTTCTATTTTTTCTCCTGGATTTCCCTCTCTGCAGAACTGTTCATAAATCCAAGAATCAGAGCAACCCAATATCCAAAGATAGAAGGAGATTGTATGCTCCTGATATGTATCACAAGATTCGGGACCTTCAAGCAGAGGACAGAACTGCAGTTCGCTTTCTACAGAGATGGACGAAATGTTCAGGAATTCAGTTCAACTGATCAATATGGAGTTCAAAGTTCCCAGCTGGAGGATTCTGGGAATTATTCGTGTGATGTGAGATCTTCAAATGGCAAAGTGAGGAAGAGTAGTCATTTCACCCATATTACGATAAAAGGTGAATATGATTTATTCCTGAACAGATCACAAATGTACCACCAGCTTGAAGGTAAAAGGTATTTTATGCAGAATTATATCTGTATAATGTCATCCAACCAGGGCCGTATCTAGCCTGTCTGATGTGGGGGTGCAGTAAAAAATGTCAGGGGGGCAGAGGATCAGAGGTCAACGGGGAAAGGACAGGGGTCAATGCTGGCAGGGCAAAAGACAGGGGCACAGCTCCTTCTCCCACATAACACACAGGGCAGTATGGTGGCATTCAGAGTAATATAGTGGCAGGTTAAGGTTGGCTTTGGGGGCTGCACAACTAAAATCTGGGGGTTCATATCCCACCCCAGCACCCCCCTAGATCTGGCCATGCACCCATCTGTTACAATTGTATCCTGAAGATGCTATTTAAAGGATGAGTGCACTTTAAAGCAAGGTGCATTCCTTTTTTTTTGCCCCTTCTCCTGACTTAACCTAGTCCACCCTTCCTCCAAAGATACATACTCTAGGTAGCTTGATCCGACAGCAACAGTTCAACTTTTTACATCCAGTGGTGCAAGTCTTTACAGTCCTGGCTACGCCTGCACATTAGTGCTCCACAAACTTTTATGAGACCTAGTACTTACCCTTGAATCTACTTGCAATTTATAGAGATGATTAGCATAATTTTGTGCCATTTCTTTGAAATTCGATCCCTCAAATTGGCTCCAAAACCGATATTGCCTTCGTCAAAATTTTGGGACAGGTTTGGCAACATTCACTGTTATTAACCACATGCCGCCCAGCCACTGTATAAATATGGCGGCAGGGCGGACGGGCTGGGCAAAACCACGTTTTAAAACGTGTGTTTTGTAAACAGGTAGGGGGCGCGCTCGAGGCGCGCCGCCGCCCTACCTGTCCCGCCGATCACAGCCGCGGATGTCAGTCGCCGGGTCACAGCCTGTCGTTACCGGCTATGTTCTGGCGATCGGCGGCAATCGCTGACAGAGAGCAGGGCTGCAGTAGCTGTGCTTTCTGTCAGTTCCCTGACAGCTCCAGGACACGCTGATCGGGACAGAAGAGTTTCTCTCTCCCGATCAGCGGTGTCCAGTGCAGTACACACCCCCGCCCCCTAGTAAAAACACTCCCCTCACACAGATAACCCTTCCCTGAAAAATAAACTTAACCCCTTCCTCCCCAGTGCCATTAGTACAGTGTCAGTGGTTTTTTTTTTTGCACTGATCACTGTATTGGTGTCACTGGGGATGTCAGTGACCCCAAGTCAGTACCCCCCAATGTCAGAATGTCCGCCGCAGTCCCGCCATAAGTCGCTGATCGCCGCCATTATTATTATAAAAAAACCTAAACATCCCAGTATCTTTCCCGCCATTTGTAAACGCTATAACTTTCACGTACACCAATTAATTTACACGTATTGGGGTTTTTTTTAGCAAAGACATGTCGCAGAATGCATTTTGGCAGAAATTTATGACTAAATTTGATTTTTAAATTTTTTTTTTACTGGACATGTTTTATGGCAAAAAGTCCAAAATATTGTTTTTTTTTCCTCAAAATTGTCAGCCTTTTTTTTTATAGCGCAAAAAATAAAAACCGCACAGGCGATCAAATACCACCGAAAGAAAGCTCAATTTGTGGGAAAAAAAGGATGTAAATTTCATTTATGTACCGAATTGCATGACCGCGCAATTGTCCGTTAAACTAATGCAGCGCTGTATAGCAAAAAAATGGCGTAAATTGCAGTATCTATACTATAGTTTGTAGACGCTATAACTGTCACACAAAGCAATCAATATACACTTATTGGGATTTTTTTTTACCAAAAACATGGAGCAGAATACATTTTGGCTTAAATTTATAACCAACTTTGAGATTATTATATATTATTTATAGCTGAAAATAAAAAATACTGTTTTTCTTCAAAATTTTTGGCCTTTTTTTGTTTATAGCGTGAAAAATAAAAAGCGCACAGGTGATCAAATACCACCGAAAGAAAGTTCTATTTGTGTGAAAAAAGGACGTAAATTTTGTTTGGGTGCAGCATTGCATGACCGCGCAATTATCAGTTGAATTAGTGCATCGCCGAGTAGCAAAAAGAGGCGTGGTCATTAAGGGGGGTAAATCCTCTGGAGGTCAAGTCTTTAATTGGAGGCAAATTTCTCCAAAATGTCACAAAATGTTGCCACTCAGACATGCTGGAAAATAAGATTTGTCAATCATTTATTTTTTTTTTAGAGCTGTTTTTCACCCCAGTGCTAAATGTAAGCACCATCAAAGTCGTTGAAGGTGACACCATGACCCTGATATGTAACACAAGTCTCAGTCCGCTCAGCCAGATAGATCTTCAGTTTGCGTTCTACAGAGATGGACAGAATGTTCAGGAATTCAGTTTATCTGATCAATATAGTGTCCAATCACCTCAGCTGGAGGATTCTGGGAATTATTCCTGTGAGGTGAGGTCTGCAACCAACATTTCTAAGAAGAGTGAGGATGTCTTTGTCCAGATAAAAGGTAAATTGTTTCACCATCAGTTATGAAAAACTTATATACTGTAATTTACACGTATTGGGATTTTTTTTTTTAGTAGAGACATGGAGCAGAATACATTTTGGCCTAAATTTATGACGAAATCGGATTTTTAATTTTTTTTTACTGGACATGTTTAATAGCAAACAATTTTTTTTTTAAATTATTGGTGTTTTTTTGTTTATAGCGCAAAAAATAAAAAGCGCACAGGCGATCAAATACCAGAGATTTTTGAGTGTATTTACTTCCATCTGTTTTGCTATTAAAGAGATTTTCCTTGCTTCCTGTCCTGGTGACAACCCTTTTACCAGACAGGAAAAGAAGAGATCACTCAAGTAAGTAGAGATGCACACAACAGAAAAATTTTGTTTAGGTTCGGATTTGTTCGTTAAGTTAATAAATTAGTTTTGTTATATTCGGTATGTTAGAATTAATTGTTTTCGGAATTCATTTCATATATACAGATTTGTTTTGTGTTCTCATTATTACAAATCAAATTCAAATTCGAAAATTAATTTGCGTTCATAATGGAAACATATTGCAATACAGTAAGATATAAAAGTGAAAAAGGTGATGATACCTACTTAGACTGTTTAATAGAATAGAATCGAATGGAATAGAATAATAAGAAATCAAATAGAATAGAAAAGAATAAAAAATGCAAGAATAGAAAATCTTAAAGAATAGAGTAGAAAATAAAGGAATAGAATATATTCTATTCTTTTATTGTGTATTCTATTCTCCTTTCCTTTCCTCTCCTTTCCTTTTCTCTCCTCGCCTTTCCTCTCCTCTCCTTTCCTTTCCTCTCCTCTCCTTTCCTTTCCTCTACTTTCCTCTCCTCTCCTTTCCTTTTCCTTTCCTTTCCTCTCCTCTCCTTTCCTTTCCTCTCCTTTCCTTTCCTTCCCTCTCCTTTCCTCTCCTTTCCTTTCCTCTCCTTTCCCCTCCTTTTCTCTCCTTTCCTTTCCTCTCTTTTCCTCTCCTTTCCGCCTCCTTTCCTTTCCTCTCCTCTCCTTTCCTTTCCTCTCCTTTTCTTTCCTTTCCTCTCCTTTCCTCACCTCTCCTTTCCTCTCCTCTCCTCTCCTTTCCTCTGCTTTCCTCTCCTTTTCTCTGCTTTCCTTTCCTCTCCTTTTCTCTGCTTTCCTTTCCTCTCCTTTTCTCTGCTTTCCTTTCCTTTCCTCTCCTTTTCTCTGCTTTCCTCTCCTTTCCCCTCCTTTCCTCTCTTTTCCTTTCCTTTCCTTTCCTTTCCTCTCCTTTTCTCTGCTTTCCTTTCCTTCCCTCTCCTTTCCTTTCCTTTCCTCTCCTTTTTCTCTCCTTTCCTTTCCTCTCTTTTCCTCTCATTTCCTTTCCTTTCCTTTCCTCTGCTTTCCTTTCCTTTTCTCTGCTTTCCTTTCCTTCCCTCTCCTTTTCTCTCCTTTCCTTTCCTCTCTTTTCCTCTCCTTTCCTCTCCTTTCCTTTCCTCTCCTTTTTCTTTCCTTTCATCTCCTTTCCTCACCTCTCCTTTCCTCTCCTCTCCTCTCCTTTTCTCTGCTTTCCTTTCCTTTCCTCTCCTTTTCTCTGCTTTCCTTTCCTTTCCTCTCCTTTTCTCTGCTTTCCTTTCCTTTTCTCTGCTTTCCCCTCCTTTCCTCTCCTTTTCTCTGCTTTCCTTTCCTTTCCTCTCCTTTTCTCTGCTTTCCTTTCCTCAAATTCATTTCAGATTCCTTACTGTTGTGATTTGGAAATTCAAATACATCCGAGTCTCACAATATCAAGAATGTTGTCTGAATTATGATTTGTAACGGAAGGAATGTCACATGTCTACACGTGCGCCGAGTCTCTGAAGTCAGTAAGACCTGATGAGGGTTCTAACCCTTTAGAAGTCTATGCAAACCTAGGTGGATATACGAGTACAAAGAGCAGAATCCACCATATGAATCCATCATAGAGTCCACTTCCCGGAGGTAATGGAAGTCATTGGTAGGCAGTGTCCTTGTTAGAAGTACCATTGGCTGAAAGGTAACAGTGCTGACCAATGATCCATCATGTGCAATATAAAAATACTTCTAAGCTTTTCCTTTCCGCTCTTCTTGGTTGATGGTGATGAGTATTTCTTACTTTTTTTCATTTTTTTCAGGTGACAAGGACATGAATTACATGTTGCAGAACGAAATTCGACTGTTGGCTTCTGGGTTCTTACTAGTTATAGAATCCTTAATTTTCTACTGTTACATTAGGTTAGGAGGGTGGCCATGATAAAGGATGACAAGGATGTCGAGGAGCGAGTGGAAGAGCGCCCACTGCTGTCTGGATGACCATAAAGCACCAACTGTATGTTGTCATTGTCAGGAGGTTGTGGGAAAGAAGATGGAGATAGAGGCCATGGTGCTTTAGCAAGTTGAAGTCTAGGCAGATGTAAAAGACACAAATGAATGCATCTCCTTTCTCATTAATACCTGATCTAATGTATTTTTTTTTCCATACAAGCAGTGTAAGTGCCTGAATGTGACCTGGTATCAGCCTCTTGCAGTCCCTCTACAGCAGGGCTGAAGTGCACAAGGAAGAAGCAACACAAGAAGCCAATCAGATCATGTGCTGATAGGAAGCCAAAGCAGAGTGACAGATGAGCTCATCAATGTGCTGCTTCAGCTTTCCCTCACCAGTTTCAGGCTTGGGGCAGGTGCGGGATGACCTGGGCTCAGAGGCAGCGGGTTGAATGATACTAGCCATAAAATTGAGGACATTTATTGGCAGAAAATAAGTATTTTGGAGGAAAGCTTTGAATTGAAGGCAGGGGCGGACTGACAACTCATGGGGCCCCCGGGCAATAGGGGATCATGGGGCCCCTGTGTCCTCACCCGCACCCAAAAAGGCCTATGAAAAAGCCAATGAAAGGTACCAAGGGCATCTCATGGGGCCCCCTACTGACCCCAGGCCCTCGGGCAGTGCCCGAGTGCTCAAATGGTCAGTACTTCCCTGATTGAAGGTGAACATTGTAGGATTTCTTTAATATATACGAGGTGGTATCAAAAAGTTTTGAGACTAGTTTTGTAAGACGCCAAACAGATGGCAGCACAAGGCTGCACACACAGTCACAGGGAGCACCGATCTTCATAAATCAGTGTGCCAAAAGACATCATCCTGTGAACATCGGGAGCTGTGCAAATGGTGCTATTCTGACCACGTGTGTTACCATTTCATCATGGACAGCAAGTCAGAAAAAAGAGCAAACGTGAAATTCTGCGTGAAACCCGTACACCAAAGCTTCATCCCCAGTATTGATCCTCGGCATGACCAATGGTCAATGGAATGGTTTCGACAGTTTCGGGGGTTGAGCTCGCTGAAAGATCTTCTTGATCTCTCATCGTCTTCCAGTGATGTTCTTCCACTCTTGAAGAGCGCTTGTCAAAACACCTCAAACGACTCATTGCAGTATCTCCAAAAACTTGCCGAATTATTAATATTATACAGGATTTATATTGCGCCAACAGGTTGCGCAGCGCTGTACAATATAACGGGAGACAATAGAGCGACAATACAGTTCAATACAAAAGGGTTAGGAGGGCCCTGATCCTTAGAGCTTACAATCTAAGACGAATGATCTCAAATGTCCCTGTGACAGATTTGCCCAGTTTCAGGCAGAATTTCACATTTGCTGTTTGTTCTAACTTGTCCATGATAAAATAGCAGACATGGTAATGCAGAATAGCACCAGTTGCACAGCTCCCGATGTACACAGCACAATGTTTTTGGCACACTGACTTTTATGAAGGTCGTTGCTCCCTGTGACTGTGCGTGCAGCCTCGTGCTGCCATCTGTTGGCATCTTACAAAACTAATCAAAGAAAAAGAAAAGCGCCAAATGAAAAAAATATTTTTAAAATATTTACAAAACCGCAGCAAACCTAAAACCTAAATCAAGGTGAATAGTGCAAACAAAAAATAAGAATGCGCTGTGAATTGCTAAATACACATCTATAACAGAAAATCCATATATAAATTATGAAAAAGTCACTTCAATGTTGGTGCAAGAAATATAATCGTGCTCATAATCCACTACGAGAAGAAATAAATGAACTCCGTGACGACGTCATTTGTGACGAAACGTGTAGGGCGGAGCCTGGATGTTCGTGACGTCAGGACGCTCCCTGCTGTCTAGCGGAGGTATCCGTGGTAAGCAGGTTTGCTCGCTACTTGCAATCTGATGGTATTGCTGACTGCTTATCATGCTGGTGTCGGCGTGACACCTTATTTGTGAGTGTTTTACTTACCTTTGAATAAATATGATGTTTTGAACACGCTGCACCATCAACCTTTTTCTTTATTCCCGAGTGTGGTTCCTTCATCATGACTGGAGGACACGTTTAATAAATGGTTCCCAGGTGCTGTTTTGATGCTTCTGCTGCAGAGTATTGCTTCCAAGCTTGGATATTCCACTCCATTACAGAGTATTGATTTGACTACCTGGATTCATTAAACACCATGGCTTCCAGAGCAACAGTGTTTTTGCTGGTTTTAATTAATCAGCAAAAAGCTCTGGTGAGTTCATTTATTTCTTCTGGTGGTGGATTATGAGCACGATTATATTTCTTGCACCAACGCTAAAGTGACTTTTTTATCATTTATATATGAATTTTCTGTTCTAGATGTGTATTTAGCCATTCACAGCGCATTCCTATTTTTTGTTTGCATTATCTTACAAAACTAGTCTTCTCGAAACTTTTTGATAGCACCTCATATTTTGTTATTTTGGCTGGATTTCCACTTTAGGAAGTATAGTTATTTAACCATTTCTAGAGATGAGCGAATTATTCAAAAATTCGATTCGGCTGATTCGCCGAATTTGTGGAATAAATTCGATTCGATGCGAATTTATTCGCTGCGAATTTAACTTATAAAAAGGGTTTCTAGGCTTCAGAGAGCCTTTATATTAATGCAGAACACTGTACCTTTAATTTAAATGCCCTTGGAGATGAGGAAGGAGAAGGAGAAGGAGAAGAAGAAGGAGAAGGAGAAGGATGAGAAGAAGGAGAAGGAGAAGGATGAGAAGAAGGAGAAGGATGAGAAGAAGGAGAAGGAGAAGGATGAGAAGAAGGAGAAGGAGAAGGATGAGAAGAAGGAGAAGGATGAGAAGAAGGAGAAGGAGAAGGATGAGAAGAAGGAGAAGGATGAGAAGAAGGAGAAGGAGAAGGATGAGAAGAAGGAGAATGATGAGAAGAAGGAGAAGGAGAAGGATGAGAAGAAGGAGAAGGAGAAGGAGAAGGATGAGAAGAAGGAGAAGGAGAAGGATGAGAAGGAGAAGGATGAGAAGAAGGAGAAGGATGAGAAGAAGGAGAAGGATGAGAAGAAGGAGAAGGATGAGAAGGAGAAGGATGAGAAGAAGGAGAAGGATGAGAAGAAGAAGAAGGATGAGAAGAAGAAGAAGAAGGATGAGAAGAAGAAGAAGGATGAGAAGAAGGAGAAGGATGAGAAGAAGAAGAAGGATGAGGAGAAGGAGAAGGATGAGAAGAAGGAGAAGGATGAGAAGAAGGAGAAGGAGAAGGATGAGAAGAAGGAGAAGGATGAGAAGAAGGAGAAGGATGAGAAGAAGAAGAAGGATGAGAAGAAGGAGAATTCCAAGCCGGCAAAAAGTGTATCTGCAGAGCTCCGCTATTTCTGACAGTTCTCTGACAGTTCATTCACATTTACAGCGGTTGAAACATTGTATCTATTTGTTTCTGAATAAAAACATCTGTATCCTAAATGGAAACAAATAGATACAATGTTTCAACCGCTGTAAATGTGAAGGAACTGTCAGAGAACTGTCAGAAATAGCGGAGCTCTGCAGGGACACTTTTTGCCGGCTGTAGAAGGGATGAAAATCGGACGATCGGGGAAAAATCGATTTGTGCATCCGAAGTTGGCTAATATTCGGATTCGGCACGAATCAAATTTTTCCAGAAATTCGAAACGAATTCCACTTCGCCTGGTTCGATTCGCTCAACTCTAACCATTTCTCTTCCTAACAATCTACAGTGATTGATGACATTTTAAGGTCTATATAGACATAAATACATTTAAAAAAAAAAAAGACGAAACTGTAATCCCTTTTGGCCATCACTTACCCCATGGGTGGTCGTTGTAGACCACAGACTAGTGCCGAAAAATGTTAGGACAGTGGCAGACCACGTATTCTTTCTCAGCTTCATAAAAATTCTTACACGTCAAAGTCTATAAGTACGAAAATGTAACAGATTTGTAGACCGAGAATAATTTTGTTTTATACCAGGTGCAGGAAACTGTGCAGCCACTGAGGTCTATATTTTTGTAAAATACGCCAATAAAGCTTTAATCCAAGAAACTGTATTGTTGCTTTGAGGTTTTAAGTCCAATCCTATCCAAAACCTTATTAGTCCATGAAACGGCTTGTAAAAGGTTAGAAAATCTGTCACATGTTCATCATCACTTTTGTCTCCATTTAGAAAATTTCTTCTTACGTCTTCTGTGTGCTTAAATTATTATTATCATTACTATTATTATACAGTATTTATAAAGTGCCAATAGTTCGCTCAGCGCTGTACATTACAAAGGGGGACAGAACATGTGACAGAACAATACCAATACAATGCAAAACATGAGGGATTCGAGGGCCCTGCTCCTTGGAGCTTACAATCTAGGAGGGAGGGGATGGTGGCACAGGAGGGGATAGCTGTGGGGGATGGGGTGGTAGGAAGAGTGGAGGAGGTCGGCAGGTTAGCAGGGGGTGGGGTAGGCTTCCCTGAAGAGGTGGGTTTTCAGGGTGCGCCTAAAGGAGAGGAGAGTAGGTGATAATCTGATGGGTTTGGGGCAGGGAGTTCCAGAGGATGGATGATACCCTGGAGAAGTCCTGGAGGCAGGCATGGGTGGAGGAGACCAGGGAACTAGAGAGAAGGAGGTCTTGTGAGGAGCGGAGTGTGCGTGTTGGGCGGTACTTGGATATTAGGTCAGTGATGTAGTTCGGGGCAGTATGGTGGACGGCTTTGTACGTCAGTGTTAGGATTCTGAATTTGATCCGTTGCGCAATCGGAAGCCAGTGGAGGGATTGACAGAGGAGGGTGGTGGAAACGGAGCTGTTGGTGAGGTGAATGAGTCTGGCAGCCGTATTCAGGATGGACTGAAGTGGGGATAGCCAGCGGCGAGGCAGGCCAGTGAGGAGGGAGTTGCAGTAATTGAGTCGTGATAAATGATTGCAGATGGAACAGGATGTAAGAGGAAATTATCCTCAACAGGATAAGGAACTTTTTCCAGTACAGAGAGCAGAGGGTAAAAAATTGGTAATACTTTATTGTCATCTGTGCCCTTACTAGGGAAATTTCTCCTCGCTTCTTTTTCAGGTAATGGAGACTTGGACAGCTTTTGTAAAACAAATTATTTGGTTTTAAAGAAAAAAATGACAAATTACAATGGCATGTAACACTAATATACACAGTAAAAAAATCTTCATTGTGTCCAGCTCTGTGCACAACTAAAGCAACTGTTCTCAACCAGGGTTCCATGGAACTCTAAGGTTCCTCCAGAGGTTACATAGTTAGTCTGGCTGAAAAAAGACAAAAGTCCATCCAGTTCAACCATAGAAAAAAAAAAAAAGTTATAATCCTCCACCCACAATTAATCCAGAGGAAGGCAAGGGTGCTGGAGGTTCCTTGAGTTGTGGCTGATTGACCTCCTTTTTGATGGTGCCTCCATAGTTCTGGGGCAACAACATTTGGCAAATCCAGCTGCTGGACGCCAATGATCTTGTAAGAGGAGCAACTGGCCACTGAAGCAAGAGTGTTTTCCAATTGATTGGTTTTATCAGTGGTTCCCCAAGACTTAAACATTATTTCCAGGGTTCCATGAAGGAAAAAACATTGAAAAAGGCTGAGCTAAAGTGAGCACAGGCCGCAATGAGAGAAACAGAAACCAACAGCCATTTCCTGTAGACATTAGACGCTTTGATGTATAAATATGCAGCAGTTGGGTGTTTGATGGTTGTCGTGGGCTATACATCTCAACATTGAAAAAAAGAAATCTATAGTCTTCAACAACTTCAGTGCCATACCTGTACACCTATGGACGAGAGAATTTTTTAATTACAGTTATGGGCCCATTTTTTCAGCAATAACAATAATGTATGTATATACTGTACATATATATATATATATATATATATATATACTATATATATCTATATATAGATATATATATACACTATATTGCCAAATGTATTAGAACACCTCTCTAAATCATTGGATTCAGGTGTTCCAATCCTCTCCATGGACACAGGTGTATACAATCAAGCCCCTAGGCATGCAGACTGCTTCTACAAACATTGGTGAAAGAATGGGTCGCTCTCAGGAGCTTAGTGACTCCAAGCGTGGTCCCGTGATAGGTGGCCACCTGGGCAATAAGTCCATCCGTGACATTTCCTGGCTACTAAATATTCCACGGTCAACTGTTAGTGGGATTATAACAAAGTGGAAGCAACTGGGAACAACAGCAACTCAGCCACCAAGTGGTAGGAAAATGACAGAGCGGGGTCAGCGCATGCTGAAGCGCACAGTGCGCAGAACTCGCCAACTGTCTGCAGAGTCAATAGCTAAAGACCTCCAAACTTGGTGTGGCCTTCAGATGAGCACAACAACAGTGCATAGAGAGCTTCATGGAATGGGTTTCCATGGCCGAGCAGCGGCATCCAAGCCTTCCACCACCAAGTGCAATGCAAAGTGTCAGATGCAATGGTGTAAAGCACGCTGCCACTGGACTCTAGAGCAGTGGAGACGTGTTCTCTGGAGTGACCAATCACGTTTCTCTGTCTGGCAATCCGATGGACGTGTCTGGGTTTGGTGGTTGCCAGGAGAATGGTACTTGCCTGACTGCATTGTACTAAGTGTAAAGTTTGGTGGAGGGGGGATTATGGTGTGGGGTTGTTTTTCAGGGATTTGGCTTGGTCCCCTAGTTTCAGTGAAGGGAACTCTTAAGGTGTCAGAACAACCAAGGCATTTTGGACAATTTCAAGCTCCCAACTTTATGGGAAGAGTTTGGGGATGACCCTTTCCTGTTCCAACATGACTGCACACCAGTGCACAAAGCAAGGTCCATAAAGACATGGAGGAGCGAGTTTGGGGTGGAGGAACTTGACTGGCCTGCACAGAGTCCTGACCTCAACCCCATAGAACACCTTTGGGATGAATTAGAGCGGAGACTGCGAGCCAGGCCTCCTCCCCCGACATCAGTGCCTGACCTCACAAATTTACTTCTGGAAGGATGGTCCAACCTTCCCATAGACACCCTCCTAAACCTTGTGGACGGCCTTCCCAGAAGAGTTGAAGCTGTTATAGCTGCAAAGGGCGGGGCCAACTCAACACGTATATATACACCATATTGCCAAAAGTTTTGAGACGTCTTCCTTTACACGCACATGAACTAAGAGTATTTCAAAAACTGCTGATCTCCTTAGATTCTCATGCACAACCTTCTCTAGGGTTTACAGAGAATGGTCCGAAAAAGAGAAAATATCCAGTGATCAGCAGTTGTGTGGAGGAAAATGCCTTGTTAATGTCGGAGATCAGAGGAGAATGGGCAGACTGGTTGCTGAGACATTCAGATGGTAGGGTCAGAATTTGGCATAAAACAACATGAAAGCGTGGATCCATCCTGCCTTGTATCAATGGTTCAGGCTGGTGGTGGTGTCATGGTGTGGGGGAGATTTTCTTGGCGCTAGCAAGGTGAGTATATTTTTGAAAGTATTCTTGCACTACAGCATTTCTTCATGGCTGCCTATAATTTTTTTTTTAGGACAAACAAGGCTTTTGTCTTGTGTTGTTTTTATTTTCTATAAAATCCACAGTCAAAAATATGTAAAAAATTTTTTAACAAATACAATTTTTCTTACTTTGACTAGTGTTAGTTCACTGTAGATCAAGGTGTAACTATTACATTCTATAATTTGATTTATTATATTGACACCAACATTAATTTATGGAACAAAGCATTTCAATAATTAATAAATGTAATTATGGCATTTTTTTCAGTTGTGTGCATTTTTTTTTGTCAGTAAATTTTGTATTTTAATGTTAACAGGTTACATTTAAATAAAAAAGAAATAGTAAATTTAGGAGTGCAATTGGAAAGGAAAATAATTGCGTCTTTGGAACTGAGATAGAGTGTCAACTGGCGTTCAATACACATAACAAAGTATTGCAGAAAAGATTAAAGAATATAAAATAATAAAAAAGATAGAAAAAATAGACATGGGTTTAGGTTGAGTATTATATAAAGAGCACATCCTAATTAGAGATGAGCGAAGTATTCAAAAATTCGATTCGACTGATTCGGCGAATTCGTGGAAAATATTAGATTCGAGTCGAATATATTCGCTGTGAATTTAACTTAAAAAAGGGTGTTTCTAGGCTTCAGAGAGACTTAATATTAGTGCTGAACACTGTACCTTTAATTTAAATGCCCTTGGAGTCTGCTGGGGAAGAGAAATAATACTGTCAGTCAGTATGACATGCAGATGAGTGCCGTCGATCTTAGAATCACCGCACACTTCACTCATTTGGCCAGTCACGGGGCCAAAACCAGTGTTTGGAGCCACAGTGTGGCGGTGGAGGCAGCAGCAATGGGAGGCCATACAGCAACCTATGACAAAATGGAAAACCGCAGGAGTGTGAGGAGACCTCAAAGTGGCACATGGCAGAGTGGGAGCAATGGGAGGCGGTACAGGGACCCAGGTCACACTGTGGGACCAGCAG